>JAQFVV010012398.1:4612681-5195444 GCA_028023455.1 Epiperipatus broadwayi
AAAAATAAATCTATATTTTAATCATTTGTAATCATAATTCATTACTGTCTATTGGCGCGTTTAAAATAAAATGCTCAGTTAAAAATTTAGCCATAGAATTTCGTTGCTGTAGCGTTTTTTTTTTTACTTTCGTTTTAATTTTTTTTCTCAGCTCCGTTTTGAAACCTTCGTGATTAAATAAATTGAAAAGTGTTAAGTAAAAATAATATAAAATCAATTGAATTTTAATTTAAACTGATTATAATAGACTAAAATGCATTTTGAATACATGAATACTTAATAACATAATGTTTCGTTTACAAAAAAAAGTAAGGAAATAGTCAATATTTTTATTTATTTATTGACGTTATTTGTAATTTGTGAGAGAAGTTCACCTGCAATTTTTAAATATTATTTATTATTTAAGATATTTCCTCACGGTCTGGAAAAAAAAAAATATTGGTCAATTATCCGGTAGTAACCCATTTTTCTATATCGTTTGTTGTTCAATGAATTAAATTGTATAGAGAAGTTAAAAATGTCTATGCCGAGTTTCACAGAATGCATATTTTTTTTGAAGCTGCTAATATTGGGAAACTCCTGACAAAAAAGTTAAAGTTTCTAACCGGGACTAATTGATTAAGCAGTTATTTATAAGCTACTTATGCTGATGGTGCCTGGTTTTATTGTAGACAGGTGAAACATACGTAATTAAACAAACTAATCCTGCCAAGGGATGGTGATGACTATGGATATTAAAGTACCAAAGGCACTAAAATGTGTAGATACTGAACTGGGTTAAAATCTATATGACTACACAAATAAATAAGCTTGGATTGAAAATGTTATTATGTTTTCCTTTCGGACTCGTTGCTTTATAATTAACTAAAAAAGATAAAAAATGGCTGGTGGAGGGTTGCATTAAATCCTAAGATCTGTGTGCAGTGCTCTCATATCCCAGGCTCCTCACTGATGGAACCCGTAAGCTAGTCTAGGGATATTGTATGAATAGGTACTAGATAGGAATTTTATGCATGAACCTATATAGAGTGTTTTGCCTCTGATTAGCATAATAATTTCAGATCTGTTTCAAAGTAGAACTTCTCATTGATCTTAACTCATCTTTCCTATTTTGTCTTTTCCAGGAAACTGAATCTATTCAATAACATCACTTGTGTGTTCTTTGATCATATCTTCTATATAGCTTTTCTTTCACTTTTTTGCTTATATTTTTGAATTTCTTTTTTTATAATATAAAAAAATATCATTCCACATTTATATCCAAGATCTTTATCATCAACAATTTCTGATTTATTTATTTTTTTGTAATCTAATATAACTATTATTTAATTAACTTTATTCTTTAAACATTAAATTAAAAAAAAAAAATTCTCACTGCTATAAATACCCTAAAATTTCAAATTATTAATTATTCCTCAATACTCTAAAATTCCAAATTATTAATTATTCCTCAAGAATATAACCTTCTATAGATTTTTATTTCACAACCATTTACTTATAATTTGAATATCTCCAAATATTAAAGGAAATAAATAAGACAAGAAATTTATCAATGTTCTAATTTCTGTACTGTTACCTACATACAGTTCTCTAACAGTTTTATACCTGTACAATTTTTTTTTTTTTGGTCTCTAATAATTAGTTATTTTAAACCTCATATTCTATGCAACTACATTGAATGTGTTTTTACTGAGTAAAATAATTAAGTCATTCCCTTTATAAATAGTCTGACCTTACATGTGGCATACAAAAACAATATAACAATTTCTTTTTCTACTAAATATGGTTTAATGTTTTATTGAATATAACTTCTAGAAAATTAGAAGTAAGCAAATCTTTATGATCCATTTTTATTAGAAAATCCTCCAGATTTTTGTATTTGAATTAACTCTTTTTTCATCAAGATTAATTTTATTAATTAACCATAAGCTGAAAATTTTAGTCCAAATTAATCATTTCAACCCAACTGCTTTCATTTCAAGGGCATCATTCAACATCACAATTTTTCTATTTTGATTGCTTTTTACAGCCTTTGATATGATCTTATTCTAGGATAATCTTACTTTTGATAAATTTTATACTAGGCTTCTCATCTCATATTTCACAACCATCTCTTACAGTGAAATAAAACTTATGGACTCTAATCTATGTGCTCTGTTAAAATAAAATCTTTTTTTTTCAATAATTATACATTATTTTAATTCTTGGTTTGAAACTTACACCTTTAGACTTCTCACTCAGTCTTATAGTGGTCATCAATGCCAACTTTGAACTCATAATCTCTTTTTCTTAAATTATACAAAAGAGTATGTTTTTGTTCTATATTTTTACTATTCATTAATACATGCTGTTAATTATCTGATTAAAGATACTTTTAAAGAATATCTAAAAAATGCATTTTAGTATTGGCCATCAAATGCAATCATCAAGTACATTATTGGGTATGAATAGCAAAAACTTGTCCTATTTTCATTTTTCTTTAATTCAACTATTATCCTATTCTTCAGTTCAAAGGTTTGTCACTATCTTTAGATTGCTTTTCATTATATTTATTAAACTTGATATTTTACAAAAATATTTGAGAGTAAAAACTAGTCTTACACTTTGCCATTGACAGTGTATTCATGTAATCATATTTTTTTTTATATTGGTATATTCTTACTTTCACATAACATTCTTTAATTGCCCATGTGATATTTTTACACCAATAACCATGATGCTTTTTATTTACTTCCAGGATAGAGGTGATTCATTATGATTCAGTTTTTTGTAATTATTAATAAATAATCTTTTATGCTACTAAGATTTTATACTTATATTTCCAAATTAAGCTAGCAATCATTAATTATCATGATTGAACATCTTTGTTATAACTTTGCTTAATCTGATATTTACCATAAAAATGAAGTCATGAGTTTTACATTGATATTTTTCATAAATTCCACTATATTTTACTATTTTAACTCCCCTCTGTAAGACATTTGCTTTATAGGTAATCTTTGAATCTAAAAAACTTTCTAGCTGATTTAAGGTGATCTTTAGTTGGAAAAATGGTATCTTTTTTATCACTTTTATCAAATACTATGCATAGGATTAGCATCTTGTAATCTAATATTACTTATCTTTTTTAATCAATAAACACTATAGTCCATATTAAATTAGTACTTTATTAATATTTAACTTCGTGAGTTTGGGTTAATTATTGCTAAACATTATTTCTTTTATCTGGAATACTTCCATTCTCATCAATATAAAAAATTAATCAAAATTTCACCAAATTCACAATTCAAATAGATTAGCCAAGAAAATAAAATCTAAAACACTACCAATGTTTTCACTCCTACAACTCAGACTTCTCAAGTTTAAAGAACTACATAATAACAACATATTTAAACTAAATATTATCCACAATTCCACTTACCTCACATTCACCCTTAATATTAAAAGAACTTTTAAATAAATTAACTGCTTCAGAATCATAAATTTTTAATAATAAAAATTCTTTAATTCTTTTTATTTCATTTCTCTCAAAGAAGACAAACCTTAGGTTCATCAAGATTAATAATGTGGCCTGTATCTTTTACATGAATATATAAGGCAGAACTAAGATATTATTAATTAATTTTTAATTAATTAATTTTGATGAAGCTAATGTTGTCTTCTTTGAAAGAAATTAAATAAAAAGAAAAATTGGTCTTGTTAGTGGCTGAGTGGTTAGCACAGCTGCCTTACAAGCAGTTGTCCTGGGTTCACTTTGGCTAATGCTTTGTCACATGAAAAAAAAAAAAAATTAAATAATCTTTATTATTAAAAATTTATGATTCTGAAGCAATTAACTTACTTAAAAAAAAAATTAATATTAAGGATGAATGGGAGGTAAGTGAAATTGTAGGTAATGTTTAATTTAAATATGCTGTTATTATGTAGTTCTTTACACTTGAAAAGTCTGCTTGCAGTAGTGAAACCATTGGTAGTATTTTAGATTTTATTTTCTTGGCTAGAGTGTTTGAGTTGTGAATTTGGTGTAATTTTGATTATTTTTTTGACTAGTTTAGCTTTATGCTCTTAATGTTTACAAAAATCTTTATATAATACAATAGACTCTGTCCAAGTTCTGAGTGATTTGTACGATTATGAATAATTTAGTTTCTTGCCATTTCTCACAATTGATAAAATTGTTCTTCATCTCTTTCACAGCAATTGTTTATTTTTAACTCATTAAACAATGCATTTATTTACTAGGATGATGAACAGCATGAGTTTGTGATTATATTCTGGGATTGCTTTTTTTTTTCTGTCAAAAATAGTAGTATGTTGCTATTATATAAATAATTTTCCAAACTTCAGAGTTTAATCCACTTACATTTTAAGCAACTGTATAGATATTTTTATATGAAAATACAGATTGAAATTTCTATTCTTTAAAAAATATATAAGCATTTAAATTTTAAAATAAAAATGCTGGGAGATATTAAAAGTTATAAAAAAAATTCGTTAAAGAATATTTGTATACTGGAAAGAAAAAAAACAATAAAGATGATAATTATATGCAGCTAAATGTAATGTATATAAAAGAATTATTTTGGTTTTAAAAATTACTATATTAATTTGAGTGATTTTTTAATGTTATTATTGCTATTGAATTTTTGAATCTGTTGTGTTTGGTTAGGCTTGCAGGTTCGTTTCCAAACCAACAGATACAAAAAGAACAACTATTCAGTAAATAATATGTATAATTTATTAGTACAAAATATATACACACATTAGTTAAACAAATACAGTTGATAAACTTCACTGCTGAGATAGTCGTGCGGAGTATGGAACTCACTTTCAGCTAATGATTAGCCTGTGTCGTGAGTTCTGGTAAGACTCTTCCAGCTATGTAGTTAGCTTGCCTCGAGTCGGCTCTAGTTTAGATATAGCAGTTTCCAGTCCGTAGGTGGACTTGCTTCACTGTGTGGACATCTCAATAATGACTAGATAAATACCTTTGCTGATGGCAGAAGGTTTAATGGAGAGCATGTTCTGTCATTCAGGTTAACAGAAGTAATTGCTCTCTGCCTTGCCTCCAAAAGGCTGACTATTTAAAGGCAGATCCCTACCTTACTGGAAACATGCGGATTCGGTGCGCAAACCCCAGTGAAGGTTTTAATCATGTTGGATGGCAACTGGGTGCTAGCCAATCAGGCAAGGAATCTAGAATAGTCCACTTCTGAAGGCAGGGTCAGATATGACATCCCTCCCCCTGGCTGAAATTAGCCCTGGTGGACATAGTCATTGAAATGCACTGGACGACATTTTGTCAGCTTTCTTGGTTTCTCCAGTTGATTGCTGTTCCTGTCTTTATCTTCTTCACTTGATAAGTTTGTTTCTGGTTGTCTGCTGCTGTCTTGATAGCTGTTCATCTTGCCCCAGGTTGACTACTGCTTTTGTGTGGTTGAGTCTGAGCTGGTTGTGATGGTGATGATGATGATGACCACCTTCAGTTTCCACAACAATGTAGAGCCCTTTTCTTTGTGTCACCAATGCTGGTATCCATCTTGTGGACCCATAATACATATGACATAGTAGTTTTGTTCCTATTTGGAATTTTATTTTGTTTTTATCTTCTAGTTGACATTTGGCATCAGGTTTCAGCTTTTTGTTAAAGACTTCTGATTCATTATTCTTCAACTTTGATAATGTTGTGAGCTGGTTCACTTTCATCACTTTGAACCGTGACTGAATCAGTCATGGCCTATTAAATCATTATGGTTACCTAATGCCACTACCAGTGGTAGGTATATAGTTTTATTAGGCATAGTAATTTTTCCTGTTGTTTGACCCAACAGTTTGATTTTATTCCCTTGAAAGTCTGATATTGACTTACTGCAAGGGTGCATCTTATATTTATTCTTTTTATTAATGATTGCCCAAGTTTTTCTTGAAACCACAGACACTACTCACCTTGTGTCAAGTTCCATATTAACTGGTGTATCATTTATTATGATAGTGTGTATAAACCCAGACTTGTTATCTCTGATATGGTTTATACAGGCAACTTGCTTATGTTTCTTGTAAGTTCCTTTACTGTCTTTAGGAATAGACTTGGCTGTTTATCTTCTTAATTTCAGACATGCAGTCTTTATATGTCCTATACGCTTGCAAAACATGCATGTTGCTTTGTGGTATGGACATTCTGTATGCATGTGCATGTGCTCATTGCATCTATAATAATGCCTTGGACTATTTGTTGCTGAATTATTTGAGCTGACTGAGTGCCTGGGTGACCCAGTGTTATTCTCAATTTTTTGCACTTCAGACTTTATAAGTCTTTTTAATGGTTTAGCTTGATTAGCTATTGTTTCTGCTAGTCTTGCTTGAACTACTGCTGTCTCAAAATCTAGGTCTGGAATCATTAACATTTTCAGCCTCAAATTGTGATCATTTATGCCACAAATAAAACGATCATGAAGTGCATCATTCATGAAGTCTTTGAAATTGCACTTCAAGGCTAATGTACGGATTTGTGTTGCAAACTCTCTAGCTGTTTCACCCTGTTCTTGTATGCTGAGATTAAAATGGTATTTCTGCATTATGGTCAAGGGTTTAGGAAAAAAATACTCTGTGAGAATTTTCAACACTCTATCAAAATCCAGCTCATCTCGAGTTACAGCTGTAGATTGAGACTTGAGTATATCATGGGTTTGCATACCTATTGTGGTCATTAGTGTAGCTAACTTTATCTCAGGCTTTTTTATATTGTTAGACTGTAGATAAAAAATCAAATGCTCTTTATAATTTGGCCAGCTCTCAGGTTGAGCCAGATCAAAAGATTCCATAGAACTGATTGCTTTAGCCATATTTTTTATTTATGCTGAGTAACCACTCATACTTGTTTTTATAGTTATGTTATTGTAACTAACTGAACGAAGCTTTTAAACCAATAGAGTGAGCTTTTACGCTGTCTTGTGAGTAAAGCTCTCATGATTGGTTGAAGCTTCACATTGACATGCCTTTATGTTTGCGGTCAATTTTATTCAACAGTTTTACGTTGTTATTTTTCTAAAAAAAATACCACCGTAATGAAATTACGGTAACGTAACTTTTTTCCAAAATGAAAAATAATGAAACAAATACACACTCACATATTTATTTCATACGTTTAGATCTGTTGAAACTGGTATAATTTATAATATAATTTTTCCAGCTGTGAGGGAAAATTTTTCTATTACTGCACCAGATCTGTTTAAACTGGCATAGTTTAATCTAATTTTTCCAGCCGTGAAGGAAAAATTTCTGTCCAACTGCACCAAATCTGTAATAACTGGTGCAGTTTATTCTATAATTTTTCCAGTCGTGAAGGAAAAATTTCTGTCCAACTGCACCAAATCTGTTATAACTGGCATGTTGACTGCACCAAATCTGTTGCAACTGGTATAGTTTATTCTATAATTTTTCCAGCCATGAAGAAAAAAATTCTGTCCAACTGCGCCAAATCTGTTATAACAGGCATGTCGACAGCGCCAAATCTGTTTTGTTTGGTTAGGCTTGTAGGTTCGTTTCCAAACCAACAGATACAAAAAGAACAACTATTCAGCAATTAATATGTATAATTTATAAGTACAAAATATATACACACATTAGTTAAACAAATACAGTTGATAAACTTCACTGCTGAGATAGTTGTGCGGAGTAAAGAACTCGCTTCCAGCTAATGATTAGCATGCATCATGAATTCTGGTAAGACTCTTCCAGCTATGTAGTTAGCTTGCCTCGAGTCAACTCTAGTTCAAACATAGCAGTTTCCAATCCGTAGGTGGACTTGTCTCACTGTGTGGATGTCTCAATAATGATTAGATAAATACCTCTGCTGATGGCAGAAGGTTTAATGGAGAGCACGTTCTGTCGTTCAGGTTAACAGAAGTAATTGCTCTCTGCCTTGCCTCCAAAAGGCCGACTATTTAAAGGCAGATCCCCTACCATACTGGAAACACATGGATTCAGTGCACAAACCCCAGTGAAGGTTTTAATCCCATTGGATAGCAACTGGGTGCTAGCCAATCAGGCAAGGAATCTGGAATAGTACACTTCTGAAGGCAGGGTCATATATGACAGTATCCATAAGTAATAAATTGTAAATATAAATCTATATATATTTATAAGAATAAATCTTGAAAATGATTATAAAAGATAGTCAAAATGTAGATGAAGATGTAGAATTACATATACATTTATATATATGAATGTAGAAAAGCAGTATGATTCTTAAAAGAAAACGATGTATAAAAAAAACTGAGAGTAGAAAAATTATTTATATATTAGAATTATTGGTCTACTTGGGGGGGGGGGGTACTTATTGATATTTATTAAATTATTTTAGCATTTTATAGATAAAATGACGTGACGTTTGATAATATGAGCCTTATTTTAATCTAGAATAACATCCATCTTGTTTGTCTTTTTATGGCAGACAGCATGTTAAATATGACTTTATGCAGCTGCCAAGCAATAAAATGTATATCTTTAAATAAGCAGGGGTTTATTTACATTTCTGTGATGCTAATGAAAAACTTTTATTAATATTTTTCAACAGTTCCACTTACACAACTAAATTTTATTATGTTCAAAGTTCAAATTAAAACACAGTTATTCATTTTTATTTTAGCTCTTAGAAAATGCTTACTATACTGAAATTCATACAAGCCTACATCAACACTGAAATAACTATCAAAAATATGTAATCTGTAGTTCACCTCCTATACCTATAATCATTGACAGTCTTTGGAGATATATATTTCCATGAATATGTGTAAAAATAATGATTGTTATTAACTGCAGTTATCTCTTGGGAAACTCAATAGAATAATATCTCAAGGGGTGTATTGTTGCCCAGTATTAATTACTTCATTTCTATACCAGTCTGAATTATCCTGGTTATTCCTGCTCATCATTGAAGTACAAAAGTGAAGCTCTGGATTTGCTATGTAAAAAAACTAAATTTATTCAAATTCTATTTTATTAAGATAAACTTTATTCAAATTGGATTATGATAGTTACAAACAATGTAAATCAAGTATACAATATTAAATAATAAATGCATAGATTCATAACCATTCCCATAACATTAACATTACAACTTAACTAGTCTAAAGACTTGTTGAGCAATTATAAAATCTGACTAATTGAGTTGAAGTACTGGAAAATGTTTGCTGGTGACAACATAGCTAGTTTCTTCTTGGCTCTTTAAATTCTAGTTTTATATCACAATGTAGTCTCTTTTATCAGATTCAACAGATTTTTTTTAATTCCTTAGTTTTGATAAATTAGCATTTCACAATTTCTTGGAACAGTTAGTTAATTGTGAATACTTTTGGAGTATAAAATTTTTTTTTCTATAAGATTTAAAAAAAAAAAAAACTCTAAATACAAAATGTATTACACTGTTTACATTTATTTGTTATATAGTAAATGGGTTCATTTGAGTATATGTGTTTATATATTTGTAACATTAGAACCCTTTAATATCACAAGTTGCTTTATTTATATTATATATATATATATATTATCTATATCTTTATTTATATATATAAATACTCTACATAACTATAGTAAAACCATAACCTGTGTTATATTAATATATATACTACTTCAATTTTATATTAGTAAAAAAATGTAATAAATAATTTTTTAAAAAAAAAAACCCATTAAATTTCATAAATATAATAAATTTGATGATAAAATAGTAGCCATTTTTTTTTATCCCAGAGTGCCATACACAATAATTTTTATTAATAATGTTTCTTTGGGTAATATACAAAGCATATGCATTTTATTCTTCATTTTTTTAGCCTTCCAATAGCTTTATCGTGTAATAAAATGTTTTCTAAACATAAATATAGAAGTTTTATGAAATTTAAGAAAATTTGTGATTTATCTTTCTTAAGTTATAAAGTGAACATTATTGATTTAATAGTTGCAAAAAATAGAACTATAAAATGTTCTTCCATTATGTCAGTAAGCTTACATTTTGAAAAGTTTTATTTAAGAATATGAAATGTATTAAAATAAGTGTGGATGACTGTAGAGATCTCAAAATTGATGGAAACTTAAAAACACCAAAACATCAAAGAAGTTATTGAACAATAAGCATATCATTCACAGCATGTTTAATTATGAAAAAAATGTAACACTTAGCTTTTCATTTTATTAATAAAATCAAAGATATGGTACAGTGAGTTTTTATTTTTTGAGTGAATATGAATGAGAGAACATAGGCATAATAAATATATGTAAATATGATTTGCCAAATTATTATTAATAACTACATAATTATATTTATGATTTTGTTTATAATAATTATATTTATAAAGCGCATGATCGTTACTTAAAGCAATATTTATTAAGACTATGTGCCTGAAAAAACGACAGTAGGGACCTCTGCCAATCTTTAACACAATATTTATTTAAAAGACAAGATAAACATATTATATATATGCCTCATAATTATATTAATTTCATATGCAGACCCTATTTAAATAAAGAAAAGATTGAATTTTTCAGTCCATTCAAAAGGAATTTCTCTTGAATGTATACATTGCAATGATCTTTTATATATATTGTGCCATTACAATTTAGTCACTCGCTAAATTTATAGTAATGTGCATGTAGAAAAGGTAAACCAAAAATCATCATCACATTTTTATATAACCATAAAAGAAGCTGTAGGGCATCCAAGTTCAAACCCTACCAGATCAAAATCTTAAATGCTTTAGACAGAAAGAGTGGGACAACAATTACATGCTTTATTTGTTTTTGTGTTGATAGAAAGGTAATACACACATTTAAACTTTAATATTCAACATTTTAACTTTCTTTAAAACTAACCTATGCTTGATCAATTTTAATGTCTTGTTCTATGCTTCTATTTTGCTTTTCTATAATTGTAATTGGGATTTAAAAGTTACAGATTTAATTTTAAATAATAGGGTTATAATTACTAAGCTAGCAATTATATTATTTAATGTTAGTTTATGAATGATTTGAAAGAATGAAGGATGTGTGTACATTACATACAGAAATTTACATTTACTAAATATTGAAAGAAAAGGAAGGATTAAATCTGTCAAATTATTTTTTTTGTACAATTTTTTGTTAAAAGAGGAAATCTGTTTAATCAGATATCAATCTTTGTAGCAATTTTTTTTTGTAAATAATTGTTTTTCACTTTGGGAGCTTATAATGGGTGAGAGCTCTAATTTTGAAATTGTCTTATCTTAAGATCTAAAGAAGGAAGCTCAAAGATTTGAAATGTTACCTAAATGTAAAAAAAAAAAAGAAAGGAAATAAGGATTAAGTCTATTTTTTTCTTTTAAACAAAAGTGTCTGGAAAAAGATTAAACTTTTCAGTTGAAAAATAATTTAGTTGAAAATAAATTAGAGATCTAATTAAAACAAATTTGTCCAAAAATAGCAAGTTACGCTATCTCTGATTGGTTAAGTTAGCTAAAAATTGGATATAAAAAGTGTCTGAAATTTTTTTTTTTTGGGTGATTATGATTCATATTATTAAACTATTAAATTGAATGTTGAAAATATAAGAAATGGCTGGCTAGAAAAATTATATGTATGTCCCATCTTTTGCTGACCATCTGGGGGAAGCTGCACATCACATAGGAAAGAAAAGATGTGTCTAAAATAATATTCTACACCTTTCAACTGACCAGATAAATAAGATGTTTTTAATAGAAGGAAGAAAGCATTCACCTGCATTCAAAGAAGATGAATTAATCTACTGATAAATATTAATCATCAAGTCCAATTAATTGTTACAACAACTGATTTTAAACTCAAGAAAATTTACAAATGTGAAAACAACTGCTGTATTTCATCCACATGCTTGACAGGAAGATTTAAATGTGAATGATAGCTGGTATAGAAAGTCATAAGAAAAATTAATATAATGATTTCCAAATTATCCACTTAAGCAAATAACCTCAATAGAGTCATCATCATCAAATAGTTATACACCTCAAGAAAGATTGTTCCCACGTAAAACGGAAATGGTAGCTGCAGAAATATAGACATTATACAAGACAAGTTTGAACCCTTGGAAATTCGCCACAAACAAAAGATCGGTAATATGACTTTATATCTATTTTCTTTATGATATCAGTCTTAATAAACATTTTAGCAATAAAGTGGTATATTTTATTTAAAGAACTTTTAAAGACTATTCAGATTGATTAAAACAAGAATGTCTTATTAATAATAACTTTGAGCTTCATAAATGATCTTGAATGTATGAAAATTATTTGTTTATTAATTTTACAGTTATGAAAAATATTAATGTGTAAAACAATTTTTTTTATGGTGTTATGATTTTAGTTTTAACTAATATATTATTATTATTTTGGTTTTAAATAATATTTTGTTATTATGGGATAAAACATGCACATACATAATGATATTTTTATATGTGTATAATTGCGAGTGAATGTGAAATAATAGGTGGTGTTAAAATATTAAATTATTTTGTCTTGAGAAAGTATAGATTTCAGCGCTTGGAAGGGAGGGGGAGATAATGATTTAAGACTCTTTTCTAAAACTTGCTCTTTCAATTCTACTAACATTTTTTTTTACATTCTATTTACATGTTAGATTTTTAAAGTATGTGTGCTAATGAGCAGATAATATTTTTTTTTCTCTTGAAATACTTTTCTCATGGAGTGAAAATCATGGTCAATGTGACGTCCAACTTAATACAAAATACTTTTGAAGGGAAAGGGGGAAGAACTTAAAATTAATCTGAGGATTGTTATATAATCAATTATTATTATTATTATTATTATTCATGTCAATTTTCATATTTATCTAGAAATTTTTATGTATAATGTTAGAAATGTAGTAATAAATATTAGTTTGTTTTATTAAACGAGACGTATATATTTCATTAAGTGTAGTCTTTGTTAAGTGTGATTATTCATCATCATCAATGGTTGAATATTAGTTATTTAAGATATAAGTAAATATGCTAAAATTAAGCAATAATTATGAATTTCTTTATAAAATTTAGTTTTATGTTTAGGCTTAGTCCTAGAGCTGTAGTTGAAACCCTTGTCATTATTGTTATTATTATCATCATCATCATCGTCCTCAATGTTTTAATTAATGAGCTGTTTAACTGTTTAAAGGCCATAAATAAATATTGATTTTATAATATTTAGTGATTTCTTAGTATTATTATCACCACATCCCGTCATCTATTTCATGCAAGGATGAGTGAAGTGCCATCCTAAATTAGTTATATATAATCTGAGCTAAACTTATAAAAATATTGAAACACATTTGTTATGTTAAGATCGGAGAAATGATTTATGTCTAGTATACTCCACTTTGGTTTATAGATGTTTTACTTTTACCTAAATATTAGTGCGTATAGTGATATGGTTCAAAAAGCAAAATCTCCCATTTTATTAGAAATAAAGTACCAAGAAGGGATTCAAACCCGGTACATGTGAAAGGTTATCAGATATAACCATGTCTAGATTCAGATAATCTAGTGGCGCCCTGCTAGACCATATTCACTTAGTATTTGTTTAAACATGCACTTAACATCAAACCATGAAATGAAAGTGGATAAAACCTACTGCCTGTATACCTGAGTTATATTTTATTGAATTACTAGTGTACTCACTTCACGTGATTTGTTATTAATAATTTGCTTATAATTTTTGATATTTGGATTTTGAGAAATCTATAATATTTGAACCATCTTTAATTTGTATATGGTCATATCTTTTGATGGACATTTAATTATGTTACAATGGACACCCAACTGGGGCTTGATATTTTACCATATACTTGAAAAAGGGAGTCTATAGAATGATAGGAGATGTGTGGTTAAAAATAGAGAAATTTTTTTTAGTAAAAAATTTTTTTTTTTTTTCAGTAAAATTTTTTTTTTTGTCTTACAAAATTTTCTTGGCCAAACAGTCTTATTTTAGATGATGATGTTTAATATGATTTAATTTTTCATTGATGATGATAAAATGGGTACAGCCATAAAACAGCTTGTTTTTTTTATCAGTTTTGAAAATAGAGATGAATATCACAACTTAAGACAAAGGTGAAATAAATAATAGATTTTTTTTTTTTTTGTGGAACATTAAAGTGATTTATTGCCAGATAGGATAGGCATAGTAATAATGATGAATTATGGAATAGTAGTCTCATGTGTGTTTGGTGAGTTCATTTTGTAAAAAGTCTATGATTTTAGAGGTTTGATTGGATGGTTGATCGTTGGAGTTTGGTTGGTTAGATTGCAGTTTTAATGATGAGTGGAGAGTTTTGTCATTGCCTTGAGAATGCTGTGTATTTTGTGTAACTTATGAATGATCAAACCCATTCACTGCTCCAACCCAATTTATAAGTTATCTTTATGTTATCATGAAGCAGTTAACAGCAGACCTGCCATGATACCAGCCTATAAGTCTCCAAGAGAGAGAGCACGGCATAGTTTTCCAATCAAGTTTATATGTTAGTCTGATTTTATCATGAAGCAGTTAACAGCAGT
This sequence comes from Epiperipatus broadwayi, assembly GCA_028023455.1. Lineage (NCBI taxonomy): Eukaryota > Metazoa > Onychophora > Udeonychophora > Euonychophora > Peripatidae > Epiperipatus > Epiperipatus broadwayi. The sequence continues at coordinate 4,627,236 of JAQFVV010012398.1, forward strand.
CCTGCCATGATATCAGCCTATAAGTCTCCAAGAGAGAGAGCAAGGTTTCGTTTTTGTAGTCTATAATAAGCAGGGTATTCCTTGATACTTGCCACATAAGACTCCAAGAGAGAGAGCAAGGCATAGTTTATCTATTTTAGCCTCTAAGACTTAATACTTATTGTATTGCAACAGAGTTTGCTTCATTCAATCAAGGGTGTAATGGTTAATAGTGATCAAATTGGGATGATCTTCTGAGTGCTCGTGATGCATTGTGTGATTATAGTGCTGTGATTGAATTCTTTTATTTATCTCAGAATTGTGAACTGCTAATCATTCTGTGGACTGTCAATATCTGTCGGATTTCTGGGAGAATGGATGAATGTATAATTTGGGCTATTGCAGACAGACATGCACTATATAGATTATTGTTATGGAGTTCATCAAATAAGGACATTAATTTTTTTTTTTTGTATTTGTAAGGCATAATAAGGTGAAAAGCAAATCAGTCAGTTGGTCAGAATAGGTGTCAGACAGGGAGAAGATGTGTGGATTTTTGATGGTCAGGGAAGTACAGATGGGATATATATAGTTTTATAACATGAGTGAACTAAATTATAGTATGGAAGAAGTTATGGAAGAGGAAGGTGCCCCAATACCAGGAATCAGTGATTGTTTTCATACTGAAGAAGAGGATAGGGAAATTGCCTTTAAAAAAGCTCAAGAAAAAGAGGAAATAGAGGAAAATGCCTCTAAAGTCAGTAGCAATAATAAGGCCTCAAGTATAGAAATGGTAGATGAGGAGCCAGAAGTGGGCCAGGCTCAGATAGAAAAGATAGCACCATCATATATGGACATGATAATGCAGATGCTCAGAAGTATGAGAGAGGAGAGTAAGCAAAGTATGATAAATCTAGAACAAAAGATGGAGAAAAGTATAATATGTCTAAGAGAAGATAGTAAGCACAGTATAATAAGTATAGAGAGTCTAAGAGAAGATAGTAAGCACAGTATAATAAGCATAGAGAGTCTAAGAGAAGATAGGAAGCAGCTCATAGAAAGTTTAAGAGATGATGGAAAAGGCATAGAAAGGGTAGAAAGTTTAAAAGAAGAGGATAAGAGGAGTGAAGATGAATTAAAAGAAAATATCAATAGCTCTGTTGAAAACAACAGTAAAATTTCTATAGCTTCGGGAGATAAAATAGAGAAACATGGGAAAAGAGCCTCAATTCCTGGAGTTGATAATCCTTATAAAGAAGAGGATGGAGAGGTTGTAATGGGATTAGAAGTTACCGTAAAAGTAAAGGGGATAATAACAAGTACTGAAGAGTTTCAGATTCGAATAAAGAAGGAAGCACTATCAGGTATAAAATTGACCAGACTGATGAAAGATTGTATGTATCAAAACATACAAGAAGATTATAACAAATCCAAAAGAAATAAGGAAAGTCTGGAACAAAAGGTTTGTCGTTCTGTGAAAAGATGGATAGAAAGTCTAAGAGAGGATAGCAAAAAGAGTGCAGAAAGTATAATAGAAGGTAGTCAAAGATTAGAAGATAATGTTGAAACCTCTTTAGAAGATAGAGCAGGAGAGATGGGTGAATATGTTAGACTTGTAAAAGGTAGTCAGAGCTTACCAGTTTTAAAAGATAATCTGGATAGTCCGATCACTGATAATAAAGAAAATAATGTAAAGTTAGATACACTGATAGAGAATAAGTTCCCAGAAGTAGAAAGGCCAATAGTAGCTGCAAAACCAAGTCTCTCAGTAAAAAGAATACATGAGATGATGACCAAAGAGCAGATGGGGATAGATCATGAAGTGAAAAGAAGGAAAAGAGAGTTGGAGGAAAAACTTCATGCATCCGATAAGATGATTGATTTAAGAGAGGCAACAGGGGAGATGAAACTAGATATTTTAGAAAGAGAACAAAAGTTTCAACAGTCTGTAGTTTTCAATCTAGTAACAAACCAGCATGTGTGGTTTCAAAAATCTGTCTTCTTAAATAGATTGGAGATACCTTATATATGGTATAGAGAGGCAATCTCTCTGAAAAATGTAAATGTCCAAATCTCTCTGAAAAATTCAACTGCTCTGGAAAAGTCAAAAATAAGTTATATCTGGTACAGAGAGGCAATCTCTCTGAAAAATGTAAATGTCCAGTGTGTATCAGACAGAGAATCAATCTCTCTGAAAAATTTAAATGCTCTGTTAAATTTAAGTGTGCCTTATATTTGGTACAAAGAGTCAACCTTTTTAGAGAGTTTAAAAATAAACTATACATGGCACAGAGAATCAATCTCTCTAGAAGATGTAATGAATTATATCTGGTACAGAGAGTCAATCTCTCTGAAGAGTTTTAAGGTCCATTATATATGGTACAAAGAATCTATCTCTCTGAAAAATGCTCTGGAAATTTTAAATGTGCCTTATATATGGTACAAAGAGTCAACCTTTCTAGAAAATTTAAAAATAAATTATACGTGGCCCAGAGAATCAACCTCTCTGGAAGATTTAAGGATGAATTATATATGGTACAGAGAGTCAATCTTTCTGGAAAGTTTAAAAATAAAGTATGTATGGTATAGAGAGTCAATCTCTCCGAAAAACTTCAAGGCATGTTACGTATGGTACCAAGAGTCCATATTTCTAAATGAGGTTTGTAATAGGAGGTTATATAAAATAATTCCTCCAGATATGTTTTATAAATATCCAGTCAAGATGAAAAATGGAAATATTAAAAACGGACTGGATGTACATGTGCAATTTTATGCAGACCATGATATTATTTGAAAAGAAAAAGCCATTCCAAATTACAAAGAAAATAGGAGAGAATGCCTACATGCTTGCTACTCTTGATGGGAATAAGGGGACCTATAATGCTAGGAGTTTGATCCCTTATACTTCAGCAGAATAGCCTGGCAAAGATCTCCAAATAAATTACTTTGAGTTTTCTAATGAAAAATCTGATATTTACCAGTAGATAAAACTTTTTTTTTGATTATTAGTATGTTTATTATTATTAGTGTATTTATTAGTTAGGATTTTTTTTAAAATATAGTTAAAACAAAAGTGCTGATGATTTTATCCGAAGGGGGAGAAAGTTGTGCCATTACAATTTAGTCACTCGCTAAATTTATAGTAATGTGCATGTAGAAAAGGTAAACCAAAAATCATCATCACATTTTTATATAACCATAAAAGAAGCTGTAGGGCATCCAAGTTCAAACCCTACCAGATCAAAATCTTAAACGCTTTAGACAGAAAGAGTGGGACAACAATTATATGCTTTATTTGTTTGTGTGTTGATAGAAAGGTAATACACACATTTAAACTATTTAATATTCAACATTTTAACTTTCTTTAAAACTAACCTATGCTTGATCAATTTTAATGTCTTGTTCTATGCTTCTATTTTGCTTTTCTATAATTGTAATTGGGATTTAAAAGTTACAGATTTAATTTTAAATAATAGGGTTATAATTACTAAGCTAGCAATTATATTATTTAATGTTAGTTTATGAATGATTTGAAAGAATGAAGGATGTGTGTACATTACATACAGAAATTTACATTTACTAAATATTGAAAGAAAAGGAAGGATTAAATCTATCAAATTATTTTTTTTGTACAATTTTTTGTTAAAAGAGGAAATCTGTTTAATCAGATATCGATCTTTGTAGCAATTTTTTTTTGTAAATAATTGTTTTTCACTTTGGGAGCTTATAATGGGTGAGAGCTCTAATTTTGAAATTGTCTTATCTTAAGATCTAAAGAAGGAAGCTCAAAGATTTGAAATGTTACCTAAATGTAAAAAAAAAAAAGAAAGGAAATAAGGATTAAGTCTATTTTTTTTTTTAAATAAAAGTGTCTGGAAAAGGATTAAACTTTTCAGTTGAAAAATAATTTAGTTGAAAATAAATTAGAGATCTAATTAAAACAAATTTGTCCAAAAATAGCAAGTGACGCTATCTCTGATTGGTTAAGTTAGCTAAAAATTGGATATAAAAAGTGTCTGGAATTTTTTTTTTTTTGGGTGATTATGATTCATATTATTAAACTATTAAATTGAATGTTGAAAATATAAGAAATGGCTGGCTAGAAAAATTATATGTATGTCCCATCTTTTGCTGACCATCTGGGGGAAGCTGCACATCACATAGGAAAGAAAAGATGTTGTGTCTAAAGTAATATTCTACACCTTTCAACTGACCAGATAAATAAGATGTTTTTAATAGAAGGAAGAAAGCATTCACCTGCATTCAAAGAAGATGAATTAATCTACTGATAAATATTAAGCATCAAGTCCAATTAATTGTTACAACAACTGATTTTAAACTCAAGAAAATTTACAAATGTGAAAACAACTGTATTTCATCCACATGCTTGACAGGAAGATTTAAATGTGAATGATAGCTGGTATAGAAAGTCAGAAGAAAAATTAATATAATGATTTCCAAATTATCCACTAAAGCAAATAACCTCAATAGAGTCATCATCATCAAATAGTTATACACCTCAAGAAAGAGATTGTTCCCACATAAAACGGAAATGGTAGCTGCAGAAATATAGACATTATACAAGACAAGTTTGAACCCTTGGAAATTTGCCACAAACAAAAGATCGGTAATATGACTTTTTATATCTATTTTCTTTATGATATCAGTCTTAATAAACATTTTAGCAATAAAGTGGTATATTTTATTTAAAGAACTTTTAAAGACTATTCAGATCGATTAAAACAAGAATGTCTTACTAATAATAACTTTGAGCTTCATAAATGATCTTGAATGTATGAAAATTATTTGTTTATTAATTTTACAGTTATGAAAAATATTAATGTGTAAAACAATTTTTTTTATGGTGTTATGATTTTAGTTTTAACTAATATATTATTATTATTTTGGTTTTAAATAATATTTTGTTATTATGGGATAAAACATGCACATACATAATGATATTTTTATATGTGTATATTTGCGAGTGAATGTGAAATAATAGGTGGTGTTAAAATATTAAATTATTTTGTCTTGAGAAAGTATAGATTTCAGCGCTTGGAAGGGAGGGGGAGATAATGATTTAAAACTCTTTTCTAAAACTTGCTCTTTCAATTCTACTAATATTTTTTTTTTACATTCTATTTACATGTTAGATTTTTAAAGTATGTGTGCTAATGAGCAGATAATATTTTTTTTTTCTCTTGAAATACTTTTCTCATGGAGTGAAAATCATGGTCAATGTGACGTCCAACTTAATACAAAATACATTTAAAGGGAAAGGGGGAAGAACTTAAAATTAATCTGAGGATTGTTATATAATCAATTATTATTATTATTATTATTCATGTCAATTTTCATATTTATCTAGAAATTTTTATGTATATGTTAGAAATGTAGTAATAAATATTAGTTTGTTTTATTAAACGAGACGTATATATTTCATTAAGTGTCGTCTTTGTTAAGTGTGATTATTCATCATCATCAATGGTTGAATATTAGTTATTTAAGATATAAGTAAATATGCTAAAATTAAGCAATAATTATGAATTTCTTTATAAAATTTAGTTTTATGTTTAGGCTTAGTCCTAGAGCTGTAGTTGAAACCCTTGTCATTATTGTTATTATTATCATCATCATCATCGTCCTCAACGTTTTAATTAATGAGCTGTTTAACTGTTTAAAGGCCATAAATAAATATTGATTTTATAATATTTAGTGATTTCTTAGTATTATTATCACCACATCCCATCATCTATTTCATGCAAGGATGAGTGAAGTGCCATCCTAAATTAGTTATATATAATCTGAGCTAAACTTATAAAAATATTGAAACACATTTGTTATGTTAAGATCGGAGAAATGATTTATGTCTAGTATACTCCACTTTGGTTTATAGATGTTTTACTTTTACCTAAATATTAGTGCGTATAGTGATATGGCTCAAAAAGCAAAATCTCCCATTTTATTAGAAATAAAGTACCAAGAAGGGATTCAAACCCGGTACATGTGAAAGGTTATCAGATATAACCGTGTCTAGATTCAGATAATCTAGTAGCACCCTGCTAGACCATATTCACTTAGTATTTGTTTAAACATGCACTTAACATCAAACCAAGAAATGAAAGTGGATAAAACCTACTGCCTGTATACCTGAGTTATATTTTATTGAATTACTAGTGTACTCACTTCACGTGATTTCCATATATCTGAGTTATAATACTTGTTAATAATAATTTGTTTATAATTCTTATATATATATTTTGGACTCAGATATGGTAATAATATCTTTTGATGAACATCATAAATTTGTTACAATATATATATATTAAAATTTAAGCTAATTTAAATAAGAAATGTGAAAATAAGTCAATAAAGAGCATAACTTGTAAATAAATAAGTATATTTAATTTATACTCTTTGTTTAAATTTGTTTGGATTTTAATATATGTAAGATCATTGCAAATCTTAAGCTGGATGCCAATAGATTGTAAAAGATCCAGAAAGAGACCACATGTGAGATAGTTAGATGAAATAAGAAAGTGTGCAGGGATGATATGTAGAAGAGAAGGTAAACATTGAAGAAAATGGATTGAACATGGAGAGACCTTCATCCTGCAGTGGATTGATAATGGTTGTTGATGATGAAGATCATTGCAGTATACATTCAAGAAAGATTCCTTTAGAATGAACTGCAAAATTAAAGCTTATAAAAAATTGAATAATTCTAGTGGTGTAGCTTTGTTTCAGAAAGGTCAATTCTATAAAGATTATTTGAGTGCTGGATACTCTAATAAATTTGTTAAAAGTATTTTATTTAATAGTAATATTTGTAAGGATGTAAAGGATAAAGAAAAATATGATTTTATTTCTTTGCCATTTAATTTGTCTTCTTATAAAATTGTAGGTAGGAATAGAAATTTGTTTGGAAATAAAAAAATTGCTTGGAAAAGGGATATTATATTGACTAATTTATTAAATAATACAAAGGAAATTTTTGATAAGAGGACTATTCCTGGTGTATATTTTATCCCTTGTTTTTTTTTTTATAAGAAGGTCTACATAGGTCAGAGTAGTTTGCATTTAAATAAAAGAATAAAGGTTCATAAATATAGAGTTAGAAATAGATATTTTAATTTAGTTTTGTATGTCCATGAAAAAGATACAGACCACCCTATTAATTTTGATGGAGATTAGGTTGTCTTCTTTGAGAGAAATGAAATCAAAAGAAGAATTAAAGAATCTTTGTTATTGAAAATTTATTATTCTGAAGCAATTAACTTATTTGAGAGTTCTTTTAATATTAAGGGTGGATGGAAAGTAAATGGATTTGTAGGTAATGTTTAATATTATATATATATGGTGTAATTTTTGTAGTTCTTACACTTGAGAAGTCTGCTTGTAGCAGTGAAACCTTTGGTTGTGTTTTATTATTATTTCTTGGCTAGTCTGTTTGAATTTTGGATTTGGAGTAATTTTAATTATATAGATATATATATTAAAAACTATTGTACACTTACAGTACAGTAAACAATATTTACTGTATTGTAATCAAAGCTTATCAACAAAATGGGAGTTATTATCTGTGAATATGGTATACACACAAGGGGCTTGGAACAAAATATATACCACAGCTTCATTGTAATTAAAACTAATAATCATAGTAGGACTTGAAAAAGTTACAATCATAATTTTTTTTTTTTACATAAGATTAAACAAAATAAATAAACCTTTGGTTAGTATAATTTTATATTATGAATTTAGGCTATGTTAAATGATTTATATATATATAAATAGTTTTATGTAATTCTAAGGAAGTATTTAATTTGCTTATACTGAATGTTTCTTATATATGTAATTAGAGGGATTTGAACTCAGGATTCTTCAGTCTATTCATCCATTCCATCTCAAGCAACAGATACATGTGGCCACACACATATGAAAAAATACATGATCCCAATACACATATTTCATGCAGAAACAGCACTCATCAGTTGAATCAGATCATAATCTCCCACACATATATACAATCAATAGTCATTTTATATTAAGATAGAAATTCCTCAAACTTTAAACGGCTTCAATCTTTTCATTCTCCCAGCTATTCAACCATCCATTTCATTGAAAAACAGATGATGGAATTCTCGAAGTTCTTATTGAATTTAATATTATAGTCATATGTAATGTCTATATGGGTATGACTACAACATCAAATCCAATAAGGACTTTGAGCATTCCATCATTAGATTTTAATGAATTGGATGATTGAATAATTGGAACAGTGAGAAAATTGAAGCCTATCCATTAAAGTTTATGGAATTGCTATCCTAATATAATCCAAACATTGACTGTATATATGTGAAAAAGATTATGATCTGGTCCAACTGATGAGTGCTGGTTCTGCACAAAATACATATATTGGGGATCATGTATCTTTTTCACATGTGTATTGGTCATGTATATGTTTGAGATGGAATGGAGGATGAATAGACTAAAATCCAAATCCCTCTAATTACTTATTACACTGTACAGGCTTATACACACCTGCACATATATAATGTAATATATAAGGGATTCGAACTCAGGCTTTCACACGATGGTCATGTGTATCAGTTGTTTGAGATGGAATGGAGGATGAATAGACTAAAATCCAAAATCCCTCTAATTACTTATTACACTGTACAGGCTTATACACACCTGCACATATATAATGTAATATATAAGAGATTCGAACTCAGCTTTCACACGACCCTCAGCTGAAATGGAGAGCTGAGGGTCATGTGAAAGTCTGAGTTCGAATCTCTAATTACTTAAATAGTTGTATAGATAGATTGGATAGCTCAAGGAAGCTTGAAAGTATGGGTTCAAGTCTCCTATAATTAAATAAATCGTTTTAGTAAATATTTTGGGTTGTTATAAAATACATTGCTAAAATTTATTTTCACAAGCCATTGTACCATACAAATTTGAAAAAATATTTACTTTAAATGATTATCTGTTCATGGGATGAATCTTATTAACCGATAGATATTTAATAAAGATGGAAAATATTTATTTTACTGCCCATTAAAATTAGATTTAAGAACGACAATTGTTAAATGTTTATTTTGGAGTGTATCTTTATTCGAACGACTAGAGAAAAGATTGGAAACTTTTGCGATTTAGATTTGAAAATGAATGAAAAAAATAAATTGGCATAAAATTAACAATATAAAAATGATAAAAAGAAATTTGAGTAGAGAAAATGGATTTTTTTAATAGTGGCCAACTTAATACTTGACAAAATAATTTTAGGCAGATAACTAATGATGGTGAATCAACATTTTATTGATATTTTTTTAGTACTAAATGATGAATGAACAAGTTATAACTAGTTTTTTTTTGTATTTTAATAAATTGATGTTTGAGACTTGCTAGCCTAACAGTTCATTTGCTAAAACTTATCACAAAAGCTTATTATAAATATTTATTAAAGAAATAATATATATATTTAAAAAATATTGGTAATGGTATATCGGTGGCGCATTTCCTATAGCAATAGATAAAATTTTCATTTTAACTAATTTTAACATTTAAACGGTATTCGTTTTTAATTTTCAAATGCCTAATTCAGTGTAAAGGTAATATTTCTTTCTCAGTGATTTGTACCATTTTATAACTTTCGCATCATCGAACATAATACTTTAAAAAGAATTTGTCTAAAGCAATCATTTTTCACTTAAGCTCTCTTCTCTTTCTTTTTTTAGAAAAAATTCTGACAAAAAAAAAATACTTTTTAAAATCTCAATATCGGAGAAATCCGGAGAGTCGATGAATAGCAGGAGGTTCTGATTGATAATTAACAACTAGCTTTAGTTAAAACCAAATCAAATTAAGTTTTAATTTGTTTTTATGTATGTGTTTATATTTTTAAATTATATATATTTTATAAGCAAACTATTACTTTATTTTTATTGAAATAGATAGAAAATTATTTTTAAAAAGAATTATATTCTTTGCCAGAAGCCAATGTCTAATTGATCATCATCGTTGGTAGGAGTTGATGGCCATTCACTTTATAAAATTTAATCTAGCAGTTTATATTTAGAGTTATGTCATAAATTTTTATAACATTATTAAATTATGTTTGATGCATCATCACAAAATAAGAAATCCCTTATAGCCATAAGAATGGAAAGAAAAAACGTAGAATGTATTTATATAAGAAGCAAAATCATTCTCCACCCACTCAAAACTAGATAATTAAAGACAAAGATATATACATATATGACAAAGGCTAGGATATCTATAGAATTAATTTTACATTTTCAAAAGTTGAGGACTAATATCTTTGAGAACTTTAATACGATAGTGAATTGAATAAAGAAGCACATTGATATTTACAATGATTCCATAGACTTTTATTAAAGTTCATGTCTTAATTTCAGAAATTATAATTAAATACAACCTGAATCAAATTCATGTAGTTTTGCATTATATACATTATAGAAAGACAAGAAGGTGTCAGAAATAAGCAGATAGACAAATATAGGGATGGAAGATAGATAGATAGATAGATAGATAGATAGATAGATAGATAGATAGATAGATAGATAGATAGATAGATAGATAGATAGATAGATAGATAGATAGATAGATAGATAGATAGATAGATAGATAGATAGATAGATAGATAGATAGATAGATAGATAGATAGATAGATAGATAGATAGATAGATAGATAGATAGATAGATAGATAGGTAGATAGATAGATAGATAGATAGATAGATAGATGGATGGATGGATGGATGGACGGATGGGCGGAAGGGCAGGCAGACAGACAGACAGACAGACAGATAGATAGATAGATAGATAGATAGATAGATAGATAGATAGATAGATAGATAGATAAGTAGGTAGATGGATAGAGAAACAGAGAGATGGACACACGAACAAATAAATAGACAGTTACAGAAGCATATATAGGCCAGTGCAAGAAAAAAAAATCCAGCATTTTTCATTGATTAGAGGAACATTAAAGAAAAGTCCTTATATCTACTTATTGTGAATCTTTTATGAGCTTTTGTTTTTGTTTATTCTCTGTGAATATGATTATTTTGAATAATAAATTGACAAATTAAGTTCAATATTTGAAAAGCAATTGCAATCTTTCTTGGAAATTTACAGCAGTTAAAACAGGCAAAACTCACTATATATATTGCCACACACAGCAAGCTAGAGTAATCAATGGACGTCATGTGATGTTTATTGGCTTAAATTTACAGCAGTTTGTAAAAAATTTCAAGCTTTTTCTGGATTTGAATTCAAATTGTAAAGTAAGATATCTTCACATATATACTTAGCACAAAGTTTCAAAAATATTAGCAACATATTGATTTCTATATGTAATATCACTTCTCATAATTATAAAGTTTTTTTTATTCTTTCACATTGGAAGATGCAAACTTTTGCATGTCGTTAAGATCCTGATGGTATATACTCTTAAACAAAAATAACCTAATAAATGCCTTATGATCATCTGATTTCATTTTACTTTATTTTATTTTTTTGATAGCAACAGACATCCATAAACTGTTAAGCAAAATTTTTCTATTTATAATCTATAATAGTAAAAAGAGAGAATATGAAGATTACGCATTTTGTTAATATAACATTAGCAACTGAATTTAAATTATAAACCTAATAATACGGACTATTTTTATTATCAAAAAAATAATCTTAAGCAAAAGAATTGAAGCTTTAAAGGAAGTCGTATTTGTAGGAGTTCTGAAATTGATCGATGAAATAACTATAAAATATTCGCAATCAATTAAAACAATAAAAGATCAAATACTTTGTGCTGATCAATTAATAGTTAATAGGTCATTAGTTAACATTAATGTATTTTAGGTAGTTGTGGAGGGACTATACTGCCATCATCAGATGGCGCTCAACACCATCAACAACTGTCCCCAAGCCTGCAAGTGATAAATTTATATATGAAAGTGGCTCAAAATTGACAAATAAAATGCCTGAGGCAATATACATCCAAGAAATGCATCAAAAGTACAAATTATAAAAAAAAGAAAATTCTATAAAATTCAACTTAAAAAAAAAAAATGCCATGAGAATACGAGAAAGCCTACCCCCCCCTCCAAATCAAAATTTCTTCATTTAAATCGAAAAATAAAAATGACTGAAGATATATATATCCAAGAAATACATGGAAAGTATAAATTATAAAAAAAAACAAGAAAATGCTATAAATTCCTATAATAATTCAAATTTAAAAAATAAAGAAGTCTGCGCTAATCCACAAAAAAGCATGACGGATAAAGAGCGGGAAATCCAAAAACATCAAATTATTTATCTTTCACCATTTGCAAATATGAATTGGCAAATTAAGTAGCTTTCTATATTTGCAAATGATCAGATTTGAAAGCAATGGTTGTATAAGCTAAAAAGAATATTACTGGTTTGAAATTATGGCATCTCATCCAAAGTAAGTCAAATTTAAAACCTATCCCTCCCCCAATGAAGAATTTCTATCCAAAAATAACTGAAATGGACAAATTAAATCAAACAAATACTTCTAAAATACAAATAAAAAATTCTAGTGACATCTATTATAAACTTGATTAATCAATGATTATAGATAGTAAAGCACTTTAATTCCCATTCTGAAATCAGTTTTTGTCTTCAAAACTAGCATCAATGCACTTATGCATCCAACAATATTGTATTTTTATAACCAAGTTAACAGGCTGAAATTTTAAAAAAATTCTAAGGTTTTGAATTAAACCCAATCTGCATGTATAGTTATGTATATATGTTTGACTGATCATTAATTATATATTTTAGCAATATCAGTTTTTTCATAACTATAGCATCTGTTTTCTCTGGTTAGTAGTATTAATACTAATGTAACATCACTTAAATCTTTAGCTTACTTTACTTAGTGCCATCGACTTTATACTTGACTAATCAATAATTACAAGATGGTAATGATTATAGAAGATGTAAATAGTAACAATACTATTATTAATATTTATTATGATTATTAGATGGAATACTGCCAAACAAACAAAGACCTCTGATAATCTTATAAATAAGTTTTTCTCCATAATAATCTATTATTTAATTGATTTATTTTGATGACCAAAGATAAATTCATTATAGATTTTTTATCCATTTTATTATTACCCATTATTTTTTTCATTAATCTTTGCAAAATTATATATATATATTTTAAGCAATTAGATTTCTCATGATATATTATTAAAATGGATGATTTGAACTTTGGTTATTTATGTTTACAGTAAAAATTTAGATATATGTCTGATCAAACCAATAAGCATCACATGATCACCATTTCTTATGCTTGCTTATAACTGTTTTGGCTGCTTTAATGATTTTTTTTATCGCGCATAGTCTTTGCTGTTTCTATAATTCAAAAACATCAATCATTCTTGTCAGTGTCAAAGGGTTACATGAAACATCATAACTAGAGCAATTCTGATTTTCATTTTTATACGTTTATTTTTTAAAAAAGTCTTTTCCAGATTTTTCATCACACATCTAATCTATAAGAAAAGTCTTGATTATGATGTTGGATAAATAATCAAATGAAATTTAAATTGCCAACCATTTCCTGCTTTCCTCATCAATTTTGATGTTAGAAGCTGACTTATAAAATTTATAATCTAAAATTTTTATATTTACCTGTAATCCCATCTTTTTATTAACTTTTCTTTAACTTTCCTAATAAGTCTTGAATTACCATAAAGATAAGATCATTAATATACATCCACAGAGTAGTGCCACCCAGTTCAAGTCACAGTAATCAATGAATGCTAAAAGAATTGATGCATAAAATTCCTATCTAGTGCCTACTCACCCAATATCCCCAGACTAATTTATAACTTGTTGATTTTATCAGTGAGACAACAAAATGTATAGATATAGGCGTGGGTTCAGATCTCTATGACCTTGGATTGAAAACATTATTATGTTTTCATCTTGGACTCTTAGCTTTATAGTTAACTAAATAGGTAAAAGGTGGCTGCTGGAGAGTTGCATTAGAAGATCTAGGTAAGGTGCTCTCAGATCAAAGGCTCCTCACTGATGAAATCCACAAGCTAGAAACTAGTCTGGGAATAGTAGATGAGTAGGCACTAGATAGGGATTTTATGCACAAACCTTCTAGCATTCATTGATTACTATGGCTTGCCCTGTGTAATATTACTGTATGGAGAATTGCTATTGTGTTTTTATAACAAAAAAAAGTTCTAAGACACACATTTTAAAATAAAGTTCTATAATTTATCTTGGTTAATAAAATCAAAGGTGTTATTGTAATCAATAAAGCACATATATACTTTTTTCTGCTATCTTTTATATTTTTAATGTATTCATAATAATTATTATTGATATTAGTTAAATGAGAATTAAAAAACATTTTGTAAAAAATATTTGACAATAATAATGATGATGATGATGATGATACTAGTAAATAATAGTTAATAAAAAGTTTTAAATTAATAAAATATTAAATTGAAAGATTAAAGAATTAAGTTTTATACATTAATATATAGATAAATTTAACAGAAATTTAATAAATAAAAAATAAACAATAATAAAATGTTAACAGATTAATAAAAAATTATAAGTTTATTAAGTTAGTTTTACATTATTATTATTATAATAATATCACTTAGTATATGACAAATTAAACTACATGAATAAATTGGTTAAGATTTTTTTAAAATTAAAAATCTTTATTGATAAATTGTATGCAAATATTAAAGTATATACAATGGAATAATTTTAAGTTACATAGGCAAATGTACACTGAAACTATAACATATAATGGTACAAGAAATATAATAAATTATTTAACTCTGATAAATAATGCTCCAAATTTGAAGAGTATAACATTTTATATGGGCATACTTGATTTATTTATACATCTAATTTAAATTTTTTTCAAAGGTTAAGTTTTCATGAGATTCTAATGATGTTAAAAATTATTTCTCTAACATTATTTATTATTAAGTACTTACTAATGGCTATTGCTAATGTCTGTTGATGAAATATATACCAAAATTCATACTCAAATATTACACAACTATAATGACCAAACTGATTTTTTCCAATGCATTTAAGATATTGTTCATATATGGATGAGTCCAGATATTTACTTTCAAGAATAAAAACTCCTATGAAATGCTAATGATAACAAAGGTTTAAGTTATGAAAGCTCCTATTAAATGCTAATGATAACAAAAGTTTAAGTTATGAGGGAGCACAACTGAGATGGATCATAGATTAAAAGGTTATTTTTATAATTTTTCTGGGTAAAAATTTGTGAGAAACTAATTATTAACTACTGCCTTTTCAGGGTGTGTATTTAATATAAATATCATAGGTTATGCAAAAAGACTTAAATGTTTAATTGGTTATAATATTTATATTGTTTGGATAATCTATGTTTATATATTCATGTACTCTTATATATTTTAGCTCTGAAGAAGACTTCTGGCCATTGAAACTGGAAAGTTGATCAAGTGAAAAATAAAGTTTAGCATTGCAAAAATGATTTAAAAAGATGATTTATTTATTTATTTTTCAATTATCCAAGATACGTAAGCAATTATAATTATAATTCCTCAATTATTTCTAAAATTCACTTGTACCTATGCCTCTTTCTTTTGCTGTAAAGCTCCATCTCTGCTATGTGATTTTCAGAAGTATCTTATTTATCACATGATTAAGAGATATGGAAGTTTACACTTTGTCATGAATCGTTTTATATATTTTTATTTCACTTATTCTTTTTTCTTGTCTGTATGTCTAGATAAATCTTGTACTTCAGTTTTCACCCACTTTTCAATTCTGATATAATTCAAACATTATATATATAAAATATGTATAATCATGAGTGTTTTGCCATTTGATAATATTTTAAAAAATAAAAATAAAATTTAAAAATCGTTCAAAAGACACAATTTAGTTTTTTTTTTTTAGTTAATATAATTTATTTTAGATATGTACAATGAAAGTTATTTGTACATTTAGTATTATCTATTTAAGTAAAATAAAAGTTGAAATTGGAAGGAATAAAAATACATACAGAATGTTTATTCAGCTAAACAAAAAGAAATTATAAATGTAAGATTACAATCAGAGTAAAAATGTTCTACAAGATAATTAAAGATAGCTGAAATAATTTATAAAAAAAGATTTTGTAACTAAAAAGTAACAATAAATGTACAAGATTATCAACTTGTATTTTGATAACAAAAGAAGATAAGAATATCAACACAAAAATCTAAAACTGACCAAAGTATAAAAAAAAGCAAATAACTTTGTCTTGCATTGGTGGTCGAGAGGTCAGCGCAACTGCCTTGCACTTGCAGGCAGTTGCCCGGGTTGTGGGTTTGCGTCCCAACCGATGCTATGACACTTAAAAAAAAAAACTTAGAGCATTGATTTGTCTTTTTTCTTGGCTAGCAGTTTCTGTGGGTCCAGGCTGCAGAAAGCATCCTGGATTTCTCTTATGCTGATCTAAGTCATCATGCAGGAATGGAACTGGAGTGTTTGCAGACATCTTTCACCATAAATAAGTCACTCCAAAATGCTTTTGAGTCTAGCCTTAGGATGGATCAGGAATAAGAAAATGGCAGAAATCAAAGTTAACTTACCAATGAGCTCTTTCATCCCAGAAATACATGTATGATACAATAATTAATCTACATCAGTGCTTCTTAAACTTTTTCATTCATGATCCCTTTTTATCATCGAGATTTTTTTATGACCCTTGATATTAAATATAAAATAGATATAAAAATAAATATTCCCATAAATAATTTATTTCTTTGGTACACAATATACATATGAAAATAAGTAGTTTTAGGATTTGTTTTAAGTATACAAAAATTAATAAAAAAAAATTACATTTTAATGAGAAAGATGTGCTTTTTTTTTTCTGCATAACAAATTAAATCTTAGTGAAATATTTGATATTGTTGGATGTAAAGCATCTTCAACCTTTTTTAGTGTTGAATGATATTTGGATTTAATATACTTTAAAGCTGGAAAAATCATTTCACAAAAGTATCTGGTGCTGAATGGCAGCACATTTAATGCCATTTCAGAAATTTTGGGAAATTCAGTCCTAGTTCCAATCCAGAATTCAGTCAAGAATTTTTATGGAAAGTCAAGTTTTAAGTTTGAGTCACTCAATAGCTCAGAAAATTCCTCTTGGGCTTTGTATGGCAGGTGATTAACTTCATTAATGTCAATCAAAAATGGTCTTTGAATCCAAGATAACTTTTTGAAATCTAAATTTGATATAAGGTATTTTCAAAACTGTGTTTCTAGGGTTTTCAAGTGATCTATAATAATTTTTGCAATTAAAGCTTTACAATAATTTTTTTCAATTATAAAATTGTCAATAGTTGAAAACATTTCCAATAAATCATTTTCCACTCTATTTTTCCAAATATTGATCTTTTTAATACAATCTTCAATTTTATCATTTGAAGTAAAAATATTGCTATTTTTTCCTTGAAGAGACAAGTTAAGATTATTTAGCTTCTCAAAAATATCAGACAAATAGCAGCTTTGATAGCCATAAGTCATTTTGAAAAAGAACAGCAAGATCAGATTTTTGTTCAGTTAAAAATACAATAATTTATTTTTTTAATAACAATAATCTTCTTAAACTTCACTCTCTTGACATCCATCTTACATCTGTGGGTAATAATAAATTTTTGTATTCAGAGTCCATATCTTTACAAAGATTTGAAAATAAATGGCTGTTAAGGGCACAGCTTTTAATAAATTTTATAATTTTGACAGCATCCTGAAACACATTGTTCAATTCCATTGAGTAATTTTTTTCTACAAGGACCTCTCGATGGATCAGACAGTGTGTAAAAGTTACATGATTATTATTAGAAGCTTTAACAAATAATTTAAAATCAATATTTTCATCAGTCATTGTTTTTGCACCATCTGTGCATACTCCAAAGCAATTATTTCCTTTCTAAACCTTTAGTTTTAAAAAGTGTATCTACTTTATTATATATGGCTTCCCCTCTTGTATATTCTTCCATAGAATGACAAAATAACAATTCTTTTTCAATGGTTTTTTTATAAATGTATCTGACATATATAGTAATTGAGCTATTTTTGAAATATCAGTTGTTTCATCCAACTGAATTGTAAATATTGGGCTTTCTTTAAGTCTAAATAAGTTACCAGAGTATAATGAAAAGAAGGGTGATAGACTGTATCCATGAGAGACATTATCACTAGATTCATAGACTTTAATCTGGATGATTGAAGAAAATTTGGTTTATTAAGTGTTAGATTTTTTTTATATATGTTTGTAAAATTCTATTCTCATTTCATTTCTACACTTAGAAATCTCAACATGCTTACACTTGGAAGAGTCTGTAACTTAAAAACAACATAGTATGGGTGGGTGGGGGGATTATTAACTTAGATATTTTTTTGTAAATTAAGTTCCCTCCATAGTGACTTAACATTTGGATCACCACTATGTAATATCGAATGAGATAAGAATTTTGATACTATTTCATATTAATTATATTCACTATTACAGAATAAAATTCATGCTGTTTATTTGTCTATTTTAACTAACAGTCATTATATTTATTTTATATTGTGTAAATGATTAATCTTCTCATGTGGATGTTCTTTTCTGTCAAACATACCAACCATACTCAGGCTGGAATCCCAAAGTTGGAACATCAATCATTGGAATTTGATGATAAGATTATTATATATATGTTCAAGTAACATAAATTAGTTAGTTAGCTTCACAGTCAATGTAATCATGATTTTTTTTAAATTTTAATTTGCTTTGTAAATAGTGAGTGCTAAGTCATATATATTTACCATGAGTATGAGTTGAAATAATGGGTACTTCTAATCAATGGTATGGTAAAAATGCATGCTTGACACATATAACTGCATTTTTTATTATGTTAAATAAGTTTTGTGTTTTATTTGTTATTAATAAATGTTGTTAATTTGATTTAAAATTAAACTGGTTTCTAGTTTATCAGAATCATCCATACACACATTCATCAACTTATCTGACTACATATATATGCACACACACACTTTTTTCCATATGTAATGATACAGCAATAGGTATGTATGAATCTTAACTCAGTGGGAACCTATATAGAGGTGCGATAGTTGCCATACAAAGTAAATTTACCCCTGAAGAGAGCTGAAGGCAACATTCTTTCTGAGCTTGAATACTGAGGCATAATGGAATCCAAAAAAGGGGTGATGTATGGATGAACTAGCCTAAATTGTATCTGAATTTAATGTGTAAACTTAGAGCTAGCCCATTGGAGGTAGAAATAATCATTGGTTAGATACTTCATCGCATAATTCACAGCTTCCTGCCCAAAGACTCTAGGTCCAACTGTAGTGAGATGTGATCCCCTCTTCTGGTGGACCATTACAATATACTCATATATAAAATATTATGATAGCAAATCTACCCTTCAAATGTATCTCATGATTACCATGTGATCCCAAGATGTACACAAATAAAAATTTATACTTTGCTAATAATAATCATATCAAAAATTTTTAATGCTTAAAGAAGACTTCATGTTAACACAAATGCAGATAAAAAGTTCACATACCTCATTTAAATTATATTATACATGTATTCTATATGTTAAGTATACATGTATGTGTTATAAATCATAAAACAAAATAATAATACCTGATAAGGAGTTTCAATCTTTCCATGAAATACTAAAAGACAAAAAATTTGACAAGAAAAAAACAAATGTGTACAGACATCAGTTTTAAGCATTAATTATATCCGAGTTACCTTCTCTTATAATTTATTATTTTATTAATAAGATAAGCAGTTATTTGAAGAGTCTCTGCTTTGACTTTGACTTGACTCTGTTAATATGGCTGATAAAGTATTTTACTGATGAAATGTAAATTTGTGAAGAGTTTGCATTGATTTTGAAATATAATTTATGAAAATCATGCTAAGATGAACTAATAAGATTAATCAAAATTATTGTAAGGCTTCTTCCATCATATTGTTGTTTCTTTTCTCCAAATAAGGATAGATAGCTGCTTAATACATTTTTTTTACACATGCATGCTTGTTAATGGTCTTTCATTTGATAGTAAATATAAGCAAAAAGCGATTAAGATCTTGGATAGCTGGCTTATCTACTCACACATTTTTCTATCCGTGTTCGTTCAAATAGAAATTCTTTTATTTTTAGATGGATAAGGCAAAATTAGCAAGTGTAAAACCTTGCTAGCTTTCCATATGCCAAAAATAAGTAATAATAATAATAAAACACGATCTTTGCATACCTTCTTTTTTTTTTTACATAATTGATATCCATAGTATTTAAGATTTAGAGCCTCTCAAGAAATATTTAGTTCAACTCTTATTGTTAATCATTAAATTTATGCATGTGTTGATAATATTTTTTTATTATTTTTCTTTGATCATTTTACATTGTATTGTTGACATTAATAAAAACACAGATGATTTTAAAAAAAGTAATATAAATAGTTTAAAATACAAAAACAAATATATATACATAAATCACAATTTTTTTTACAAATAAATAAATTCACATGTATATTTTTAACTTTTCTATTATTAACAATACACCTAATATAATTATTTTATCTACTTTTATTCATTATTGCCATTGCCCTTTTAACAACTATAAATAAATATTAACCTTAGAAGTGTCAAAGTAACAAGAAAAAAAACAACAAAAATAAAAAGACAAGCAAAAAAAAAAATTGAAATGTTTTCTACAGCTGCATATTAAAAGGTATTGCAAGGCACATTAAATATTTAACTATATAAAAGATCTTTACTGTCCTTTAATAATAAATAATTCAGAACCTTATGAATAAAAAAATAATTTCTATTTTCCTTCATCTTATATATATAAGTGTCATATTGAACTGTGATGATTGAACCATCCAATCCTTATAATATATATACTGATATGGTATTTTCTGCCATCTCATATATATATATATTATTTAATAAAATTGTCCATAGTTATAAAAATATTTAAAAATAATATATTATCTTTTAAATCAATTTAATTTTTTTTATCTGGATGAAATCAGGATTCCTTCAATGGATTTTTCTTTTATTTAAATTCATTAGATCTTGAAATATAAGTTTTTCCTTAAAAACTTTTTTTTTCCTTGGGAAAATGTGGGTTGGAGGGGATTAGAGAGATTTGTAATTAATCCTATTGTTGAAATTCAAGTTACAAGAAATATTTGTAATTAAATATATTCCCTTAGAGTCTATCTATTGCACTAGTTGATCAAGAACTTTTTGTTAATTAAAAATACAGCAATAATAAAAAGACAGAAAGTATTAGTGACAAAATGTAGCTAAAAATAAACTTCAAAGTGTAAACCCTGTTCTCTGAAAAATATATAAATTGCATAGTTTTTTTTTTGTTTAAGAAAAAATTCAGAATCTTTCTTTAAAAGTGTATATATCTATTGCTGTGAAAATGTTCTCTGGATAGACAACATGGACTTCCCTCCCAGGGAAAATCATTTTTCAGCCACACCTGGAGTCACCCAAGTGATTTCCAACTATGGAATGGATGAAGTTGCCTAGCTAGTTGAGGATATGTTCAGGAACTAGAGAAGGATTCACACCAGCAGTTATGGACTAAGATCATACCTGGACAGTCTCGAGTGAAAGTTTAAACAACTGAAGACCAGTGTAAATATGAACTGTTGTTTAGGTGAACTTTTATTCTAATTAGCATGATCGCAATCTAGACTCCATTAATTGGGTCAGTTGTACATTAAAAGTTTCAACAATAGTGTAGGATTTTTAATAGGAATTAATCACATTATTTTGATTGAATTAAAAAGGGGATTTTGTGTTATATTACTTAGTTTCATTCATTAAAATTGTATTATTTTAATTCATTTTTATTATATTCTATATTGGTACAGTTTAGAGTATCAAAATGTTAACTGCTCAATCTTGAAAGACAAATAGGAGTGGGGGGGGTGATAAAGATCAGTTAAGAATTCTATCCATAAGGAAACACCAGAAACTTGTGTCAAAATCAGCTATGCTTGATGGTTATAATCTAACAATGGAAACTTATGCCATCCATTAAAGATAGAATAAAATTATTAATGTGTAATGTAGAGGGTTTAAGTGGTGCACAATACTGCCCACTCTTATTAGTAAGTCACTTTAAAGTTCACACCTATTTGAACAGGATCTCCTTAATAAACTTGGGTCATTGTCATTTATAGGATTTGTGTGGCACATTTTCTCAGGAAAAAGGTATAAAATGTTAAATAATTGAATTGTATTAAGAATATAATGGATGGAATTAAAATTTAGCTTGTATTTTGTCTTAAATTTAGATCAAATCAATTTGGATTACTATCAAAAGGGAATTGGGAGCACAGTTAATATTGAAAATGAATATAATAAATATTTAAAGCCATACTTAAGAGCCTTTGTCTTTAATTTAATTATAACATTAACAACTATTATGTACTCTGGTAAAAACATAAGTTATAATTAGTAGAGTTCTCATAAGATTATGCCTTAATATTTATTATGTGAACATAATACCTTAATAAATTAACACTCTGATCATTGAAGAATCTCTATCTAGTGCTAGCCTCACCATAATTTGAGTAATTTTTGGAATTTTGCAGACAGAGTGATATTTTGTAGTGTCACAATATATATCAAAAAATTTTAAAGAAAATCTTATTGACATAAGTGCACTGGAAAAGTAAAAAATAATTTTTCTTCAGATTCATACATAAAAATGTGAGGGGTTTACATTTAAAAGTAGTCTTACAAGTTAGATTATCAAAAAAGAAAATTAAATAAACTTGCAACTAATGCCCACTTTTTCATATCAATGCCAGACTATTTATCAGATAAAAAGTCTTTTTTTTTTATTTGACAACTAGATAGGTATTAACACCTGACTTTTAAATTAACCCAACTTATTTATGAATTTAATTTTTAATTTTTATTTATGTAAAGTATAACTAAGAATATTTTTAGACAAATCTCTCATGGTTTAATTTGTGAACTGCTGAAGACAATTTAGTTTTTAATTTTTAAAGTATTTATATAAATGAAAGCCTTTCTTGATCTATTTTTAATATATATATATATAGTATCAGAATCACAATTGATTTCTTTCAATCTGTAGATGCTTGGTTAATTTTCATATTCATTGACGTTCTTTATTAGAATTCTTACTTTTTTTGCAGCTTTTTTCAAAGTCTTTGATCATCAATTTCAATCATATTCTTTGCAAATGATATCAGAACTAATGACATCATTTTTCATTATTGAAATCTCTTCAGTGGAGGGTTTTTAATCAAAAGATTTGGCTGATATCAAAAATTACTGTGATAATTGTGACAAAACAAAAAGACAAAATTGAAAAGTATAAAAATATTTTAAAGAAATTAATAAAAAAAATATTAAAATATCCAAAAAGACAAGGAACAATGCTATAAGAATATAGTTTCTATATGAGCTTACACTATTACATGCAAACGAAGTGCCTTGGAGAATTGATTTCATTACACTTGCAATAAAGTTTGCTATTGCTTACATATTAAGAAACCTGGTCACTTTAATTTCAGTAAAGGCTTTCTTTAAAATTTGATCAATGGATAACCCAAGGATGATTATTTGGATTATTGCAGACTCAAAATCACATCTTAATGCTGATATGTGTTCTATGTTTGTAAATCATTGATTTTACTCTGATTGTGAAGGTAAAAATAAAACGTTGCATTATTTATTAATATCTCATCTATTTTTTCAACCATCAACCCTGTCTGATGTAAAGATTGCTTGAGATCACAAACTTCATAATTTTTTTTATTTTTACAGATTTAGACTAAATATTATTCAAACTATATTACCATTCATATTTTATCATTATTTAATTTTTACTAACAATTGTTTTAAATCCCTTTTTAAATTTTTAGTATTTTATATTTTAAACTCACCTTTATTTTCATTTCTTTTTTATTTGTATATGCAGTATATTATCTTCTAATATATCACCTATTTTTCTATACCTTAAAATTACAACACATATATTTGAATATGAAGACATTAAAAATGTTAAGCTCTGTATGGTTTAAGGCAGTGGTAGAATATCGGATTCTGAAGCATAAAGTTCTCAGATCAATTTCAGATCCATCATTTCTGTCAATCAAACTTCTTTAGAACTCCCAAGCAATGAAGCCATTCAAATATTTATTAAAAATTGGTTAGGGTGCCATTTAATATTCAATATTCATAAATTTAAAGCTGATCAGTTCAGTTCTCATGTTAGTTATCCATGATTAGGGTAACAGCATCTGAAGAAGAAAGAATAATGTCACTCAAAATGCTATGTGCAATGCTAACATCATTATCATCATCAACCATTATCAATCACTGCAGGATGAAGGCCTCTCCAAGTTCAATCCATCTTCTCCAATCTTTAGCTTTTCTTCTCCACATCATACCTGCACACTTTCTTATTTCATCTATCCATCTAACATATTACTAAATAAATGCATTTAGAAATATGTAAATAAAATTTGAATTTTTCTAAAAACATTTAGCATATTAACTACCAAAATTTCTAAGTATGTAAGGATAAAAAATTGATTAAAATAATGACAAGGTAAATCTGCAAAATGCTACACTTTATAATTTACTAGTAAGATCATTATCAAAAAAATAAAATTTCTTAAATGATCATGTTCACACAAATGGAATTTAAAATAGTCTGCGCTAAAATAAATAAACACTAAAATAAAAGTAAAAATTCTTTTGATAAAAATGAAATATCAAAAAATATAAGCTTTCAAAGAAACCATTTTATAACTTACCTATATGCTTCTTCAGAGAAGAAAAAATGTTCTAGAAGAAACTTATTTTTAATTTCAAACAATAACAAAAAAATTTAAAGCAATGTGTAACATTTATAAAATTAAACAACTTTCAGAGAAAAAGCATTTAATGTAATTACATCCAACTGTACTTCAATCACCAATCAAATATAAGGATCAAATAAGGAACATTGTCAACTGTTCTTATCAATAACAGATTCAGTTAAATATCAAACAAGGATAAATTATTTGCATTTTCATGGCATATTCTCACTATATTTTCTCAAAAATTACCAAGAAGTAGCAAAAGAACAATAAAAGTTATTCAAACCAAAAAGTTTACTATGTTTTAAATGAAATAAATCTGCTAATTCATGAATTTCTTTGAACAGAATCTATTCAAAAAGCATGTCCTGATTAACATTTTATGTGATATTATTTATAACTCGTGGAAAATATAATTAAAATTAAAAAAAGGCAAAACAATAGAAATTCATTAAGTAATTGCCTCATCTTATTATATATCATTAATATACTTTGAAACATAATTAACAAAATAGAATCAGATAAACTTCCACATCATATTTTTATGCAATTAATTTCCATAACAGTTAGTTAGACTTAGACATATTGCTCATCAATGTAAGAGTTGTGGAAAAATTGACAGACGTGGCCACTTGTATGATAATACTCATAAGACTACTTCATGGACTAATGTAGCTTCTAAAAATAGCATGTGCACCTTGGATATAAGTTATCACATTAACAGTAAGATCTCACTTGCATTATAATCTACAAATATTGTCTATCATGAAGTCTGATGTAACACAGTCCAGTCAACAGTGCAGTACCTGTAACATTTTAACAGACATACTACCAGCATATTGCAGGCATGACAATCAATCTCAAAATTTACACATTGATAGTCATTTATAACAATCCATGGACATGAACAAAAGTCATAAACAAGAAGATATTACATACCCTAAAAATTATCCAGAACTAAAAATCAAATCAAATTGTGAAGCACTTGATAAAATTACTTCTGCCAATTAAAATAGTAAAAAAGCTACCATATCTGACTCTGACCCTAAACATCTCAGCAAAAAGGGTTGCTCCAATTCTTTAAAATCATAATAAGTCATAAAAATAGCTATAATAAATGTGCGAGGACTTTACTCATACAACAGAATCTCACAGCTATGTCAATTTCTAAGTAATCATCATGCTGATATTATTGTCATTGCAAAAACAAAAATTATTTTATCAATCAAACCAATTATTGTTAATACTCTAAACAGTAAATACATATTTGTATATAAGCCCAACATCAAGATAGCACAAGGAGTAGATATTCTAATTAATATACAACTTCCATTGACAAGATTAAAAATAATATTTGTATCAGCTAATGCAATCATTATTTCTTTTATTTTTCTATCACAGTTGTACTATCTTATAGCAATATATTCATGTCAAGAAGCAAATGACATAGAAAATACTCTCCTCATTGCCAAAGTTAAAATTCTACATAAGCATCGTCTAACTATCATATGTGCTGACTGTAATTGTTCCTAGAATGATCTCCCATACACTTTGAAACTAAAGCTGAATCAACTGACATTGTTATGACTACTTTTATTCTATCTTCCAAATACTATGTAATTGATTGGAGGTAAAGGATCTTTCCTCATCGATCTTTTTTTTTGTTTTTCCTATTGACCTCAAAACTTCAATTCACATGTTTAGTGTTTCATTTGCTGATCATACTTATGCAACTCTTACACAAGATACCCTTCAAAATAAACCAATCTTTTATAACTTTATACTCAAGTGACAATTTCCTAGTGGATTTAAATGAACTATCGATGATATCTTTACTATATTAATCACCAGTAATTATTTCTATCAGCTGCAGAATCTCTCTTCTATTAAAATATGGACAGTACTAAAAGATTTCTAAATAATTGTTGTTCTGATCAATTAACAAATTATCATTCAAATAAGCTTATAAACAACATATTCATGACATCAATTCCAATCTTCAAACTATAATGCAATTCAACGATGCCAAATCCCTTATTCACAAACTGCAAAGTGAAACAAAATAACTCTTTATAACCAAAATATCACCATATTTAGGCTTATAAAATTAATCCATAATCTTTCAATATTAACAAAAACTACAGTAAATTATGCAAAATCAATCCCTCTGTATGTCTACAGTGTTCATATTTTGTTGAAACAAAATGCCCTTGTATTGGGCACCATTGTTGATATCTAACTTTATAACCACTTAAAAAACATTGTAAAAGCAATTGATTATTATCTATCCTCTATTAATTATAATCTGCAACTTCTTTCAAAATAATTATTATCTTAAAACAAATTCTTGATAAAATTATGCACTTACATTTAGACACCTGACTAGCAAATGATTTTATTCCAGCTAATATTTACAAGCATCTAAATTATATTATCACTCCCATTCTACAGGAGTATTATTATTATTATTATTATTATTAATTTTGTTCACATGAATATTACATACCTAACCTAGTCACTAATGTAATTTTCTGCATTAGAAAAAACTCAAAAACCTTATATTCATTATTAAATGACCTGTGTCTCATCACCTTGTAGGATATCGATCAAAAAATGTTTACAAAAATTATTCTTAAGCAACTAAATGATCTTATCTTTCCTAAACTTTCCTCAGCACACTATGCAGTTAAAACCCACCATGCATCTCAAGCTATTCTTTTAGCACAAGTCAGTACTATATGTAAAAGAAAATAAATTAACAAATTATGTCACATGTCAGACTGACTTTCAAACTGCTTTTGACCTAGTAAACTGGGAATATTTATTTAGCACATTAATTAAACTTCTGCCAAGTCATACACATCTAATTAGACCCAAGCTTAAAAATTACATGCACCTCTCTTCTTTTTTTAAACTAAGCTGAGATATACTACAGAGTTTACTATTTGCTTCATGACTATTTGCAATATATATATATATTCCCATTTTGCTAGATTCTGGTAGGCCTTTTCTTACACACTATGAAGTGAAAGTTAATGAAGCTATGGATAAAAAAATATCTCATTCATATTTCTAAAAACATAGCTACATTTCCTGAATAACTGGCCTACTAATTATTATGACAGGAATTGCCAATGAAGTTAGTTTTAATTTATAAAAGGATGTCAAAGTCAATAGACTCCTAACTTTTTTGCATGCCATAATTTTATTTTTTTAGAGAGTATGCTTCCTGGGACTTAATCATCAAATATTGTCAAAGGTAAATTTTACACTCGAATCCTAATAAACTAAACATTAATAAATTTAAAAACTATCATTAATAATGTATAATGAATAGTTGATATTAGAAATAAATATTTTTATTCTAACAAATTAAAATATTAAAAAAATATTATTAATTAATTGGAAAGAATACAAGCTCACCAATCCAGACATTAAATCAACTAACTAAAACAGTTTAATAATTAAAGTTCACTTAAGTTTCTTCCAGGAAGTTCTTTGAATAAGAATTCTGCAAATGTCTCTATTAGTAGTAATATTATAAGCTTATAGGAAGGATTGTTGGCAAATGCTTAATTTAGTCACAGTCAGGATATGAATAATCTTACCAATAAGTTTTGTAGTACACATTTTGAAGAGCCCATTGAAGTTAACTAGTTTCACTTTCAACATTTTTGTAGGTTATTGGCCTGTCCTAATGGCTAAACTTTGCAGTTTTTTTGAATGACCTATATGAAGAATGGTATCTGAAAACTTATCGGTTCCACTCCGCATGACAATTCACCTCAGCATATAAGTAGTGTTAGTCCTGCATATGAGTAGTCTGGGATAGGATATTTTCTCTATCCCAGACCTAATGAAAGCTGCTAATTAAGGAAAAGACAAAGACCCAGTTTTAAGTTTTTCTGACCTTTTATAGTTGTGACCCATTTTTAGACTTCTCTGTGCATTTATTTTCTTTTGTCCTTTTATCAACATACAAGATAATAATCTTGTACATTCTTTCTTAAATTTTAATTATAAAGTCTTTTTTAAACATAATTCCACCATCTTTAATCAGAGGTAGAAAGATTTTACTAATTGAAATCTGTGTGTGGAATTTTTTTTTTCTTTAGTTTATCTGGATTAGTAATCTGCATGTCTTTTATTCTTTCCAATTTTAATTTTTATTTTTAATCACATAAAAAAAATACGAATGAAAAATGTAATTTTCATTGTATGTTTTTAAAAAAAAATTATACAAACTAAAATAAATTTTACTTGTGTCCTTTAGTAAGATCGCTAAATTTAGTTTTTCTTTTAGCTTTTACCCAAATGCCAATATATTTGCATCAAATGTAAATAAACAATACAATAGATTGTTTCCGGCATTACTGATATCTGGCTGCCAGAGTCCCACAACATCTATACATTGATATTGTTTATTCGCAAAACAACCTTTGGGCATTCTTGAGATGTGTAATTAATTGATTCGCCTTCCCACTCACAAATAAGGTTATTTACCCTCTTATGTTCTGTTGTTCTACTGATCTTTTTACTCTGTTTCTTTTTCCTCTTTCTTTTTTTTACTTGTTCTTTCTTTATATCCTCTTTGAATTCAGTTATTAATTTATATAATAGTTTTTTACTAAGGATTCCATGCTTTCTTTCAATTTTTTTTCACCTTCTGCCATATTTTGCATATCTTTACCACTTCTCAATTTCATATATAGTCGTTTGATTTATTTTTGTTATAATTAAATACACACTTAACTTTGTTAACTGTTACAATATAAATTCAATATCTTATTTTGATTTACTAATAAATTTGTTTGCCCACACCCCCTCTCTTTTGACACCTTCTAATACTCCGTTCATATCTGCCTTTACCTTCATTACTAGATTTTGATCAGTTTTTGCTTATATCTTTTCTTATTATCTAATTTACAAACTATTATTTTATTTTAATATAGCATCTTACTTAAAATTTTACACTCTCACTCTAATCTTACAAAGAAAAAAAAACTTTGGAACCGCACGCAATAACTTCTTTTTATTATTATTTTTTTTTACATGTTATACTTTCGTAAAACTTTTGAATCTTGCACAATAATTATTGTCATATTTATTTTCCAGCTATGGACATTAAATTCCCCGTTTTATGCCAGTTTGCTAGATTCTGGTAGGCCTTCTTTTACACACTATGAAATGAAAGTTAATCAAGCTATGGATAAGAAAATATCTTGTTCATATTTTTAAAAACATAGCTATATTTTCTGATTAACTGGCTTACTAATTATTATGACAGGAATTGCCAATGAAATTAGTTTTAATTTATAAGAGGGCGCCATAGTCAATAGACTCCTAACTTCTTCATATCTCATAATTTTATTCTTTTTAGAGAGTATTATTCCCAGGGCTTAATCATCAAATATTGGCAAAGGTAAATTATATATTCAAGTTCTAATAAACTAAACATTAATAAATTTAATAACTATCATTAATAATGCACAATGAATAGTTGATATTAGAAATAAATATTTTTATTCTAACAAATTAAAATATTAAAAACACATAATTAATTGGAAAGAATACACACATGCTAATACAGACATTAAATCAACTATCTAAAACAGTTTAATAATTAAAGTTCGCTTAAGTTTCTTCCAGGAAGTTTTTTGAATGATAATTCTGCAAATGTCTCTATTAGTAGTAATATTATAAGCTTATAGGAAGGATCATTTGCAAATGCTTAATTTAGTCACAATTGGGATATGAATAATCTTACAGGTAAGTTTTGTAGTACGCATTTTGAAGAGCCCATTGAAGTTAACTAGTTTCACTCTGTTGACATTTTTGTAGGTTATTGGCATGTCCTAATGGCTAGACTCGACCGTTTTTTCTTAGTAACTTATACGAAGAACGGTATCTGAAAACTCATCGAATCCACTCCGCATGATGATTCACCTTAGCATATGAATAGTGTTAATCCTGCATATGAGTAGTCCAGGATAAGATATTTTCTATAACCCAGATCCAATGGAAGCTGCTAGTTAAGGAAAAGACAAAGACCCAGTTTTAAGTTTTTCTTACCTTTTATAGTCGCGATCCAATTTTTAGACTTCTCTGTGCATCTATTTTCTTTTGTTCTTTTATCAACATACAAGATAATAAGCTTATACATTCTTTCTTAAATTTTAGTTATAAAGTCTTTTTTTAAAAACATATTTCTGCCATCTTTAATCAGAGTTAGAAAGATTTTACTAATTGAAATCTGCGTGTGAAATTCTTTCTTTTCTTTAGTTTATCTGGATTAGTAATTTGCATGTCTTTTATTCTTTCCAATTTTAACTTTTATTTTTAATCACATAAAAAAAAATATGAACGAAAAATGTAACTTTCATTGTACGTTTTAAAAAAAAATTATACAAACTAAAAAAAATTGTAATTGTATATTTTAATAAGATTGCTAAATTTACTTTTTCTTTTAGCTTTTACCCAAATGCCAATATATTTGCGCTATATGTAAATAAACAGTACAATATATATATATCATATTATTATTACTATTTGCGGGATATTCCGTGTAGTGAAAAAGCTAAATGCTGACGTTTCAGTACAATATCGTGAAAATATTAGAATTAACATATTTATATATTGTAACTCCCTACTCAACACCGATCCTACACATTATATTAACAAATGCCCAGGGTTCCAATTCTATTAATTAATAGAATAAATTAACTTTATTTTGCTTTGAATTAATATTGAGACTCTTCTACTTATGCCTGATTTATAGCTTAGCTCAGTGGAGAATTATAGGAACTCAAAAACATATAAAATATAGATAAATGAAGAAAGAAATACTATTGATCATTAAAATAAAATATATGCCTCATTTGTTAATCAACCAAATGATAGAAATCAATGAGGTTTCATTTATTCAAGCTAATAAGCTATAATTTTAATTTGATCTCTTCCATCATCTAAATACAGTTTTATGTTAGTTACAACATAACTTTAAAAGAAAACATGACATTAAATAACTCTACTATCTAGCACATCTTAATTTAAATAGCTAAATTAATATTAAGTTGGAATTATGAAATAAGATCTCAGGGAATCTTTAAGACAATTTGATTAAAGAAATTCTATTATACAATAACTTATAACTATTACAATAAAAATTAATGGAATTAGTTGAATGATGTTTCACTGGACTAGCAATATAGATAATGAAGGAAACAGGGTACCTTTTAATCTCACATCATTGTCTAAATAATAAACTGAGTATACAACATTCTTCATAAGTTTACCAAGTGGTAAAGTATTTCACATAATGTTTGGATTAAGAGAACAATATTATCAGACTTAAGTATGTTTATCAAATTCATAAAGTAGTGCATTTATGTTGTAATAGATATGTGGAAACTAGAATATATATGCATATAAGAATAACTCGAAACAAAGTTTTGAATGAATAATTAAAACATTTATTTACATTTTGTAATCAAAATAAATATAATTGATTCACAGTGGAACTATTCGTTCTAATTCCTAAATTTACAAATACATTTGCTAATCTGGATTTGATATCTCTTTTTATTATACACTTTATTATTTACTGACTAAACATTTATAAGACCTGAATAAACAAATAAAATAATGCCCCCATATTCTAACTTCGAATATATTTAGGCTGTTAATTAATTTTAACATCTTTTATTAGCAAACAACACTGAATAAATAAATATATTATTATGCGCTCAAATATACAAGTTGAACAGATCACACTATCATTTATTGGGATAAAACAAATTAATAACTTTGGATGTCAAGAGAGTAACCTTAAATAACTCAATCAAATAATCCTTTTAATTATCTATACTTTTCATCACATTCAAAATAAAAGTAATCATTCCGATTATTTCATGACTTAAAGCTTGTGGTTAATTAACATGATATAATTCAAAATATTTAATTCCTGATGTATGGATTTAATAGTATTATACTCTCATGTCTGCAAGGTTGTTTGCATTACGTGTGTGTCACATCTTATGCTATAATTAAGACAAAATCAATATATTTACATCTTTTTGTTTTGCTTATGAATTACTAAATAAGTGTCATAATATGGATAATGCTATAAACCAACCAAGGAATATAACATTATTTCTGCTTTAAATATTCATAAAGAATTTAGTCTTACCATTTATTTAATCACCAACTACGTTACATATAGCTATGATTCTATAACAAAAGATATATTTAAAAAAAAAAAAATTAAGCTCATGAAGAATAAACAAGCTTCTTGGCTGATAAATCTAATGACAAACAATGGCTCCACACCTAACTTTGAGGTATACTATTGGTGTGGAACTAAGTCTCACCACCAGAATAAAGGGGAAATACACTATTTCAGAAAATATCATTTTTATAATGCATAAATACATAATCTGGAAATATACTTCACTCATGGCAAATACTTAGATATATTAAGGGAGAGAGTTCTCAATCCCAATCAACATAGAACATATCACTAATAACTTTCTTTCTCACAGCTACTGAATACATTTCATTCTAACCATTGGAAAACAAATTTACATATGGATAGGTCCCTAATTCTTTCAATTCTTTTAGCATACGGCATTACCCAAAACCGACAGAGAGAAACAAAGTCATAAAACTGAATATTTACTATTTATATATGAAATAAACTGCATAAGACAGACACACATACATGTGAATAAGAGCGTACGAATAATTTCAAATCATATAGTATGCAAATGTTACAGTAAAGTAAATGATAAACTGAAAATAAAAAAAACTTTTAATTTATGACAAACTGTTTTAAAATTTTAAATTGCAGTAATTATTGTCAATGGGGTTCACTAGTTCTGACAACAATATTTATCTTTCATACATTTACTACTCTCTAAGCCAAATGCTCAAGTCGAGACATTAAATAGAGAAATACCTTCCTTCAATAAAACACATAAAAAATGTAGATATAACCCACAGAAGAAATTATATTTAAATAATAATCAATTACCAGCATATTGCAACTTGTAATATACTATCTGAGGCGTTCTTGAAGTCAAGGAAATAGAATAAAAAAAATAAGCAAATAAATAAATAAACCTCTCTATCTGTCTATGATATATCAATGACAAAACAAAAAAAAAATAGTCACTCTTCTTTAACTTAAAAAAAAATTCACTTGCAAAGTCTTTAACATAACTTCTGAATGACGTGGAGACAGAGATGATGATTTCAAATGAGTATATGTTAGTAAAACATAAAGACAAATTCCTATAAAATAAACATTCACAAATTTAGATTTAATTAAGCAATCTCAAATGTTCTGAGCAATAGCTAATTGAACTCACTAATACAATGCACAAGTAATAAGCTTTTTATAATAACGGAGATAATAGATAGATAATTTCGGCTACATATTTGTTTGATATTGACCATTTGATTACTTCTGGAAATTTCCAACTTAGTAATAACTTTAGCAGGCTTCCAAAAGAACATTAGTTTCCCATAAACTTCATAAGTTAGCATGAATATAATTATTTTGGTCCATTGCTAATTGTTCACAGAAAATCTGCAATTCCTTAGATAATAATATTTTTTATAACACACCCACATACTGAGGAGAACAAGAAAGATATAATATTAATGTCCTTCTACTCGACTTAAATCAGATACACATTAAATAAATACTAATTATTAGTTAATTCCTTGTGAGCCACACATTCATTTCTTTAATAAAAATTTTATAAACATGAATGATAAACATAGTTATTATTATGTAGTAGTTCAAAATATAGCACAATAAATTATACATGCATCCTCTCATTTTAACTTAATTTTTATATAATTAGAAGAGAATTTAAACTTAGTGTCTATGGTAGACTTTGTTAAACCATCCTGCATAAATTTCCTTAAAAGATTATAAAGTTCACACAATTTCATTTTCTCCTTAACAATAGAAAACATAAGCAAATAAAGTAGATTTAGGTTATAAGCATATAGATACATTTCAAACAATAAGGTTAATTTAAAATTTAATTGAGTGGAGAGTGAAGAAAATATGCCTTGTAAAAAAAAATAGCCTGACATTCTTTTTCTTAGAATTGTCTGGTAGTTAGAATTCCAATACTGAATTTTATAAAATAATAATGTTTAAAAAATTATGCTTTGGAGTTTAACTGACTTGATTTCTGGAAGAGATTGGAAAAAAACCATTTACATAGAAGAAGTGGCAGAAGCAGAATATTTTTTTTTTACTGACTATTACTTAAATACATCTCCTTTCTATCAATCAAGAGATCACCTTATCCTCCTAAGGCTAGCTTCACCCTTCACACTCAGATAATTAAGCAACAAATTTTCAAGAAATCTTTTCTTTAAAAAAAAAATCATTTGATTTTCTAAATTAAATCAAACCGAATAAACAAAAAAAAATTTTTTTTTACACTTTTAAAATAAATAAGCATTAATTAGCCATTAAATAAAGTAGTTGATAACACATTTTAGTTTGTCAAATGATTCACTAATCCAGAGATCCATTAATCACTCAAAATATACTTGCACCTGTTATCAGAGATATTTGCTGTAATTTTAAGTGTTTTATTGTAAAATGTAAAATTCTGTACTCTAATTAAATATGAAAATGAAATTGGAAGATGATACAGATATACATGCACACACATACACTGCTATATGAATACTAAATTATCCTGACTAAAATATAACATATGGTTATTGGTTAAACATTTTTCTGATTATACTACCTATAATGGATGGGTATCCCAATGAATAAACAGATCAGAAAACTATTTAAACAAATGCCAATAACTATTCTACAATCACATGACCACCACCTCTTATGCTTGTGTATAACTATTGTTAAAATAGGTAAAACTCACTATACATATTGCCACACACAGCAAGATAGAGTAATCAATGGAGTAATGGGGATATTGAATGAGTAGGCACTAGGTGGAGATTTTATGACAAGCCTTCTGGCATCCATTGATTACTCGAGCTTACTGTGTGTGGCAATACGTATAGTGAGTTTTGCCTGTTTTAACACTATTCTACAAATAAATAAAACAAATTTGCATCAACTTAATTTACACATTAACAACTCCTGTAATAATCCACCCCCCTTTCTACCATTAAATATTTCATCAAATATTGTAATAATAATAATAATAAATGCTTATAAAACTCTCAACTAACATCCATAAGCAACTCTCACATAAGGTTTTATAACATTAACATTTTTTTTTAATTTTTAGCACTACTTTACCTTTTTTAGTTAAATGCAGTTATTCACCACTGATACAATATGATTTAATTAAAATTTATTCCTTGTGTCCATTCAGAAGGTCACAATATATATATATATATATATATATATATATATTGTGACCTTCTGAATAATATATATATATATATATATATATATATATATATATTACAAACATAAAGCTAAACTAGTCAATATAAAATCAAAACTACCCCAAATCCAAAATTAAACCAGACCAGCATAAAAATAATATTAAAACAAAACCTAATGTTTCACTGCTACAAGCAGACTTTTCAAGTGTAAAGAACCACAAAAACTACACAATATATATAATATTAAAAACTACCCACAAATCCATTCACTTCCCATCCACCCTTAATATTAAAAGAACTCTTAAATAAGTTAATTGCTTCAGAATAATAAATTTTCAATAATAAAGACTTTTTAATTCTTCTTTTGATTTCATTTCTCTCAAAGTAGACAACCTTAGCTTCATCAAAATCAATAGTGTGGCCTATATCTTTTTCATGGACATACAAAGCAGAACTAAAATATCTATTTTTAACTCTACTTTTATGAACCTTTATTCTTTCATTTAAACTCAAACTACTCTGACCTATGTAAATATTCTTACAAAATAAACAAGGAATAAAATATACTACACCAGGAATAGTCTTTCTATCAAAAATTTCTTTTGTATTATTTAATAAATTATTCAATGTAACACCCCTTTTCCAAGCAATTTTCTTATTTCCAAACAATTTACTATTTCTACACACAATTTTATAAGAAGACAATTTAATTTTTATAAGACCAAGGAAAGGTGAATAATAGGTTATATTATTTCTCCTTTAGTATGTTCAGTTTATATTAGTTTTATGGAAGAGGAAATTATTATTAAAAAGAATTGTTTATATGTAAAATTATTTGTCAGTTGTAGTTGAGAATGATAAATTGAAGGAATTTGTAAATGAGTTTAATTGTTTTGATCCTTCTATAAAATTTGTGTTAGAAGGAGGGGGGTTAGATTTTGGTAAGTTAAAATTTTTAGATCTTTTGGTGATTAGAAATGTAGAAACTAATTGTTTATTGTGCAATCATTTAGTTAAAAGTAAAGAATTAAAATCTATAATTAAACCTGATAGCTATCAGTCTGTATCTCATAAAGTAGCTGCTTTAAGGAATTATTGTCATAGGAATATTAAATTAAATAATTCTAGTGGGGTAGCTTTGTTTTAGAAATATCAATTTTATAAAGATTACTTGAGTGTTGGATACTCTGATAAATTTGTTAAAAGTATTTTATTTAATAGTAATATTTGTAAGGATGTAAAGATTAAAGAAAAATATGATTTTATTTCTTTGCCATTTAAATTGTCTTCTTATAAAATTGTGTGTAGAAATAGTAAATTGTTTGGAAATAAGAAAATTGCTTGGAAAAGAGGTGTTACATTGAATAATTTATTAAATATTACAAAAGAAGTTTTTGATAGAAAGACTTCCTGGTGTAGTATATTTTATTCCTTGTTTATTTTGTAAGAAGGTTTACATAGGTCAGAGTAGTTTGAGTTTAAATGAAAGAATAAAGGTTCATAAAAATAGAGTTAAAAGTAGAGTTAAAAATAGATATTTTATTTCTGCTTTGTATGTCTATGAAAAAGATACAGGCCACACTATTGATTTTGATGAAGCTAAGGTTGTCTTCTTTGAGAGAAATGAAATCAAAAGACGAATTAAAGAGTCTTTATTATCGAAAATTTATTATTCTGAAGCAATTAACTTATTTAAGAATTCTTTTAATATTAAGGGTGGATGGAAAGTGAATGGATTTGTGGATAGTTTTTAATATTATATATATTGTGTAGTTTTTGTGGTTCTTTACACTTGAGAAGTCTGCTTGTAGCAGTGAAACCTTAGGTTGTGTTTTAAAATTATTTTTATGCTGGTCTGGTTTAATTTTGGATTTGGGGTAGTTTTGATATTATGTGTGTATATATATATTATACTGCTAATGAACAGAGCTACATTAAAATTGTTGTCTGCAATTATTAAAATAAATAAAAATGTACAATTATTAAGATAAAATCCCTTCAGAGTACTTTATTAAAAAATGATTGAATTAAAATTAATTCATTTGAAAGAAATAGTCTATAAAAGTTTAAAGAGTTTCTTTATATAAGCACAGATCACCAAAAGGCAAACATCATTCATTTGTATAAGTTTTAATAGTTTGAAATAATAATAGTAAAAAAAATAATTAGAGGGGGTATTAAACGGTCATCCATACAGTTTTACAAATTAATTAAAAAGTAATTGGGGGAGGGGATTTAACTTAGAAAATTTAAACTACTAAAAACAAAAAAGAGAAATCTTAAAACTAAAACAAAAATCTCTCCATTTATTTAGGTAAAATAAAATATATGTGTGCATAAATAGCAAGTTGATTATAAACATAAAGAAATAGTAAAATGTGTGCATGTTAAAAAAATAGTAAAATATAAAAGTTAAATATTAAAAATAAATGAATGTTTATAAGTAAAAATTTCCCTCAAAGATTGCAAATACTCATAAGCTATATAAAAACAGGATTAGCAATGGCTACTAATTAAAATCCATAAACAGGATTAATTAAAAGGTGTCTTATCAAAAGAATTTAATCAAAGCAGTGGACAAATTAAAAAACTAATTAAAAAGGATAACAACAAGATCATCATATAAGTAGGGCTGAAAATTCATCAGGTCTTATTCACCTATCTAGTAATTCACAAATCTAGAGTCATTCATGTACCTAAAGTCAATCACATATTAGACATTTTCCAATGAATACAATGCAATGTTAAGCAGTTATCAGAGCATGTGATGAACTCCAACCTCCATCCACAAGAACAAAACATCAGCAGTCAGTCCATCTGATAATTTGAAGCCACCACATTCAAAAATCCTATAGGTAATATTTTCTTATTCCAATTCTTGATATTAATTAATGTAGCCATTGCAATCTTTGAAGCCTCACAGAGTCAGTTTAATAAATAAAGTCTATAGCCACATAAAATGAACTATTTATGTGTGTGTTTGAATGCTTGTACTTACTTATGTTCACATTATATTACTATTGTATGTTTATCATAATATGTGTGGAGATATATGCTGTTATATATTATTATTTTATTCAGAAAAGAAATGTTGAAGTCATAAATTAGTTCTCAATTAATTTAAAATATTAAACATTTTATTTAAAATAAATTATTCTACAAATTAGTATTTGTCAGTCAATTTCTTTTAATTATACTACTAAAAAACAATTTAGCAGAGAAGTTAGAGCAACAATTTATTATATTATTATTTTGATTGAACTAGTTGGAATTTCTTAGGTGCTGAATTAGTTTGCCATTATTTAGGGTACATTAGTTGCTTTTGTAATTAACTGCCACCTGGAGTTTACTCCAAAACAAAAAAGTGCTTTGAATGATAGGTGTTGAATTTTGCAGTCAAGAAGATCTGTAGCTTTGAAATGTAGTCGTAGTTATGTATCTTATATATAGCTCTGGCTTGGTCATATGTACCATCTGGGTATTATGCTTCTCTGCCTAAGGGACTAGTGTGGAACAATACTTAAATTGCAGCAGAGTAAATCAAAGCTATAATAAATAATTGTATCATATTTTTCTATATATAAGTAAGTCATACAATTTTGCTTTTTACAATTTCTACTCCTATTAAAGAGTAAAAATTTTATGCTAGTTTTTGTTTCCTATTTGATCTATTATCTCACCCAGTTCATTTGGATTTTCCCAATGTGGGAACAGAACCATCATAAATTGCATTCAGTTAAATATTTTTTCTTGTTTGAAAATATTCAAAGAAATGTTAAATTGCGTAATTGTATTTAAGAAAGTGTTATAATTAAAATTAAAGAATTGACTGAAACATTTTTTTCTTTTAAATAATAAGAGAGAAAGTAATGACAGTTATATATTTTGGGTGTAGTTAGGGCATTGAGGATGGGTAGAGAAAAAAGAACATGGAGTTTGGAATTAGTCATATGTTTCATTTTTTAAAAAAAAAAAAAAATTAATATTTTGAATTTATTTTGAATGTAAGCATTAGTCAAATAATCATTGAAAAAAAAACAACTTTGAAATTGAAATTTTGTTTCGGAAATGGCAGAAAAAGAAAAAGGAGAGAATTCTCAGACATGGATAATAATGGAAACAATACTGAAAAATATAAAAAAATTAGTAAAAAGAATAGAAAGGTTAGAAAATGGACAGGGAACCATAAGAACATGTGCACATGTAGATAGACTTAATGCAGCAAATCAATTGCTAAAAATAAAGACATTTTCAGGGTACATAGGGGAGGCTCCAAATGAACACCTTAATAGTCTGGAACATTATTTTGTGCTGAATAAGTTAAACAAAGTAGCCAAGGTTGCTTATAGCTCACAAAAATATATAGGGCAAGACTCTATTCTGGTGGGATTCATTATTTTCAAAACCAGTAACATTTGGAGAATATAACCAGTTATTACTGGAAAACTATTAGGGGGATGAATATCAAGAAATTATTAAGCATCAGGAGCTCGACAAATGGAGGCCTGGGGAACTATTCACTACATTTTTTGCCAACAAGTTGTGAAGTTAAGATCGATCATGACATCTCCATTATCTGAGCAGCAAATTATATGAAGAGTTAAATGTAACCTTCCTAAGGGTGTAGAGCAAATGATAATTGGGACAAACAGAAAATGATAGAGCAGATAACCAAAATACTTATAGCACTGGACTGCAATAGACAGTTAGGGAGAATAGAGATAGGGAATATAGTCATATGCAAGTATCAAACAAGATGTGTAGCTGGGAGGAGAGAGAGCTGACAATGGCACCTTAGGAATGTCCAAAAGTGAATGTGGTAATAGAAGGAGTGATAACCAGTGCTTTACTTTATTCTGGAAGCTAGGTGTCAGTGATGTTCCAGGAAGGGGTTAATAGAATAAAATGTAGTAATCCTAAAGTTAGAATTTTGCCATTAAAGACAGTGTATGTTATGAATAGTAAAAGGATAAGACTGGTGTCAAAACAAGTATGGGTAAACATGCGTATAGCAGGGAATGAATATAGTCACATTATGCTTATCCTGGAAGGTCTGATCCATGATGTTATACTGGGGTCAGACTTTATGCATAAGACTGACTGTGTACTGTATTATGGATAAAGTCAGGTAAAATTGAATAATGAATCAATTACATTTACAGCAGACCAAATAGATAGATATATTAAAGAGAACTGTGTGCAAAGCATGGGGATAAAAATAGAAATAGAGAAAAAGGTGAAAAAATCAAAGTTGATAGACAGAGATCAGGTGAACAACTGAAAATAATAAATATGAAAGCATTTTTTAAGTTCCTGGAGTTATCCAAGGGTATAAACACAGAATAAAACTTGTGAGAGATCAACAATATCAGGCCCATGCATACCCTATATCTCATCAATATCAGGGCAAAGTGGAGGAACAGAGAGAGAAAATGCTTCAGTGGGGAATCATCTCTAAATGTTCATCCCATTTTAATAACCCTATTGTAACAGTAAAAAAAAGATGGGTTCATTCAGTTGTGTTTGGATGCTCATGAATTAAATAAGATAACTACACCTGATATAACTACACCTGATTCTAATGCTCTACCATCTATGAACAAGTTATTAGCAAAATTCCATAATAAAAAGATATTTTCGATGTTTGATTTGACTGCCAGTTACTGGCAAATCAAGTGGCATCCTATTATCAGAAATATACCACTTTTCAGTATAATGGATGGGCTTACAACTTCAATTGGATTCCCTTTGGTTTAAAAAATACTAGGGTGCCAGCTAATACAGTGTCTTGATCATGTGTTATCAAACCATATCAAAAGTTTAATAGTAATGAATGTAGACAATATTGTATTGGCATCTGAAAGTATAGAGGAGCACTTCATGCACTTAGAGCAGCTGTTGAATGAGTGCAAACAAAAGGGAATAAAATT
Source organism: Epiperipatus broadwayi (assembly GCA_028023455.1). NCBI lineage: Eukaryota > Metazoa > Onychophora > Udeonychophora > Euonychophora > Peripatidae > Epiperipatus > Epiperipatus broadwayi. The sequence goes on from JAQFVV010012398.1 coordinate 4,669,527, forward strand.
AACTTGAATAAAAGTAATTTAATGACTCTGAAGTAAATTTTTTAGGCCACATCTTTAGTGAAAAGGTGATCTGACCAAATCCCTGAGAAAATTCAGGTGATCCAAGATTTTCCTAGGCCTTGAAGCAAAAGACATGCAAAGTCTTTTCTCAGGTTATGCAATTTTTATAATTGTTTTTACAAAAACTTTTTTCTTGATATGGAACTATTGCTGCAATTGCTAAAAAAAGAAAGAAAGTGGGCATGGACTGAACACCATGAATGTAGCTTTCAAAATGTGAAGACAGGCTTTTTAGAAAAAAATCATGTTGTCATATTTCTAACTTTTGTAAGCCATTTTTTGTGCAAACTAACAGCAGTGGGGTTGTATTGGGGGCTATGCTGTCTCAAATACAAGATGGGGTCAGCACAAGGTCTTTTTCATTATTAGCCAGTTATTGAAAGGTCCTAAAATGAACTACACTATAACTGAGAAGGAGGCCTTGGCAATTGTGTGGGCATTTAAAAAAATTCACCATTATTTGATAAGATCTGAGGTAATTGTAATTACTAACCACAAAAGCCTTGAGTTTTTAAATCATAGCTTCCTTGCAAACAGCCAATTAATAAGGTGGAGTTTTTTTCTTCAGGAGTTTAATTATAGTGTAAGATACTGCCAAGGTGAAGAAAATGCCATAGCAGACACATTAAGCCAATACCCTGCAACATAGGAGCAACATCATTTAAATTGCAATGGAACACACATTACTGTGACAGAAATTGATGAAGGCAATGAAACAGAAAATGACCTTCATAAAGTTAAAGGAGCGGCAAAGTGAGGATGGTGATTGTCAGCAAATAATGAAGTATTTACATCACCAGCTTGTGACAAGATTGGGGAATAACCCATGTGGAGAGATAGGAAAGGCTACTGCATAAAAGAGGGGCTGCTACAACATAAAAAAGAAACAGATAAACAAAGAAGGATCATTATTCTGGTCATGGTGAGGAAAAATATATTAAGCATATACACCAAAAATTTGGACACTATTGAGCAAGTAATGTTGAGGGATGGTTAAATCATTGGTTCTACTGACCAGGAATGTAATCCAGCATCTAGGATGTTATAAACAAGTGTCAAAAATGCTCAAAGATGAAATAACTTAATGCATCTGGGGTAGGGCCATTGAAGCCCATTTGCATGCAACACCATATAATTTATTAGCAATAGACTTTTATGGATCTCTGCCCTCATTTAATAGAATGAAATACCTCATCGTGGCTTACAATGTATTTTTGAAATTAGTGGCAGCATACCCTGTGGCTCAGGGAACTGGGAATTCTGGATAAAATCTTGTCTGACCATGAGACACCATTTATGTCTGATGAGTGAAAAAAATGGGTGGAGAGGCATGAAATAAAACACATACTCATGTCAATATGCAACCTGCAATCCAACCCATGTAAATGGGTCATGAGGAAGTTGGGGCATCTATTTTGTGTATATATACATGATAATCACCAAAAATGGGTGAAAGAAATTCCATGTACTCTTAATATGATAAACTGGTCAAAAACGAGTCTATAGGGTTTGAACCTGTCCAGCTTTATTTTGGGAGAGATGTACTATAGCCATTCAAAAAGGCTGCCAGTGAAAGCAGACCCAGTTGATAGAAGGAAGGATGCTGAATGAGCCCATGGTAGGCTAAAGAAGATGGGTGAATTAAGACAGAAGAGACAAGGAAGGATCAAGAATAAATTTAGAAAAGGAGATGATGTTATGATAAGAACAACCCTGTAAGCCATCCTGAGAAATACATCTACAAGAAGTTCCAACCAATTTATGAAAGTCTATAAATAATAAAAAGAAAATACAGTGCGATGCTTGTGGTGACACTGGGCATGGAAGAGAGGGGAACATATAATGCCTGGTCATAAAAATTGAAGAGCCACTGGACAGACAATTGGTATATCCAATAAGGGATCAGAACTGTAAGTCACAAAACAAAATAAATTTTTCTTGGAATATGCAAAGGAAAAAACATGAATAGAAGATAATAATTAATGATTACAGCAAATACTATTAAAAGAAAATTGGCAGAGATAAAATAGGTCAAGAGATGCATTTTACTCTGAAATGAAAGAACATGAATAGAAGATAATAATTAATGATTACAGCAAATACTATTAAAAAGGAAATTGGCAGAGATAAAATAGGTCAAGAGATGCATTTTACACTAAAATGGAGGTGGTGTACTATACCACTAATGAACAGTGCTACATTAAAATTGTCTGCAATTATTAAAATAAATAAAAAATGTACAATTATTAAAATAAAATCACTGCAGAGTATTTTATCAAGAAATGATTGATATGTCTTGCGTTGTTAGCCGAGAGGTATCGCAGCCGCCATGCAAGCAAGTAGTTGGTTGCAGACGGGTGTGGGTTCGCGTCCTGGCAGATGCTATGACATATGAAAAAAAAAAAAAAGAAATGATTGATTTAAAAATAGCTCATTTGAAAAAAATAATCTATAAAAGTTTAAAAAGTTTCTTTGTATAAGCACAGATTGCCAAAAGGCAAATGCCATTCATTTGTATAAGTTTTAGTAGTTTGAAATAATAATAGTAAAAAAAATTAATTAGAAGGGGTATTAAACAGTCATCCATATAGTTTTGCAAATTAATTAAAGAGTAATTCAGGGGGAGGGGGAATTTAACTTAAAAAATTTAAACTATTAAAGAAAAAAGAAAAATCAGGGGGAGGGGGAATTTAACTTAGAAAATTTAAACTATTAAAGAAAAAAAGAGAAATCTTAAAACTAAAACAAAAATCTATCTTTTCATTTATTTAGTTAAAATAAATGTGTGTGTAAATAATGAGTTCATTGTAAACATAAAGAAATAGTAAAATTTGTGCATGTTAATATATATAAAAGTTAAATATTAAAAATAAATGAAAGTTTATAAATAAAAATTTCCCTCAAAGATTGCAAATACTCATAAGCTATATAAGAGCAGGTTAAGCAATGGCTACTAATTAAAGTCCATAATCAGGATTAATTAAAAGACATCTTATCAAAAGAATTTAATCAAAGCAGTAGACAAATTTAAAAACTAATTAAAAAGGATAACAACAAGATCATCATATAAGTAGGGCTGAAAATTCATCAGGTCTTATTCACCTATCTAGCCATTCACAAATCTATTCATGTATCTAAAGTCAATCACATATTAAACTTATTTTCCAATAAATACAATGCAGTATTAAGCAGTTTTCAGAGCATGCAATGAGCTCCAACTTCCATGTGCAAGGACATCAGCAGTTGGCACATCTGCTAATTTAAAGCCAACAGGAATGTCTAACTGCCTAAATAGAAGTAGCCCAGGACTGCAACAGAAGCCTAAAATCTAACCGGTTGGTAAAACACAGATGCAACAGTAAATAATTTAAAGATACCATGGTCAAAAATCCTATAGGTAATAACATTTTATTACAATTCTTGATATTAATTAATGTAGCCATTGCAATCTTTGAAGCATCTCAGAGTCAGTTTAATAAATGAACCCTATAGCCACTTAAAATGAACTATTTATGTGTGTGTTTGAATGCTTGTACTTACTTATGTTTATATTATATTACTAGTGTATGTTTATCATAATATGTGTGAAGATATATGTTGTTATAAAGAAATCATAAATTAGTTCTCAATTAATTTAAAATATTAAACTTTTTATTTAAAATAAATTATTCTACAAATTAGTATTTCTTGGTCAATTTCTTTTAATTATACTACTAAAAAATAATTTAGCAGAGAAGTTAGAGCAACAATTTATTATATTATTATTTTGATTGAGCTAATTGGGATTTTTTAGGCATTAAATTAGTTTGCTATTATTCAAAGTACATTAGTTGCTTTTGTAATTAACTGGTGCCTGGAGTTTACTCCAAAATAAAAAGTGCTTTGAATGATAGGTGTTGAATTTTGCAGTCGAGGAAATCTGTGATCTTGAAATGTTGTCATAGTTATGTATCTTATATATAGCTCCGGCTTGGTCATAGGTATCCTCTGGGTATTATGCTTCTCTGCCTAAGGGACTGTTGTGAAGCAATACTTAAATGCAGTGTAGATCGAAGCTATAATAAATAATTACATCATATTTTTTTATATATAAGTAAGTCATACAATTTTGCTTTTTACAATTTCTACTCCTATTAAAGAGTATAGATTTTATGCTAGTTTTTGTTTTCTATTTGATCCACTCCCACACCCAGTTCAATATATATATATATATATATGTCATATTATTATTACTATTTGTGGGATATTCCGTGTAGTGAAAAAGCTAAATGCTGACATTTCAGTACAATATCAAGTACCTTCCTCAGAGCGTCCTCTTTCTCAAATCATAAGAATGCATGTGAGATTTAAAATCATTTTTATCGTTTTCTTTCTCCTCATATTTAAATTCTATTGGTTGAGAAGTTTTAAAATTTATTTTCTCTTCCAATAGTTTCTTCCAAATGTTGTTAATCTTCTTTAACTCACACCTTTCATTTATGCTCTTGGGCCTTTTAAAAATCTCTATAGCTTCTCTTAGCAATCTCTGGTCATATTGTTCAATTTTTGCTAAAATATTTGTTTTTTCAAAATTGATATAATGATTTGTTAATTTAATATAAGAATAAATAGCTGATGAATTGGATTTTTCTCTCACTGCCAGAATGTGTTCTTCCTTTCTAATATTTATTCTATGATTAGTCTGTCCTATATATGTATGTGGACAGACCCTACATGGAATTTCATACACACCATGACACTCCAAAGAAATTTTATCTTTAGGAAGAGGAAATATTTCACTAATTTTTTTTATAAGTAGTGTAAATTGTGTGAATATTATTATTCTTTAAAATGTTACCAATTCTATCAGTTACTCCTTTAATATATGGCAAAAATTGTCTTAATTTTTGATGTATCAAAATCTTTTTTCTTTTGATATGTATAAGCCCTATTAATAATTTTGTAATTAAAACCATTATGGAGAAGCATTTTATTAGTAGCAAAAAGGTCCCGGATAAAATGGCTATCATCAGAAAGTCTCTTTGTTCTATCCAATAATGTCTTTGCCACTGAAAATATTTGTGCAGGATGGTGATGAGAGGAAAAATGCAGATATCTCCCAGTGTGTGTTGGTTTTTTATATATACCATGGGATAAAGAACCATCTTCCCTTCTTTCAATCAAAACATCTAAAAAAGGTAATTGATTATTATTTTCTATTTCCATGGTAAATTTAATATTGTTGTGAAGAGAGTTTAAAAAATTAAAAAAGTCATCAAGAGCATGCTTACCATGAGGCCAAATAACAAAGGTATCATCAACATACCTCAGCCATATAGATGGTTTTTTACAGCCGCATTTAACAATGATGTCATCATATGTTAAAGATGCTAATCATTTTCTTGAGCTTATCCGGGATATTAAATTGACCAAGAATGATATTTTGGTAAGTTTTGACATTGTTTCACTTTTTATTAGTGTACCTGTAAATGAAGCGATTCAAGTTTTAAAAAATATTCAGTTGCCTAATTTTGCTGTGGTTTTGATTGAACACTGCTTATTGAATACATTTTTTGTTTTTGATGGGCAGATGTATAAACAAACATCAGGTCTAGCTATGGGTTCACCAATTTCTCCAGCATTAGCTTCTATTTTTATGGAGGATTTGGAAAATAAAATTTTGACTTTAGCAGTTAAAAAACCATCTATATGGCTGAGGTATGTTGATGATACCTTTGTTATTTGGCCTCATGGTAAGCATGCTCTTGATGACTTTTTTAATTTTTTAAACTCTCTTCACAACAATATTAAATTTACCATGGAAATAGAAAATAATAATCAATTACCTTTTTTAGATGTTTTGATTGAAAGAAGGGAAGATGGTTCTTTGTCCCATGGTATATATAAAAAACCAACACACACTGACAGATATCTGCATTTTTCCTCTCATCACCATCCTGCACAACTATTTTCAGTGGCAAAGACATTATTGGATAGAACAAAGAGACTTTCTGATGATAACCATTTTCACCGGGACCTTTTTGCTACTAATAAAATGCTTCTTCATAATGGTTTTAATTACAAAATTATTAATAGGGCTTATACATATCAAAAGAAAAAAGATTTTGATACATCAAAAATTAAGACAATTTTTGCCATATATTAAAAGAGTAACTGATAGAATTGGTAACATTTTAAAGAATAATAATATTCACACAATTTACACTACTTATAAAAAAAATTAGTGAAATATTTCCTCTTCCTAAAGATAAAATTGCTTTGGAGTGTCATGGTGTGTATGAAATTCCATGTAGGGTCTGTCCACATACATATATAGGACAGACTAATCATAGAATAAATATTAGAAAGGAAGAACACATTCTGGCAGTGAGAGAAAAATCCAATTCATCAGCTATTTATTCTCATATTAAATTAACAAATCATGATATCAATTTTGAAAAAACAAATATTTTAGCAAAAATTGAACAATAAGACCAGAGATTGCTAAGAGAAGCTATAGAGATTTTTAAAAGGCCCAAGAGCATAAATGAAAGGTGTGAGTTAAAGAAGATTAACAACATTTGGAAGAAACTATTGGAAGAGAAAATAAATTTTAAAACTTCTCAACCAATAGAATTTAAATATGAGGAGAAAGAAAACGATAAAAACGATTTTAAATCTCACATGCATTCTTATGATTTGAGAAAGAGGATGCTCTGAGGAAGGTACTTGATATTGTACTGAAACGTCAGCATTTAGCTTTTTCACTACACGGAATATCCTGCAAATAGTAATAATAATATGACATCTTTTATCCGTGAAAACATTAGAATTAACATATATATATATAATGTGATGATCGCACATATTGCGATCACACATATAGACATTCAACATTCAAAGAATATTAAATATTGTGTTTGGATTACTAAAAAGTGAGTTTAAAAGAAATTATAAACAAAGAAATGTTTTAATTAAGAGAAGAAAGGGAATTAGAATCGAAAAGATTCTTATCTTTTACCCTCCAAAGTTGGGATTTTGTGAAATAAAAAATAAGTAAAGTTAGAAACATTGAAATTGTACACTAGAAAATTAAGTGATAAAGAAATGTAAATAAAATGCAAACTAAAATATGATTTAGAAAGAAAAGTAAAGTTTGAAAGCCTTAAGCAGAGCAAAAAATAGAAATTTAAAAACATGTCCAAAAGATAAGGATCTGGGTTATAAAGTACACATTTGACGATAAAACGAAATGCATGTATGGAGTGTGTTTGAAGTGGGATAAAGACAGCAATAATTTATGCTTGTTAATAATGTCAAAAATAAAAAAAACATTTTATTAAAAATTTGTGTAATTAAACGAGAAATAAGAAATAAATATACATAGTGCTACAAAATTGGATAAAAACAAATCTATAGAAATGGCCAAAGGCATAGTAAGAAAAGAAAGGTGTGAATAAAACTGAAAACAAAGGATCGAAAGGACAAAGGACTGTGGAATTTTTTAATTAAAAAATTTCAGTTGACAATTAAAATTAAAAAAGTTTCAGTTTGATTATTAGAGTTGGAGACTTCTTGTTGAGAAGGTGGTGGAAACACTGCTCCGACAATAAGCAGCCATAGTTAACAAGATATGATTTTTAACATTGGTGCTTATCGAGAATGGCTGGCTAAGGGCGGTCGTGATCGCTTGCCAATCCAGACTCTCTGTGCTCTAATGGTTCCCATCTAGATGAAACAACTGCTGACATAGCACCTACCAGAGGATTCATTTTTGCCTTGTCCTTTATGCCTTAAATGTGGAGGAGTTCCCACAACTAAAATCTAACTTAGGAGCAACCATCCCTGCTAAAGAAGTGGAGAAATTCCACGCGGCGGTCAGCAAGACTTCAAATAAATTCAGAGACTTAAAAACCTAGGTAAATATGTATACTACATTTTATATTTCCATGTGCACATACCTTTATTGAGACAATGGCCCCATTCGTACTTTGAATGATAAAGACATTCTTTAACTTTTTAATATACACCTGAATGACGATTTATAAATGTACAATCATTTATAGGATCTTTTTGTTTTTACTTGTAACATTATAGCATATAATCTGTTTTATTATTAAGTGTTAATGATTTAAAGTATTTCTTTTATTGTTAATTTATTCTATTAAATATATTTATTATTGATTTCAACCTGTTTCGTCTTGTTCTTCGCCACTCCAAAATTAACATAATCTGAAGGTTTGGGAAATAATTAGGGCATTTTGAGTACTGAAGTAACATGTGAAACTAGTAGTGGAGTATATTTGATCCCATTAAAATTTATAAATATCCAAGTGCTGTAACTCTGTTAAATCTTACAGCAGTCGAGAGATGGTTGACTGGGAAAATAGAATCATTTATGTCCGTATGTTTTCTTTGCTTGTGGTAGTGGAAAGTGGACAATCTTGAATTTTAAGAATTCCCCATTATACATAAATAAAAGGGAAGTTTAAGCTTTCGATCGCCAGGTTTCCGTTACATTTTGGGGGCCAGTGTCTGGGATTTCTATTGCTGTGAATTAGTGATCACATGTTGAATTAATTTTACAAGATAACGAAATAATTTTCTAAAAAATATATATATGTGTTTTCAAAAATATATGAAATTAGCATCATAAGTTAATGTGGTGAGAAGCAAAGATGAAGGGGATAATTTTTTTTACTTTACAATACTTTATATATCCATTTCAACGTCAAATGTGTACAAAGGATAGAAAGAGTGGGGAATTTTTTTTATTAAGAATGTTTTGAAATGCGTAGTGACGTATTCAGACAAATTGTAACGAACAAAGAATTGATTATCTAGATGTAATTGTTATAACAAAAAATAAGTTTCAGGAAGGTTGTAATTATAAATGTTAAATAATTAAAATAGTTGCAGAATTAAGTTAAATGAAGAAATATATATGTCGGACTTTAGAATAATCGCATGTATAAGCGAAGTTGAAAGATATATGTGTGAGTTAATAATAGCATATCTCAGTCAAGCTGAAAATAAAATATTATAAATGATAAATAATAAAATAGTCACAGAACTAAGTTAAGTAAAGAAATATATATGTAGGACTCTAGGATAATCGCATATAAGTGAAGTTGAAGAGATATGTGTGTGTGATGTAATAATAACGCATCCCAGTTAAGCTAAAAATAAAATATTTTTAATGATAAATGATAAAAATGTTCATGTCTATAAGTTAAATTGAAGAAAATATATGTATGATTCTAGAATAGTTCCACATCTTAGTTAAGTTGAGGGAAATATATGTCTAATTTTGATTCTAGAATAGTTCCACATCTTAGTTAAGTTGAGGGAAATATATGTCTAATTTTAAAAATAATCGTGAGAATAACTTGATCAATAAATTACTAACATAGCCTGTACAATGAAGTATATCTGTTAAATGGAAGGAAATATCTATGTATGATTTTAAAATAGTAAAGTCATCAATAAAGTACAAACATAGTGTGTGTAACGAAGGATGTTAGTACTTTAAAGTAAAAATATATGTGTATGATTTGTTTTAAACAGCCATAACCTTAAAGTGATCGAAAACTATGAATGTAATATTAGAAAATAAAATATTGGTAGGATTTTATGACCATGATACGAAAGCGATAAGTAAAGTACCAAGGTATAATGTAGAATATTAAGAAATGGAAAAATAAATGTGTGGGTGAATTGGCGATAGCCTTAACAAAATTGAATAATAAATGAATACACTTAACACTACCCCATAACAGGAGCTCGAATTCAGTTGAAATTATAATTAAAGGTAATATAAGAGCATTATTAATTGAAGTATAGTGAGTCAGAGTTGGATAAGTAGGGGAAATATAGGACAATCATCAAGGTGGGGCAGGCAGTTAAACAAATCTAGGGCAGGTAAACAAGATGGTGAACCAGAGTGCGGATGTTTGGGTTGGCTAGTGGTCTAAATGCTAACTAATAGATAACAAAGAAATTAAGCAGCTAATCAAAGTAAAAAGCAAAGAGTCAGTAGAAAGAAATTTTTTATATAAATATATATTCAGAAGAGTTTAGTAAAACAATACTCACAAACACAGATCAAGGGTTGAATAAATTGATATCTAGGCATACAAGGTCCCAAGCTAAAATGGACCTTCAAGAAAAAGGAGTAAGATAAGGAAATGAAGATAAGGAGATGGAAGTAAAAGATGAAACAAACTATAGTGATATAATAGATATGCTAATGCAAATGAGGGTTTAGCAACAACAAATCATGAAGGAATACGTGGACAGACAGGAAAGAAAAATGGAATAATGGTGGGTAAAAGTAGAAATGGACAACCAGAAAAGAATTGCTGAAGCCATGGAAGAAATTAGAAATGATATCATCCAGCAATCAGAGGCTAAGGACACAAGAAATGGATTTTACAGAGAAATTAAGGGGAATGAACAAAGGGGTAGAGAGCCATATGTATATGATGAATTAGAAAGGGCTGAGAGTATAGGTAGAGAGTCAGCAGAGTTTGATCTGAGGGAAGACATAGGGTGGCCAGAAAGGGGAATAAGAAAGTTAGATAAAGAAGTGGAAGTGATAAGAGTAGAAGAGAATAGGATGCTGACGAGCATGCAGTGGGATATAAGCCAGATAGTCAAGGCAGTAGAAAGGTTAGATGCAGAATTTGAAGAGAGGATAAGTAGATCAGCCAATAACAGCACCAATACTGAAGTAAATGGCATAGGACCAAGAATCACTGGAGAATGTACAGATATGAGCAATGGGAATCGCATTGGCTTCCACCAATTTTTTAGGTTTTCACTGGAGATCCTGGAGAAAGCCCTATGGAGCACTTGGGAAGCCTGGAATGGTATTTCAAGTTTAGTAGGATGAATGAAGAGGCCAAGTTAGCGGTCGCCTGCAGTCACTTGCAGGGTGAATCACAAGTCTGGTGGAACTCACTGTTCCAGAAACTTGCAACATTTCAGAATACCATAAAGCATTGAGGACCAGTTATTGGAGTGATGAAATCCAAGAAGACATGCTGCATCAGATAGAACAGAAGAAATGGAGACCAGAGGAATCACTAATGACATTCTTTCATCATCAGATGGCACAGTTGAGGACAGTGAGGCCATACCCACTCTCCAAGCAGCAGATTATGAGGATAGTTAGACATGGTTTACCTGGAGATGTGGCGCAAAGGCTGGGATGTAAAGAGTCAGTGGAACAGATGGCGGAAATGTTGACTGCATTGGACCACAGTAGAGACCAAGTAGAGCTTCAGGAGGCCAAAGGGAGTGGAAAACATCAGCAGGTGCAAGTAGCAAACCTAGGTTATGGGGAAGAGAGAGAAACATTGGAAATGGCTCTTCAGATATGTCCAAAATTAATGATTGAGGTGGAAGGACTTGTGATCAATGCACTCCCCGAATCGAAGTCAGATCTCTATTATGTCTCAGGAAATGTTTGGCAGGTTAAAAGATGGCTGCTCGGAACTCAGGATGCTGCCATTAAAATCAGTTCAGGTACTGTTGGCGAACAGAAAAAGGGTAAAGCTAGAGTCCCAACAGGTCTATGTAAGGATAGAGATTGTGGGAGAAAGGTTTGACCATGTATTGGTGATCTTGGAGGGTTTGATCCATGACATTGTGTTAGGTTCCAATTTCATGCACAAGGTGGGATGCATACTGAATTATAAACAGGGCTATACTGAGATAAATGACACACGGCTAAACTTTGTGAAAAAAAACCAAGATGATAGAGGAGTTTATCAGGGAGAAATTCTTGCACAGAACATGTTGATGGAGATAGAATGGGAACATATAGTGGGTGAATTGACATTGATAGATAATGACCAGAGGGATAGGCTGAGGAAGGTTCTCATGAGGAATAGCGTGGTATTTTCAGAGGTCCCGGGGATCATTCAAGGTTATGAGCATCGAATAAGACTCATGGAGGACCAGCCATATTGGTTTCATGCTTACCCAATACCATACTAATATAAGCAAGAAGTTGAGGCACAGATAGATACGATGCTAAAATGGGGTTATTTCAGTGTTCATCACCATTTAATAATCCTATTGTGACAGTGAAAAAGAGGGATGGATCCATCTGATTATGTTTGGATGCACGGCACCTGAATAATATAACTATTCTGGACATTAATGCCCCACCCCCTATAAGTGATGTACTCACAAGATTTAAAGGGGAAAAGGTATTTTCGACATTCGATTTGATGGCCAGCTACTGGCAAATCAAGCTACATCCTAAAGATTGGAAATACACGGCATTTAGATATGATGGACATGCATACAACTTTAATAGGATTCCGTTCAGATTGAGAAATAGCAGGGTAGGGCTTGTCCAATGTTTGGATCAGGTATTAGATGATAAGATAAAGAGTTTTATCGTGATATATGTGGACGACATTGTCATCGCATATGAGAATATTGAGGAACATTGAATCAAACATGTGGAAGGGTTCTTGGAGGAATGTAAAGGGAAAGACATCAGGTTAAATTTAAACAAAAGTCACATAATGACAACGGAAGTAAATTCCTGGGCCATATCATTAGTGAAAAAGGGATAGTACCAAACCCGGAGAAGAATGAAGCCATCCAGAAATTTCCAACTCTTCGGAACAGAAAACACATTAAATCATTTCTGGGTTTATGTAACTTCTATAATTGGTTTTACAGAGGGTTCTCATTGGACATGGAGCCACTATTACATTTGCTGAAAAAGGAAACACCATGGACATGGGGAGAACAACAAGAACAGAGCTTTCAGAGGGTAAAGGCAGGCTTCTTGGAAACAGTTACATTAGCATATCCGGACTTCAGCAAGACCTTTTTTGTACAAACCTATAGTAGTGGATTCGGATTAGGAGCCACGATGTTCCAAATACAGGAGGGGGGATCAACACAGAGTCATTTGTTTTATTAGCTGGTTGCTGAAAGGCCCGAAACTTAATTATACTGTTACAGAGAAGGAGGCTCTCGCAGTAATATGGGCATTCAAAAAATTCCGGCAATACTTGTTTGGTTCAGATATTGTGGTATTGACTGATCACTGCAGCCTTGAGTTCCTAAATCACAGTTTTCTGGCTAACAATAGGTTGTTGAGATGGAGCTTGTTCCTATAAGAGTTTAACTACAAAGTAGTGTATCTCCATGGAATGGAGAACATTGTGGCTGATATACTTAGTCGGTACCCAATAGCAATGAGTCAACACATGAGATGTGATGGTGCATACATCGTGGTCACTGAGATGGATGGAGAACCCAAGATAGCAAGTGAAATGCATAATTTAAAAGAACACCAAATGAAGGACCTAAAGTGCAGACAATTGATAGAACATTTACAGCATCAATCTGTATCAGAGATAAAGGGAAACATCCTATGGAAGGACTAAAACCACTTTTGCATGAAGGGAGGACTCTTGCAATGGATGCTCAAGTAAAAGAAGTAGACATGCATCATCATGCCCCTGGCCTTAAGAAAACAGACCATCCAATATGTCCATGAAACATATGGGCGTTATGGGGGAAACAAAGTGGAGAGTTGCCTTAGACATTGGTTCTACTGGCAAGGGATGCATGATGACATTGCCAGTGTTATTAGAACATGTGCCACCTGCGCTTGAACTAAACTCCCTAATGTATCAGGAGTAGGACCATTACAGCCCATATATACCGATCAGCCGAACCGTATATTAGCCATCGACTTTTATGGTCCATTGCCGGCTTTTAATAAGAGGAGGTACCTACTGGTCACGTATTACCTATTCTCAAAGTTGGTGGCTGCATATCCAGTCATGCAAGACAATGCTAAGCAAACCATTAAGGCCCTTGAACAACAACATTTTAAGACGGTGGGAATTCCTACTCGGATCTTATCGGATCACGGCACACCATTTACATCATGTGAGTGGAAGAAATGGATCACTAAACACAGAATAAGGCACACATTGACATTGATCCGTAATCCTCAGTTGAACCCATGCGTACAGGTCATGAGAGAGCTTGGGCATCTGTTTTGTGTATATATATCTGATGACCATCGTATGTGGGTGAAGGAAACACCACATATAGTAAACATAATCAATTGGGAAAAGAATGAGTCCACAGGTTTCGAACCCATTCGGCTACATTTTGGGAAACATATCCCATGCCCATTTAATGGTAGATTACCTGTAGGAACCAAAGCAATAAATAGGAGAAGGGACATGGAGCGAGCGCAAAATCAGATGGAAAGGACGGGTGTAATAAAAAGACAAACATTCAAGGGGGTGGAAAATCAATTCAGGATAAGTGATGAGGTCATGGTGAGGGTGCACCCTGTAAGTCACCCAGCACAAAATATATTTAAGAAGTTTCAACCCATTTACGAAGAACCATACATGATCCAAAAGCTGTATGGGAATAATGCCTTTGTCATAGCCCAGGGAACAGAGGAAAAGGGAGTATATAATGCTCGATCACTAAGGCTATTCAATAGAGAAAGACAACCACCAGATAAAACCTAAGTGCAGGACGGATTCACTGATACCAGATTGGAAATGGAATTGGACCACGAGTAATGGAAAATGGACATGGAATTAGGAAATATTGATCGTGATAATATAAAGGAATGATGAGTCAGTAAATGGCCAAACAATATAAAGGACTTTAGGATAAACTAAGAAAAACAGATGATAGATAGTAGTGTGAGATCATAGATAGAGGCTGAAGGTGTGTAGGTATAGATATTTGTAGGTGGATCTTAGCAGTATATGGCGAGCCTTCTCTGTTATGCATTCATGTGTGTTCTGTGGTCACCAGGTTTTATTAGATAGAGATGACAGGATTAAGATTTCCAGTTAGATATTTGACAAATATCGTGAATCAATGGATTAGAAACCAATGTACGGGGAAAGAACCCCTTTATAAAAAATATGAACTATCAGTAAAATATTCTGAGCTCATGGATGAGCTGGACAAAAAGATGCCAGCCTCCCCAACCCATCTCGGTATAGTGACCAGAGTTGTCACTCAGAGGATTATTGTTTGTGAAAATGTGAGGTATGAACAGATTTAATCGAGTCACAGAGTTATCCTGTGGACTTGAACCTGTATATACAAGTAGGAGGCAGAAATAAAACGCATGTAATGTTTATAGCAATCAGTTTAGTAATGCTGGTTGGGTCGTCAGAGTAGGGATGTAATTTGCCTGGTCGCCACTCTAGGAATAATCTCATCACTAAATCGTAGTAGAAGTGCAAGGATATAGAAAAGGTTCTAACAGTAGTTAGGAGCATCTAGCTTTCAATGCATTAAATTAAAATTTTTTTAACAAAAAATTTTAAAGGAGGGGAACGGTGTAATGTGATGATCGCACATATTGCAATCACACATATAGATATTCAACATTCAAAGAATACTAAATATTGTATTTGGATTACTAAAAGTGAGTTTAAAAGAAATTATAAGCAAAGAAATGTTTTAATTAAGAAAAGAGAGGGAATTAGAATCGAAAAGATTCTTATCTTTTACCCTCCAAAGTTGGGATTTTGTGAAATAAAAAATAAGTAAAGTTAGAAACATTGAAATTGTACACTAGAAAATTAAGTGATAAAGAAATATAAATAAAATGCAAACTAAAATACGATTTAGAAAGAAAAATATAGTTTGAAAGCCTTAAACAGAGCAAAAAATAGAAATTTAAAAACATGTCCAAAAGATAAGAATCTGGGTTATAAAGTACACATTTAATGATAAAACAAAATGCATGTATGGAGTGTGTTTGAAGTGGGATAAAGACAGCAATAATTTATGCTTGTCAATAATGTCAAAAATAAAAAAAACATTTTATTAAAAATCTGTGTAATTAAAAGAGAAATAAGAAATAAATATACATAGTGCTACAAAATTGGGTAAAAACAAATCTATAGAAATGGACGAAGGCATAGTAAGAAAAGAAAGGTGTGAATAAAAGTGAAAACAAAGGATTGAAATGACAAAGGACTGTGGAATTTTTTAATTAAAAAATTTCAGTTGACAATTAGAATTAAAAAAGTTTCAGTTTGTTATTAGAGTTGGAGACTTCTTGTTGAGAGGGTGGTTGAAACACTGCTCCAATAATAAGCAGCCATAGTTAACAAGGTATGATTTTTAACATTGGTGCCTTATCGAGAATGGCTGGCTAAGGGCCATCATGATCGCTTGCCGATCCAGACTCTCTGTGCTCTAATGGTTCCCATCTAGATGAAACAACTGCCGATGTAGTGCCTGCCAGAGGATTCATTTTTGCCTTGTCCTTGATGCCTTAAATGCGGAGGAGTTCCCACAACCAAAATCTAACTTAAGAGCGACCATCCCTGCTAAAGAAATAGAGAAATTCCATGCAGCAGTCAGCAAGACTTCCAATAAATTCAGAGATGTAAAACCTAGGTAAATATGTATACATTTTATATTTCCATATGCACATATCTTTATTGAGACAATGGCCACATTCATACTTTGAATGATAAAGACATTCTTTATCTTTTTAATATATACCCGAATGACGATTTATAAATGTACAATCATTTATAGGATCTTTGTTTTTACTCGTAACATCATAGCATATAATCTGTTTTATTATTAAGTTTTAATGATTTAAAGTATTTCTTTTATTGTTAATTTATTCTATTAAATATATTTATTATTGATTTAAATCTGTTTTGTCTCGTTCTTCGCTATTCCAAAATTAACATAATCTGAGGGTTTGGGAAATAATTAGTACTCATTTTGAGTACTGAAATAACATGTGAAACTAGTGGTGCAGTATATTTGATCCCATTAAAATTTATAAATATCCAAGCACTGTAACTCTGTTAAATCTTACAGCAGTCGAGAGACGGTTGACCGGGAAAAATAACCTGGGCCTATACCCATATAGTATACAGGTTCGGCCAAGTATGAATATAGAATCATTTCTGTCTGTATATTCTCTCTGCTTGTGGTAGAGGAAAGTGGACGATCTTGAATTTTAAGAATTCCCCATTATACATATATAAAAGGGAAGTTTAAGCTTTCGATCGCCAGGTTTCCGTTACAATATATATATATATATTGTACACATTCCAATTTAGCCTGTGACTAAATTGCAATAGTGTGTGCATAAAATAAAGAAAAAAATCATCATTACATTTTTTTTGTACAGGAGGGGGAAACATTAGGGCATCAAGTTCAAACCCTACATGACCAAGTACCCAAATCCTCATAAGAAGGGTGGGAGAGATGTTTGTTTCTCTCTCCATTTAACTTTGTATTAGTAAAAAGATTAGTATATATGTTTAATAGTTGCACTTAAAAGTTAGAATTTTTAAACACTTATAAATAGTTGTCTGGTGACACAAACTCTATAAATCATTTTTCTAAGTTTGCTTATTAACCTTCTTTAAAGTTAATTTATATTTAATAGATTATAATATTCTTTCTTTAATCATACTTTGATTCTAATATTTGTCTTACTGATTTATTTTATGAATTTTAATACTGATATTGCAAATCTATAGTGTTCAGATCATTTAGATTGTATTTGAGAAGTAGGCTTTATATACTTGAACATATGTGTGTGCCTGTATTTACAGACATATACATAGAGACAGTTACAGATATATTAGAAGAAAAGGTTTTATCTAAATCATTTTATAGTTTCTTTATAAAACAATTATATTATTTAAGATCAATTTGTTTTGTCTTCTCTGAAAGAGTTAAAGGTTTCACGTAATGTTTAGGCTAATGTCAAGGGTTAATGAGAAGAGATAAAATAATCAGGGTTGACATAGTCAAAAGGCCATGTGGAGGAATAAGGACAAAGGATCATTAATCAGTCATTGTAATTAATAGGAAATCTAGATTATTTGTGGGACCAGACTCAATAATAAATTTAGAAGAAAATTGTCAATTCACAGAAGAGATTTAATACAGACCATTAATGGAATGCAGTTTATAAGTGACCATATGTTTCAGTGAACAAAAATATGCGATGTCATCAGACAAAGCACATATATAATCTGCAAATAAAAACTGAATAAAAGAGAAAGAAAAGTTTGATCTCATTTCCCCTCAAGCTTGTTGATATACATTAATTTCTCTTCTATTTTTAATAAGTTGCAATATATACCCTATAATCAAAGAAATTCAGCAGTGAGGTCTCTTTCTTTATCACTTTGACCCTATTGTTACAATGATATCTTTTTTGATAATGTCATGATAGTCTTCAGAAACTTGCAGAACATTCCTCTCATTCTTCATATTCTGTACAAATTTGAAACACTAACATGATTTACAATAGTGTGTAAGTCATCCATGTAGCAGACCACTATGGGTCTCAATTTATCTTCATATCTCACAGAAACATACTCATCTTTTTTCAGAATTCCAATAAACTTATCTAAAACAGAATTAAGTCATCACCTAAATTATCTGGTTTTAGACAAGTTCAATACAAAAATAAAACTTTTTTGCCAAAATTTCTTTACTCTATAGTAAAAGTTTATATTGTTAATACTACTCTGGATTGTTTACTTGCTTACTATAGCCCATGGATGCATCTTTCAATGACTATTTTTAAAGATATCATGACCATAATAAAATTATATATCTGGAGATCAACATCACTTCTTCCATCAAGAACAAGTGTTTGTTTTCCTATTTGTAAAGATAGTCTTAATTTAATAAGACCTAATCATTTGTGTTCTATATCATGGCTAAGATGTACATTACAACCTAGTTAATTAATCAAATCCCAAAGTTGCTCCTATACCTATAACACTGCTTGCTCAACTTCCATATGCAGGTTGTTCTTTTTTTACTGATTATGCTATTGAGCATGCAGATCTGTTGGATAATTATAACATCAAATTTTTATTTAATTTAGTTATACATCTTAACAGATATCTCTGTCCAATCTTCCCAATTGCCAAAATTTTAACAGATTTCAAAGTATGTTTGTTCTTCAAACATGATTGAAATTTCTGTTTAACTTATTACTTAATGCAATTCCTACAAAAGCTTTCCTCATTAACCATTTTAAATTAAATCTGGAACCCACATGTATCTTATGATACACATTTTTCAAACCACATTTTAATGCAAAAATTTAATATAATTTCTTTATTGTCCTGACAGTTTTGACTGTCTTGCAGTCTTCATCAGAGTATTCTTAAACCTCCTCTACCTTTTAAATTTTTGCATTAAAGTCTATGTGAGGGAAGTTATTATAAGCTATATATACTTCTCATCCTTATGACACTTTGCATTTTACAAGAAAATAACTAATCTTAAACAATTGTTTGAAAACATATTAAAATTTTTAATTCATATATTGCTATAGAAATTATTTATACTCTTAGAACAATGTGGCTTGCTCACTGCTCTGTAATTTGCAACAACAAAAAATACAATGCCCTTAAAAATAATAAAGAGTGGTGTAATATATATTTACATGCCCTAAAATATTTACTTAGAAATACTATAAGAAAAATTTAGCAGAACAGTATTTTTTTTAGTTGTTCATTATTTTAGAATGATATAAATTATACTTTCATCTACATAAAACTGAATCATTTTATCTGCTCTCAAACACTTGTCATAATGTCTATTTTTATAGATCATATGTTATGTAAAAAAAATTCCTGTACATATTTTAATACTTGTACATAATAAAGTTTATTTTATATATAAAGAAATAATAATTAGAATAAATAAAGAGTAGAGAAAAAAAATAATAAAAAATTCCTGTACATATTTTAATACTTGTACATAATAAAGTTTATTTTATATATAAAGAAATAATAATTAGAATAAATAAAGAGTAGAGAAAAAAAATAATAAAAAATTCCTGTACATATTTTAATACTTGTACATAATAAAGTTTATTTTATATATATAAAGAAATAATAATTAGAATAAATAAAGAGTAGAGAAAAAAAATAATAAAAAATTCCTGTACATATTTTAATACTTGTACATAATAAAGTTTATTTTATATATATATAAAGAAATAATAATTAGAATAAATAAAGAGTAGAGAAAAATAAAAAATAGAACATTTTGTAATAAATTGTACTCTGAAAAATGCTTTCAAGACTTCTTGTTACAATCTTAAATTTAATACACTGAAAAATTGGTGAAAATGTTGTCCATCACATTTAGAGTAGCTCTTTTAATAAATAGGAAGAATCAAATATTTTTATGTCTATATGCTGAAACTCACATAAAAATAGAACTATTATCAAAACTAAAGATTGTATAAAATTGGAAAAAAAACTTTCCAAGTACCAACTAAGTTATATTACAGCACTTGCCTGAAACAATATCCAGACCACACAAGAGAAACTTGACATGGATATAAAACAAAGTAAACTACCAGGGGAAAAAATGCATCTCTGTTCATCAATTAGTAATTGTTGAAAGATACACTAAAGAAATAAGTTAATCAGAAGTGAATAAAATCTTAGACTTTCTTATTTTCACACTGCCTACATAGTTTAACAGATATTTAAAAGCAAAATGTTTGTTGTAATCTTGGATTCTATTAGTGAAAAGCTTCTGAATTACTAAACTAGTTTTGAATTCTATTTTGGTATCAGAAATTTAATTTTATATTTCACAGTGTTTATGTGGAAAACTCAATATCTAAAACATAACATATTGGAAATAAAAACTGATTTTTAAAAATGGGTAACAAAAATATCAAAAATTGTAATGATATCATTAAAAACAAACCTTTAATTTTAGAATTTATTCAGAAAATCAAAAATCATTAAAAAAAATACATGGAAATAGTATAATCTTTTTAAAAATACGGGAATAAAAAATGGTTTAATCAATTCAATTGAATATCAGTATTAAATTGTTTACCATCAATGTTGGCACAATTTTTTTTAGAAAATACTGATGAATTCATAGCTAGTTATGACAATATCCTACTGATACTTAACCAGAACTCTTAGTTAACAGAAGTTCAATAAAACTAAACAACCATAAAGCTAATAACGTGATTGAAGAAAAAAATATTTAACTTCTTACTGAACAAAAATCTTCTCTTAGGGGCTTTTTTTATATTTCTGGAAATATAATTGAGGTTTATATCATATAAACAATAATTATCTGACTGTATTGATGACAGTGCTCACTCCTGGTTGTGATTTTAACTGATATAATGTTACAGGTATTTGCTAAAATTCATAGTTTATAAGTTTGGAATGCATTTCATCTCTTAATTTGTAAGAAATGATAAAAAAAGAAAAGCTACAAGGTAATCAACAAATGTAATATACATAAAATACTTATAAATAAGTTTACATATTTAAATAATAATAGTTATACTTAAACTAAAAAAATAATGGTATAGACCTGGACTGCTTTTCTTCCTTCTCAGAACATACTATTAGCTAAGCAGTAATAAAGTTTTTTCACAAATTTAGCTTTTCTTTCAGGTATATAAAAAAAATTAAAATAATCAAAAAGTATCATCTTAGTAAACTTAACATTAAACATGGCACTTATTTTGTTTCACCAACAATGTTGACTTGGTGAGCATTTTATTCTCTGTTCAAAATATCTGATCACATTGATATCCCTACATAGTAATTACGTTTTTTTTTTAAAAAAAAAAAAATAACCATATTGAAATAGTCGACATAAAAAAAATTTAATATAATTATAAAAAAGTCATAAAATTTTCAAAATCTACCAGGATTTAAACCCTAGTTCATGTTTAGGATAAACTGATATGCAAAATATTGGACCATATTAAAAATTAATAGTTGTTTTAAACAATCTGTCTACCTTCAAACAAAAATAGTACCATCCACAACAATACTCCTCTAAATGAAAGAATCTGCATATTAGTCGCTTGAAGGTTAGATGACACTTGCGTACTGGAAATAATAAATTAATATTCAATCCAAAAATCTTTATCTTTTCATTAAGATTCTACAGGAACTACGTTAAAATATATAGAACTCTAAAATAAATTTAAATGGGGTAATATATATTTTATTTCATCAAAAATCTGTCCCATTATTGTTTCAAAGAAAAATTAAAAATATTAATTTTTTTTATTATTATTAAAAAATCATTGTTTGGATATGGGTATAATATACTTGTATATTTTTTGATGTGATATTGAGTATATATTTGTATATACTTGATTTAGAAATCGATATATATATATGCGTTTGCTAGATAAGTGTGCTGTATTACTTTATGCACTTTGTACTCGAGTATCGATAACCTAATTTATTTGCTATTAAGTCATATTTTAATGTGAACTTTCTTCGTACTACATTTTTCTATTACCTATAAAAAAAAATTTATTGTATATAATAAATAGATTTGTTTTTGAAAACAAACAAAAGCATTAATATTTTATGTATGTTTAGTATAAATAACGCAGGTTGAAATTTAAAATGAAAATGCGTTTTAAAAATTCAGAAAGTATACACAGGTTTTTTTTTTAATAACTATTATTATTTAATATAGTATAGTGTTTTGCACTCTAGCTTACTATGCACATGAACTAAAATTCAAAGACAGGCGGAATTTGGAAAATTTAAGATTCTTTTATATAGACAGCTAATAACCAATCCTATTCAATTAAATGAGTGCAGAATCTAAAAATAAAAAGCTACTGTAGATTATTACTATCTGATAATTAGTATTTAATTAGGCTAGAGAGTCTTATTATTTCTTTCCTGTGCCTATATAAAGAAATGTGTTTAAGTTATTCAAAAAGTCTTTTATTACATTTAACAAAAGTTGAACTGCACTTAATAATTTAAAAAAAATTTAAATTAAGTTGAACTGCACTTACATGCGTAACGTTTAAAATGATGTTTATAATGACGTATCGTGAGTGATTCTTCTAATTTCACATTATTCATTTTAAGATCTGAATGCTAATCGAAAATCTTGATTTAAAACTTTTATTATATTTTTATTAATATTGGGAATAATAAAGCTAATGACATCCATGGTTTATTATTCATATGTATATGATCACTATTATAACGTTGTTTATAATACAAATAGATAATAGCATTTGTTTATTATAACCCACTTGTATTAAATCTTGCACATAACATTTTATATTATCTTTCTTAAACATTTCATTTGAACAACAATCTATTAACCATTCTTTATGTATATACTAGTATTCATTATTGTATTTAAAATATAAACTATTATTTATTATTGTTAAACCTTGTTCTATAATATGTATTATATTTATATCATTGATGTAGGTAGATAATTTCTGTATTAATATTTCTATACTTTTAATTCTTGGAATATTAGGATGCATTTTCTCACACCCATTATAAAAATAACTTTGTTTCTATTTAGTTGTATCTTATTTAATTTAATTATGATTGAATATGTATTTTTAATGCAAAATTATCCATAACCAATAATATCTGCTACCTTTTGTTTAAATATTTACAATTTTCCTATAGAATAAAATCATTAAAATTAAATAATCTCAATTGATTATTGTTTTTATACGTTTTTACCTTAAGAAAAATATATGAGTTTTCATAAGAATATAAAAATTTATATTGATTTATATTTATAATTTTATGTTTTTTTTACATTTGATATAAATATCAGAAATTAATTCTGCATATTTTAAATACATTTATCTATGATTTATGTTTTATTATTAAATTAATAAACCAGAATTCCTATTCCAAAAATAATAAAAAGATTTTCTTAATTTTGTTTATAAGGTGGTGAGATGAAATTGTGTCATCAATAATCACAAACGATTGCTAATCACTAATTCACTAATCTGTGACATTATTTTATTTTTAACACATTCTCTTTTTCATCTATTCAAAAATGCTATTTACCATTAATAAAAAGTTCAAATGTTGATTTATATATAAATTGTACATCACATTATTTGCTGATAAAGCAAGTTTTCTGATTTATTTCATCAAAAGTTACAACAGTCCAAATTTGTCTTTAAATATTTTTGAGCAACTATACAGGTATTAAGGATTTGAATACTTTTAGATAGAAAAAAACCTCTTAATCCAATTATAATATATAAAAAATATGCCAATAAAATGGCAATAAATTCTCTTTCCAAACAGTCTGCAGCACTAACTTTGAATTAACATATATATATATTGAACCGAGTGGTGTGTTTTCTAGATCACTTGAGGGAGGAAGCAAACTCTATATTCACTTTGACTCTTTGAATAAAATACTTGAGAAAGCAAAATTATAAGACTCTTTTTTATACAAAATATGATAAATTGTAACTTATATATTCTTAATATATTTGATTTCCACCAAGACAGATTTAAATATTGTGCCACCATGGCGCCATAGGTAGAGAAGAGAGTACCTAAAGAGTACCTGTATCCAAGCTGAGCTATATATATCAGATATATAAATACAGCTGCATTTCCAGGATACAGATGTCTTCTCCGTTGCAGAATTCAACACCTATCATTCAAAGCACTGTTTTGTTTTGGAGTAAACCCCGGGCACCAGTCAGTTACCCATAGATAAATGACACACTTTGAATGATTGACAACCTAATTCAGTGCCTAAGATATCCCAACTAGCTCAATCAAAGGGATAATATAATATATGGTTACTTTATTTAGTGGTAAAAGAATTGATCAACAAGCATTAAATTTAAAGATAATTATTTTTAAATACATACTTATTAAATTTAAGCGTAAACAGATAATATTATAATAACATGAAAGCTAAACACCTTCAAACAGATACGCTTTAAAAATGCTTAAGTGACAGCCAATCAGATGGAATAATGGCATCACATGGGACTCTAAATTCTAAAACACAAGCCAGAACTATTAAAAAAAGATGGGACCCATCTTAATCTATGCCTAAATTATATTTAAATAAGCCAGACTCAAGCATTTTGACTAAGAGTGTGAAGCTTAAATACCTTCACATTTAATCCACTAAATATTATATATATAAATTGACAACGTGAAATCATCCGATTTACAATGAAGCAATATTAATATTTACATTTATTAATATCATTTCATTAGATTTAAAAATTATGCTTCATTGTAAATTGGATGATTTCGCGTTGTTAATTTATATATATAATATTTAGTGGATTAAATGTGAAGGTATTTAAGCTTCACACTCTTAGTTCAAAATGCTTGAGTCTGGCTTATTTAAATATAATTGAGGCATAGATTAAGATGGGTCCCATCTTTTTCTAATAGTTCTGGCTTGTGTTTTAGAATTTAGAGTCCCATGTGATTCCATTATTCCATCTGATTGGCTGTCACTTAAGCATTTTTAAAGCGTATCTGTTTGAAGGTGTTTAGCTTTCAAGTTATTATACATACTTATTATAACTTTTAAATTACTTCTAAATTTTCTTAATTAAATATAACAATGATTCATAATAAAATCAGGTATACACATATTATAGTAAGGTATACAATAGCAATATAATTCAGCATTAAAATAATTATAAGAATTCAAAACACGTACATTAATAGTTCATTTTATACAGTTATAGAGTTTATTTATTAACTGACTCTTGGAGGCTTCAAGGTTAGCAATGACTACATTATTATCAGTCATGAAATAAGAAAATTTATTCATTACCCATAGGATTTGAATGTTGAATTCTTGTTTGCTGCTTCATGTGTAAATTTTCCAACCGGTTGGATCTGAGGTTTTGTGGAGGTTCCTTTGCTTACTATTCCATGATACTATTCTTTAAGACAGTTAGATATCCCTGGAAGTTTTTTAAGTTGTTAGTCAGGCATCACTTTTTGGGGGCAAATTGCTGATCTTCCATGAGACTAAGGGCTAGAGTAAAGTCATATGATTCCAGTGGCTGTTAGCACTGCATAGTCCTGGGAAGCACCAATTTTGGATACATGATAGACTCACTGATTGATTGACTGAATGCAACTGAACTTGATTGTGAACTCAATTGATTGACCAATGAAAACCCAGACTATTTATGTGATAACCTGTTGTCACTTTGTTAATTGGTTTTTATGTCTACCAGCTATATCTGTTGTTGAAATTCCTCCACTGTTTTTGATTACATTCCTTTGATAAGATTTTAATCCTGTTGTTAGTTGGTAACCATTGCAAAATTTTGTTGTTTGTGAATTTTTAATTAGTAGCCATTGCTAAATTCCATTCTTTTATGTAGATTTTAGTATATACAATCCTTGAGGGAATTTCCTTTAACTTATAACTTTCATTTATTCTTTAATATTTAGCACACACATATTCATTTCTAAAATCAACTCATTATTTAGGTTTTAAGATTACTTTTTTTTCTTTCTTTAAATAGTTTAAAAGAAAAGAGAGTGTACCTTTAATTTTATAAAACGATTTATTTTTTTAACTTTTATCAAGTTAAACTTTCTCCCTCTTCTAATTAATTATTTGTAACTTTTACTGATAATGACATTCATACAAAAGTTTAAAACTCTTTAAACTTTTGTAAATTATTTTCTTTTTTTTTTAAAAAAAAAAAACAAATTCTAAACTTTTGTAAACAACCACTCTCTCAAACTGATTCATACAACTTTTATTGATTATTTTCTTTTATCGAGCTGTATTTTATTTAAACTACTAATGATAGAAAAAAACTCTTTAGACTTTTATTCCAATTTACCTATTATTTATTTATTTATTAACATTCGCGTTATTTATGAGAATTTTATTTTAATAATTTTTAGACAAAAAATTCATGTGGATCGTTTTTCATAAGTGGTACAATATATATGAAATAATATAGTTAAGTTCTTCACCACAAAAATTTAAGGTGCTAACATGTCTGAATCATGAAATATGGCATGAAATGTGTCAGGATATTTTGTTATTTTGTAGAAAATCCTCAGATTGTTTTCAATGTTCTCCCTCTTATGAAATCTTGTAAACTACTGAAAAACTTTCTTGCAATTTATGCCTCACTGCCATACACAATTTAAATCATTTCAAATATTTCAGTAGCAGTTTTTTCCAATTTAAAACAAAATTTAATGTTAGCTTATAATTCTATTATGGATTGTCTACAAAGATACAAACCACATTGTCATTTTTCATGCCAGAATTCATGGTCCAGTCATATTACTGCTTTAAAATTTTTGTAGCAAGTCACTAAATTATGTCACTTTATAATACATGCATTGATTCAGACATGGTGCTATAGGCAGGTTGGACATGTCATCTCTTTTTCTGGGACAAACTGTATAAATAAGTATATTTATTGGCTCTGGAAATTTGTAATATATTGAAATGATATTCATATACGATCTAGAGAATCTTCTAAACTTTCTAAATGCTGTCAATAAAAAAAATAACCAAACTCAGCATATCATATATTTTTAGATCTGCCATCATTAGTCACCTGGAAAGAAATAGCCCAATAACCATAATGTTATTTTTAATCAGATAGCTTTGCTATATTCAATTTAATATTAATTTGAGCATTGCAATAATATTAAATTAGAACAAGATTGCTATGTTGAAGAAATATTGCATATTTTTAGAGAATTTAATATTTAAAAAAAGTAAAAATTCTTTTAGATGTTACTTAAAAATATAATATCACTTCAATTAATTCCTGTATATTTATATGCTGTAAAAAAAAAAAAAAACAGGAAAATTCCAAGTTCTGAACTTCCTTTTTTATTTGAAATTTTTGTCAAAGCTTAATTTCCAATGAACTAAATTGAGTATTAATATATACAATTTTTATATACCATTGCTGATCAAATAAAAACTTTATTATTATTTTTTTAATATTATTTGAAACTATAATTTGCTATAATCATGAATGATAATAAAGATAAATAATTATATATAGATCAAAATTAAGATATCTTTATTTCTAATTATATTTTTGTTTTAGGTATATTTTATACTTCCTTCAAGAAAAATTCAACTGATATTTCAATTAAGGACTATTAAATGACTGAAAAATAAAACTAGGATATTTTTTAATCTTAAACTCACAATCAAAAAGTCCCTAATTTGATTATACTGGCCAATGTAAGACAGTAGGCAGCCAACATGATTGTTGTTTACTACTTGAATAATTATATGGTAATAATAGTAGCAATAACAAGAATGTATGGAATAAACATTAGGAATTTGACTTGGTTGGTTCCTTTAAAGCCTCAAAGAGGAATCAAATAGTTTTCTCTTAGTTAATAGCAAACTCCTTTCTGCATTAAGAAAAAAAAATTAAAATTGAGAAAGGTATACAATAAGGTAATTTCTAAAACTTTTCACAGCAACTGGAGATTATTTAAGTCATTAGATTTTACACTCAATGTGGTTGTTCTTGAAAATAATGCTTCAGAGCTTCATTTTTTTTATATACAAAATGTGTTAAATAAAAGTAAAAAAAAAAAGAATGAATAAAGATACATATTAACAGAACTAAAACAATGTTCAGTGCATTTTCCCAGCAGAAGAAAATAAAGATTGTTAATTATGACTTAGATGAAACTAACAACTACATCTTGGTAAGATTAATGAACAAAATTAATCATAAATGCTTTTGATAGAAATAACTTAGAATTAAAAGAAAGTGTTTCTGTGTATTTGAAAATAAAAGTTTTTAAAAAAACGTTTGATTAGTTCTTACTTATAGTTTGAGCCTTGGTCATTTGACAGTATAGCAATATTTTATGAGTAACAAGAAGAGATCAAACACAAATTATATAGATGAGAGAACAAGTTTTATTGACATCATTTAAAAAATTAAATAATTGATATGGAGCTGGACTGGACATGTTATTACAAGAAATGATAATAGATGGACAATTGAAATCTTAAACTGGATCCTAGGAGATTCTAAGAAACCTAGAAAGAGAAATGGATGAAAGAAATAAGAAAATTTGTGCCTACGAAAAAATAAAGGATCAGAAAAAGTGGATTAAAGTTGGGGAGACTTTTTTCATGTAGTTGATTGATAATAGCTATGATGATGATGATGATCTGAACTTATTTTTCTACCAAACTTTTTACAAATTAGTAATATTTTTATCCTAACTATTTTTGTTTCTCATGTGTCATATCATCTGACGGGAAGCGAACCCGCTAACCCGGAACAACTACTTGTAAAGCAGCCGTCGCTGACCTCTCGACCACCAATGCTTGACTTATTCTAACTATTTTCAACTTTTCTGAAAACAGTTTATTTTAATTTATAAATGTACTCGATTTTTTGCTTATACTTCCTGATAGTCAATTACTTTTTTAATTATAATCTTTTTTCTAAATTGTAAAGAATCACAACTCAGTACAATTCACTTGATCAAATAGTTTTTTTTTTTTCACGTTCAATAAAACAAATATTAAAATTTAACTCTCTTTATCTCTCTGTATTTGAACATATCATTTCAACTGCTGCTGTCCTTTTAAATTTTTTTAAATTTATGAAATACATATCTACTCACGTTTTTCATGAAGTATTTAAAAGCACTGAAATTTCTTAACATTATGACTTTTACTATAATAAAAAAAAGTATTGGCTAGGATGTTTCTAAATTCTGTTAAATAATGCAAAAAGAATTAGCGATAACATTAAAATATAAGCTAAAGAAAAAATAAAAATTTCAAACCTTAGGAGAATCAAACATTATTAAATTATAAAATAAAAAAAACAATCAATCAAACATATTAACTAATTAATATACTCTTACATGATCACTCATTTCTGGATGAGCATTGCGTATCTATATAACATCTTAATGTGTGATGATTATTTTATATAAAAGGTAGTGTTTGCTTACGTCTTTTTTTATTATTTGTGTTGAACTGATTCTTTATACTGCCCGTGCTTTTATTTGAAGAAAACGATTTGCTTTTTGTATAGAAATATTTTAAATTACCATATAAAAATAAAAAAATTACATTAAGAATAATGAAAGTGCTTATTCATACACACACAGACTTTTATTCTGATTATCATTTTTATTACAATATTTTCCATTATTATTAATATACCAGAAAAATGTACGTGTCTGTTTATGTGAAAGGATAAAAAAATAATGTCCTCACGTTACTTAGCAACCAATCACGTGATCACTCAGTTTATCGCATTTGTTGAGTGGTGTAAGAGACATTTATTAGGAATATTAGCTTTCATTCTTAAAATGAGATGATTAATCGTCATGTTACAAGGAGACGATATGTAAATAATGATTTACACAACTGAACGAGATCTTTTAAGGTTAGGTTTAATTAATGTTTTTTATATATATTTAATGTTTTTGAAATAAATATACATTTGATTCTTAACTCAATATGCTAAACGCAGATCAAACATTGCTTTTTATATGAAACAAACATATATTTAAAATTTTTTATTTACAGATAATAATATTATACTTGAATTATTATAGGAAAAATATTTTCATATTAGTTTTAAGTAAAATCAATATGTTTTTACCTGAAGGATTAAATTATCTATCTATATTGTGAACTTTGTATGGCTGGGTGCAGTTAAAAGAAGTCGTAAAACACATCCTTTAATTTTAAAGTAATGTAACAAGTGTTTTTGTCTTCTATCGTAGAAGTTAATTTAACACGTGGATTCAAATAACTTATTTATAAAAAGTTATAAATTTAGCGTCGTTTTTTTTAAAAAAAAAAAAAACGGAAATTGAATTGTATCTTGATATATTATCTTTAACTGTTTGTCTAAACTTTGATTGTTATTTTCATAAATATAAAAAGTTACAATATTTATTAAAGATCCCTTTAATAAAAAGTGTTGTTTTAGACGATAATAATAAAAAATTAACGATTAATATTGTATAATTGTCCAAAACCACCTTCTTTATTCTTGCAGTTTGATTAAGGAAGTAGATCCATTCAAAAATAGCGTATGCATTAATCAAACGAAAGAACAAACTATATAATACTGAGAATAAGAAACCATTTTTCCTGAAGTGTTCCGGATACATTTTTCATATTTGTTTAAGTTAGATAATTAAAAGTCCGATTTATTTTTACTGTAATGGGAATTTAATTCTGTCTGAATTACTCCGGATTAACACTTGTTTTTTTTTTAAGTTGTTAACATTTTAAGTACGTAATTAAAAAATATACATCTCAAACTCTATTTCAAGATTATTTTCTACATTTAAATTTAATTTTGATCCTTTGGTATTTTCACTATCGATTCTCGGAGAACAAACCGAAAAATTTGTAAGCGTATCATTAAACTTTTGAATCTTTTTATAATGTTTATTTCTAAGTGAGAATTGCAGAATATAAGCTTATGTAAATCTAATGATACAAAAGGTGTCCATACTTTAATTTAAAAAAAAAAAAATCCAATGAAGTTTATTTAAACTTATAAATCGTTTTAAAATGTTAGAAGACTTTGGAACAAGTTTGAATTAGATCAATAAAACGATAAGATACTTTACTACAACAGTTGTAGAGATAACCTGAACAACTCAACACATTATCTACTAAATCAAGATAATGCATGCTGAAAGAAAAAAGAATATGAAAATAAATAGAGGATATATTTACAATAAATGAATATATGGAATTTTATAAAATGATATGGGGGAAAGATAATAAATAACACACCCACACATTCCAAAAAAATACAAAGCGTGAATCAGTAAGAAAAGCTATAAATAATTTTTTTTTTAGAAAATTAAAATATTTCTAGTATTGAGAGAAAATGGTATTTTAAGCTATAAAAAGGAAAGATGATGCAAATTAAAAATAGGAATTATTATAATAGATGTGTGCAAAAATTATATTAATTAATGGAAAAAACAAACAGGAACATAAAATAACTTATACATAAACAAAGCATCATTAGAAGTTCTAACATTCTAAATAAATAAATAAAAACTATCTCATTCCGTCTAAAAAGAACAGAAAATTTTTAGAAAAATGGAATTATTATAGATATTTTAAAGCAGTAAAAAAGACATTTGATGTCTATAATGTGTAAATAATAATTAGTCTTCTGAATTTCCCAGCATTCAACTGATCTACCAACAGTGACAAACCACACAGGGTAGCATTTAAAATGAAAAAGTTAGACATGCAATAAAATCTATGAAAAAGGGAAAAGCTCCAGATAATAGATGAATTTATAATTGATATATTAAAGAAAGCAAATGAAAAAATAAAAATTGTTGGCAAAGTTATATACCAAATATCTAAATAATAAAGACACCAGATGATTGGAAGAATGCAGTACTAATATTGATATTTAAAAAAAATGATAAAGAAGATATTAGAAATTGCAAACCTATACATATTTTATCAGTTCTATAAAAAAAATTTACCAGAATAATTACAAGTCATGTACAGTGAACTTTGGAATAACCAAAAGTATAAGCTGGATTTGAAAGTAGTTTTAGCATAGTGGATCATGTCCAACTATTGAGAGAAAATTGTACATAAATAATATATAAAAATAAACAAAGTAATATGACTGTATAGTAATAGTGTAATTAATTACATAAAAAGAAAAAACAAATGAAAAATTGCTGAAGTAGACATGTTCATGCAAATTGGTGTCAAGCATAAGCAATAAATAAGTTCTCATTGTTGCAAATTTATTTGTGAAGGTAACCAGAAATCAGTAGTTGAAGTTACTAATCCTTTCTAATATTATATTTTATATTCATAGAAATAAATTATTTTTCTTAAGTTTAAATTTATTGTATATTTACTTCTTAAAAATAAATTAATGAGTGTACAACTGGCTTAGATAACTTTGGCCCCTATATACATCAGAAAGAACCAATGATTATGATTAGCTATTATACTTTGAATTTGTAGATTATGAAAAGGTGTCTAATTCTATAAATATTTCTACAGTGTTTAAAGCATTACATCATCAATATATAGATCCAGGATATTGTTATATTCTGAAGAATATTTATCAAAATACAACACCAATGATTAGATTACATAATAATACAAAGAAGATTAACATTGAGAAGGATGTAAAAAAAAGTTACTCCATTTCTTCAAAACTTTTTACAGCAATTTTTCAAGAAATATTTTGTGGATTAAAATGAGAAGCTAAAGGAGTTAAAGTAAATGGAGAATAATAAATCATGTAAATTTTAAAAATTTCTGGAGCTATTTTTGCAAATAATAAATGCTTCAGAGCTTTAGGATATGTTGCAACAATTATCAAATGAAAGTAAGAAATCAAGATAAATGCCAAAAAAAAAAAGACTAATGCAATGTTCAATAGATTTCTCAACATAAGAAAATAAAGATTGATAATGATGAATTAGAAAAAGCTACCAATTGCAAATACCTTGGTCAAATTATTAATATAGATGGAAACATAATGAATGAAATTAATCATGGACTTAAACTTGGATGGAGTACTTTTGAAAGAAATAACTTCATATTAAAATATGCCTATGTGTTTGAAAAGGAAAGTTTTTAGTAAATATGTTTTTTCCCGTTTTTACTTATAGATCTAAGGCTTGGACACTTAATGGAAGAACAATACAGAGACTTCATATCACTCAACAAAGAATATGGAGATATATGTTAGGTCTAACAAGAAGAGAACAAAAGCAAAATGCATAAATCCTAGAACAAATAGATATTACTGATATCATTAAAGGAATTAATAGACTAAAATGGAACTGAGCTGCAATATTGCTAGATAAGATGATAGTAAATGAACAGTTAAAATTTGTAAACTCAATTCCAAGAGTTTATAAAAGATCTAGAAAGAGATCATGTGTGAGATGGATGAAATAAGGAAATATTTTGGAATAATGTGGAAAAGAGAGGCTAGTGATCAGAGAAACTAAGTTAAATTTAGGAAGACCTTCATCCTGCAATGGATCAATAATAATTAAAAATGACGATGTTGAACTTAAATTGTAAGAATGAATATAAAAAATTAAATTAAATTTGATTACTTATTAAAAAAATTAAATGGATAATTTAAGTCTCAAAGTGAATCTATATCTGAGATGAATGAGATAAACTAATTGATGTAGTGTTATGTGAAAGAGAAGCTATAAAATAAAATTACTTAAATAAACTTGGATAAATCCTTATTTTCTAGTAGATTAACAATGGCTGAAAATAATAACATACTTTTAAAGCATAAAAAGAAAAATGCAAAATTCCATTATGACCCTAATCTTGATAACAAGGTATACTATTTTATTTTAGTATCAGTGTATTCCTGAAATTAATTAGCATATTTTGTTTTTGATATGTAGAAAATATATTTTTTTAAAGATTCATAGAGATAATTTGTAATTTAGGAAGTGTACATTAATTAGAAAAGAACTCAAAAAAATATTAGTAAATTTGAATAAATAATATATTATTAGCAATATGAGCAGTATTTTTTAATACTTCAGAGCCATTTATTATAAACAGAAGTAATCAGTATATACCAGATCTCCAGATCCATTTCTGATAATTTGCTACCTTCTGTAAATAGGATATGATCCAAGCTGATAATCCAATATTTAAAAAAAAAAAAAACATATTTTGAATCTAAACCAATTTGCCTGAGCAATTATGTTATTAAATTGGTAACTATATATTTTAATGATCTCAGTTTTATGTTTACTAAAGGTACTTTTAGCAGTGATGATATATTCAAAACAAACTATTACATGAGTTATGCTTATTTTCAGTTTCTACAATAGAAGCAGAAATTCACTTCGTTCATTCTATTTGAGAATCAGCTATAATAAGGTTCAATACTCAATAGAGAGTAATGATATGTTCACACCCAAAAAACAAGTTAGCTTGGATTCAAAACTTGGAGTAATAATGGGTACTAAATTTATGAGTGCAAATCCTGACTAGGATGAATTCAGGTAGTATCCTAAAACTAGGCTAAGAATGCTGAAATAGCATTACCACCTAGTATTCATTTTTTACACAAATTTACAGTAGATAATACTGGAATAAGAAAGGGAATTACTGTTTATATACCACTGTTGAAAGTAATAATAGAATATCATATGATACTTTATGAGAGTCTTAATAAAGAGATTGACAAAACAGTAGTTGAAAGAAATTTTGATTTTATGATGTGTAATTAGAGCTTATAGTTGGTTATATATATATATTTTAAAAAAAGTCTTCAATTTATTTTATAAGAAAAAAGAAATAATAATAATCAGAGATGGTATTAATGATTCTGGAATTATAAATAGAATAGTAACTCAATATAGAATATTAAGGACATTCTTAGCTTATAAGACTTTAATTTGAAAACAGAGTGTTTTATATATGGAGAAATATAATTTAAGTCTTTCTTGATTGTAGTTCTGTTCATGAAAATAAATAGGTTACAATGGCAAATTAACTAAAGCTATCATATTCAGGAAAGTAAATTTATTGTAATACTTGTGTATAAATTAAAATAAGTTGGAAAATGTCAAACCTCAATGCCTTTATATTAACTTGAAGATTGTTAAACAAGTCCCTCTCAGAACAAAAGTATGTAGACTGTAATATTACCAAAAAAAATTGTTAGTAACTAAAAATTGATCAATACAGACTTCAATTAGAAATTAGTTAGGGAAGTAGAATTACATTAGACATTATTTTATCATATATGCCAAGTTGTATAGTAATGATCATCACTAATTATCACCCTTAGGTTATAAAATATTCAAATGATTTGGCACAAATCAACTAATTACATAAAGAATGTAGTATAAAAATTAAATATAAACTACATTAATAAGCAAAAGCTATTGCATAAGTCTGTCAATACCAAGATTTGATAATGATTCATGTAGAACCAATTTTGTTTTAACTATATTAGTTTATATATATTTCCACAGAAATTATTTTAAATGATGATGAAATATCATTATGTTATTCAATAAAAACATTATATATATAATATATTGAGATCAACACTCAAACTACTGGTTTATTAAATAAATGAAATGCTCTCTATACAAATCACAAGACAAAACGTTTTTAATGAAAAGAGTGGACTGTCTTCTCTCTGTTACTTCATTTTTTTATATTGTGGTTTATCTGAAGAACTTTTGAAAGAAAGCATGAATTTTTAAATCATTTATATTATTTTTAAAACTATTTTTGAAATAATTGATTTATATTCATTTAAGTGACATTTGTGAAATTTTTCAATTTACACATTGTCAATACCAATCCAAAGAGTGAAATACATATATGTTGTATAAGACCATGTCTCTTGTAATAAATGGTGATGATGATGATGTTATGTGTACAAATGTAAAGGAAATAATGGAATAAATTGAAAATAGATATAATTTGAATGAGGAAGCTAGAATAGAAAATAGGTACTGTTCTAAATATTATTTCAAATTAGTAGCTATATAGAAATATAATCTTATTATTTAAAATGTACAGAATTTGAAATTGACATTAAAATGACTTCTTTTCAAATAAAGTTATAAAAATTTATTTCTTTGTGTTTTCTACATATATTTTAAATAAAACACTGCTTCCGTGCAGAAAATTAGTGTGAGGTTTTATTAAACAAAACTTTTTAAAATTGTAATTTTTTAAAAAAAGATTTTGCTTATATAAAATTCTATCTGCTTATAGATAATGAAAAATTAGTTCTAAAGAGCATAATATTTTAAAATGGGCTTTATTATATATTAACTTTTATGTATTGAAAAAAAAAAATTAAAAAATTCATGATAGTTTGACATTTTAAAAAATATTTGCTTGTGAATTTTTTCTTAAATTTAACTTTTTTTAGTATTATTCTTTTGCAGATTTTATTTATTAAAATATTAAAACAATTTATAAAATTTGAAAGACAGTTCATGAATTTATAGAAGTAACTTACATAGATTGAAATGAAATTGCAGCAGACAAAAGAATACACTTCTTTACCTAAATTTCTTCAAAGTGTAGTTAGCTTTAAAAAATACTGCAAAGTTTTATTCAAACTAAAAGAGAGAAAAATTTAATTCCTCTCATATGACATTGCTGTTATTTTATTCAAGTTTTTACTCCTAGAGATTCATTAAAGTTGATCTTGCTTATTTTTTTTTACATTGAGAATATATATATATTAAATGAAAATTAAAGAATAAAATAGAGAAAATGAATTGGAGACATTAAAAATAGATGAGTGCTTAATTAAGATTAAATGTCTGACAACTTTATATCTGCCAATAACAAATTTAGTAAAAAGTATTTTATTTAGACAAAAAAAATTTTAATACATCAAATTGCTCTCATGCAAACATCAATTATAAATTTATGGCAATAAGAAATTAACACATATTGCTTTGTGGACAGAGTAATTATTGAATAAACAATACCTTTTTGATAATTTATACTTAAAGAAAACTATTACTAACTGTGAATTATGAATTAATATTGCTTTTCTGACAAATGAAATACCTCTCTTCTACAAGATTAACTACATATTAACAAAAATCATTTTACATTTTTAGACATTTATTATCTCTGCTTAAGCGGTCTATGTATAATATGCTTTTCTATATTTGGAATAAAACTATTCTTTTATCAAATTTAATTTCATCACATTGTATCACTATCACTGTATGATGATGATCTTTGCAAGCTTAATCCAGTTTTTCTGATTCCTAGCCTTTTCTTCACAACATACAAGCAACCTTCCTCATTTTATCCATTCATCTCACATGTAATACCTTTTTATGTCTTTTACAATCTCTCAAAATCCAGTTTAAAGCTCCAACTGTTCATTTATTATCATCTCTTCTAACAATATGTAAAGCCCAGCTCCATTTCAGTCTCTTAAGTCTTTTAATGACGACGATGAGACCTATCATCTCTCAATCCTATATTTCATTTGCAATCTATTGTTACTTCTAACATAAATCCCTCCATATTTTGTTCATATGAAGTCTCAATATTGATTTTTTTATTAAGTATCCAAGTCTCAGATCCATAAGTAAAAACTAATTAAACACATCTGTTAAAAATATTTCTTATCAAATACATAGGCAAATTTCCTTATATTTAAATTATTTTTACTGAAAGTTATCCATTTAAATTTAATTTAATGATTAACCTCAACCATTATTATGTATTAATAATTTGATCATGGTATTTATAATTATCAATGTCTAATTGATGATTATCAATCTTTTTTTTTTCTGAAAAAAATTCATTGAACATTACTTTAGCCTTTTTAGCATTTATCTTTAGTCCTATTTTTTTTTTTTTTATTTAACAACTCTTATAATATTTTTTGAAGTTCTGAAGTGTTTGCAAAACTCACATATCTATAAAATCAAGTGTCATAAATAATCTCCATTTATTTACTTTTACTTACTTAGCCTTCTATTTTAATCCGCAAAATACTTTTTGTAAAATCGTTATAATGAATTTATGGATATGTAAATGCCCTATTATATAACCCTCTTGATGTTAATCTTCTTATTATCACCATGTAATCTAATCATTGCTGTGCAGTTTGATAAATATTCTTCAAAATATGATAATATCTTAGATCTATATTTTGCTGATCCATTACTTTAATTGATCACCATAGAAATGCTTATAGAATTAAATGATTTTTACATTATCTACTAATCCAAAGCATAATGACAATTCTTCTATAGCTGTTCTCAATACTTGGAAGTAATCTACTATGCTAAAATCATGTTTCAATTTGGCTTGTTTTTTTGATTGATTAAAATCTATTAATAGTCACAATCATCTTAATAAAGATTTAGTATAGATCTGACAGAAAATTGATTGTCTGTAATTTTTAATAATTTCTTTATCACCTTTCTTAAAAATCAATATTACTACTGAATTTTTCTAATCATTTGATACATCTTTATCATTTAGACATTTGGTAAATAATTTTGTCAGCAATTTTTTTATTTTTTTACCTACTTCTTTTATAATATTGATTACAATTCTATCATGTCTTAGAGCTGTTTTTTTCTTCGTAGATTGAATTGTATGTTTTACTTTTTCACTTACAATTCTGAGCAGTTCTGATGACATAATAACTGTAAGGGATATTTTGTTTCCATTACTATATAATTCGTTATAGAACTCTTCACATATTTTATAATGCCATCTCTCTTTTTAATTATAGTTCCATCTTCACTTCTTATTGCAGAAATAATTTGTCTTTTAATACCAAGATGTTGTTTATACATTTGAGACTTTTATTCTCTTCTCTAGCTTTCCTTGCTATTTCACAATTATATTTTCTTGTATCGTTATTACCTCTATTTCATACCATTTTACAAACTTTTAATGGATTTTTAAAAAAAAAAAAATCATTTCTTTTTTTTTTCAACCATTCTTTTGTCTCAGTAAAAAATTATTGATAAATTGCTGCTTCTTTGTACCAGCTATCTTTCTTGCAATTCTTAATAGGGTGTCAGTTATCTTCTTATTGATTTCATTCACCTGAAAATAATCTTCAAAATATGTTAATACTTTAAAATAATTTGCAAGTTCTACTTTAAATTTATTAGAAAATTTCTGAAGATTATGAGTATCAACTTTTAGTACTGACTTTTTTAATAGTATCCATCTTTCTAATTTTGCATTAACATGTATTTCACTAAACAATGATCACTTCTGTGTTGAATCTATTAAAATCTTTATAATTGTGAAATACAATTGTCTATTTGTTAAAATGTACTCCACTTTTGCTATATCTTCATTTGGATGCTTCCATATCTATTTCCATTTAGAATTTTTCTCATAGAAAGAATTTATGATATACAATTTTTTTTTTCTGTGAACTCCACAAATATGTGTCATTTATAATTTTATCATTTCAATTAAATTTATCAATTCTAGCATTAAAAGCTACCATTGTCAACTTTAAAATACTATTTGATTTGATCAAAAGTATTTTGTACATTTTATAAAAATTCTTTACTTCTTCATCACAATAAGGACTTGTTAGGATACATATCTGAGTTATCTCATTTGGTATTTTCCATTAATTTGAATAACTAATCTTGTTACTCTGACTAATATACCATCAATATTTACAATGTTATTTTTCCACTTTTCATTTATAATGAATCCTACTTTTAAATGAATTATCTCTTCACCTTTTTCTTCCAATATCACTAAGTTTAACCATATCCCATTTAATATTAGACAGTTTTTCCAATTCATGCAACCTTCTTTAACTTTAAGGAGATTTGCAGTTGTAAATACATAAAAAAAGGCTGTTATTGCATAGCAGCCTGCGTCTGCAATCAGAGGATTCTTAGCATTCTTTGCTTTTGGCTGTCATTTGTTGCCTTTCTTAACAACATTGTAGTATCCTGGAAATATGGTTCATAATTTAGTTTTGTCTGTCATGTTTGTAAATATCTATTAAAAACATTTTATTCACATACAAATTTATTTTGTCTTCAAAAAAAGCTCAACTGATATTTCAATTAAAATCTATCAGATAATTGAAATGAAAGACTATGAAATTTCATGATCTTAAAGTCAGAATTAAAAAGCCAATAAATTCACTATACTGGCTATTGTGTTTTGATAAGCAGATCATTCATATTTTCTTACTATACAAATAATCATATATTAAAGTAACTGCAATGAAAGAAGAACATATGGCATGGACATTACTCCTACTTGGTTTCTTTCAGTCTTCTTTCAATTAACAGCAAACTTCTTTTTACATATGGCTGGCTGATGGGAGCTTGAAAATCTGGATTCAAATCACCTCTAATTATATATATATAATTCTTGGAAATTTTCAAGAAAGTATTATTATTTGGTTGTTGCAAAAATCTAAAAAATTGTAATTGCCATGTAAAAACACCT
Source organism: Epiperipatus broadwayi (assembly GCA_028023455.1). NCBI lineage: Eukaryota > Metazoa > Onychophora > Udeonychophora > Euonychophora > Peripatidae > Epiperipatus > Epiperipatus broadwayi. The sequence continues at coordinate 4,710,387 of JAQFVV010012398.1, forward strand.
TTACCTAATTAAAGGCTTTTATCATTTTGCCACATTTGTAATTATACATTTCAATATTCTCCATGCTTGTTCCAAAACATTGTCATAATTGTAATACTTCTTTTGCTCATGAAAGTTTTCATTTCAATATATATATGTTGCCATCTATAGTTTCTTTGTAGTGTATAAATAGCTAAATAAAAAAAACAATTAAAGGTTATCTGGTTAATAAAAAAATTATTGTTTTTGAATGAATCTGAAATAAATGCCCCATTTAATTGTTAAATTTCAAAATGAAATATTTTAGTTTAAATTATTGCTGAATGATAACAATGCCTCATTAGAATTAGAAAGAAGATAGTCACATGATTAAAAGCCAGTGTTTAAAAAATGAAAGGATTGCATTTTGTGTTGCCATAGGTACAGAAATAATTTCAGCAAGAACTTTCTTTTGCTTAACATTTTGTGTTTATTTTATCTTACTTTTATAAAAATATATTTTGAACATGTAAGAGAAATATGGATTGTAAGATAATTTAGAGAGGGAGGGCATAAGTTCCCAATTCCTCTTTATTTGATATCTTTATAATTAAGACAAAATGAATACCACAAATGCTATGCTAAACACAGTAAAGTTGAGATAATTGAATTCAACTTGGATTGCAATATCAAAAAGAGTAATAATTAGATATCATATAATGATTTAAATTGTTTATGGCTCTCTATGTTTGTATTTTTGCTAGCAAAAAGGTACTAAAGGTAATATCGTTGAATAATTGATTATCAGCTGAAGTCATATACCTGTGAAACTGTGGTAACAGACATTCATAAAAACTTTAAGTTTCATTTATAAAGAAAAAAAAATGGTTAAAAAAAGTATAATGACAATTTTACCAGTAAACATTTATTAAAGTTTTGTTTTTATTAATAATTTCCATTAGTATAGTATACTTGGAATTTGTTATCATTTAAACAATATGAGAAATATATTTTTAAAAGAAAAAAGGAAATATTAAAATGTTTTTTTTATTGCTATGTTTAAAGAATTTATAATTAACCCTTTTATGATTGTATGCTTTATAATTTAAATATATATCATACCTTCAATTGCAATCATAAAAAGAAAAGAGGAGAGATGACTTATAAAATATATGAAAGGATATTAGATTGCAGTTGATAAATTAGAATTATGATCTGTATTTTACTCACTTTAATGAGTTACTTATCTCAATAAATTTATATTATTATTATTATTAACTTAGATATTTTGATTTGCCTATTGCATCAATCATTATAAAATTGTTTTATTACATATACACTTTATTATCACATAAGGCGCCATTTATTGAATTGTATCTTCTTTGATAGGCAACACATTCATTATTTGGACCATTGGTGCTTTTCACAAATTTATTAGTCCATTATAAATATAAATTTAAACTGCCATAGAGCCATTTGTAAATCAACATATTTATTTATCTATTTTAGTTACATATTTCAGTTGCATAAGTATAACATTTCATGCAGTATATTTAGATTATCTAATTATTTAATATACAAGTGGAGAAAACCACTTAGTTCATGATTTTATTTATTTTATGTGGTTGATAAAATCTATGAGTCATTTGTAGGCTAACTAGCCATGTTTAGTTATAAAATTTCATTGTATTTATGATTATCCGAATATTCAAGTTATTCAGTGAACAGCATTTATTTTAGTTTTACATTTTGGCAGTTTTTATTACTTTTCCTTTTACATTTGGCTCATCCAACTTCTATAAAAGGAAATATTGCTATTCTTGAGACAATGTTGCTTCATTAGCATTGTTCTCATATATATCTTTATAGACTGGATTTCCTTCACAATATATATTTTCTTCTTTCATTTGTTTTTCTCTTCTATCATTATATTCTTTCATTTGTTCTTTCATTTGTTTATCTCTTCTATCATTATCTTCTTTCATTTGGGTCATTATTGCTAAAAACTTTTCCAATGAGAGTGCAGCTGATGCTGTCTTTTGCTCTTCAGGTGCTTGCACAGTTGAGATATCTTCTATCACAGTCACTATCTTTATTGGATTGACCTCCAGTATCAAGTGACTCCAAACTTATTTGTTCTTCACTGTTTTTCTTCTTTAACTATGCTAATATTAGTCTCAATATAACTCTTTATCAATTTTTCAAGTCATTCTTCTTTTTTCTTTCATTCTATTGATTAATAGCAACATCAGTTTCACTCCAGTATATTGCCATCCACATAATCTTTTATTTAACTTTAATCCTGCTTGTTACTTTTTTTTATTTAATCCAAATGAAATTTTCCTTTCATTCTATGCATGTATATACATCACATACATCTTCTTTATCCAAATAAGATATTTGAGATTTTCAGCATGTTGATGCCACTTTATGTACAGACACCACCTTCTTTATCAGAATAAAGTATTCAAAGTCATCATGTTGTTGATTCTAATTTATGTAATGGCAGCTAATTAATATAAGCAAAAGCAGTAGAATATACAAGTAAAATAATATGAGGTTAGAAGTTATTTATCTAGAATTCATTCCTCATATGGATATTTGTTTTTACTTTAACAACTATATGTTACACATGTAACACAGCAGGCAGCATGTTGTCAGAGTTATGGGGGGTTATTCTATGGGTCATATATGTAGTATTTATTGTTTTTACTTTATTAGCAAGTGTTATATATAAAATAAAATTAATATAGTGGTACACTAACTTAAACCAATTAATTTGTGGGTTTTTTCATGAAATAATATTCCATTATTACAGTAGTGAATGCATTAAATAACAATTGATAAGATTGTAAATAAAGAAATAATTTATTAATGAGAAAAATAAAATAATGAATCAATCAGTAAGTAATAGAATAAATCACTGGAATCTTCTTTTCAAATTTCTTTTCTTTGATACTTGTCATTTCAGAGATCACAATGAAAGTTTAATTCCTTTTTTTTTTTTTATAATTTTACATGATAACTTTTCACATTAAAAAAATAATTATCTTCATTTATTTCTAGATAGCTTTTCTGGAAATATTTTTAAATACTTTATTATTATAGATCATTATATGGTTTGTACATGTCCAAATATCATATTCCTATAATTCCTTTATGAATAAGAAAATAATATTTTTTGATAAATTCAAAACTAGTTTTCATTCTTTTTTTTTCTTTAAAAAATCTATCCTGAATATTCTTAAATAATAAACAATATCAAAAAGTTCTGACTTTAAAATATCTTACCATTATCTTGCAAATCTTTCTTTTCTTCCTTTAAGTTATTTTTCTCTTATCAGTATCATTAAGTGAAATGTTAAGGCATTCAGATCCTTATTTGTTTTCTGACAATCTGTTTGCAAAGTTTCTTTTACCAGTAGCAGTTTTAAAACTAGTTGATAAGGGATGTAGATTAGACAATTGCACTAGGGTAGAAACCAATGAGCTATTTATTTAAAACTAAACCTTAGTATAAAGAGTCTTTCCATTTCTTAAAGTAAATGGAAAAAATAATTTTCACTTCTTATGAATATAAAAAGGATTGATAATTTATTTTGCTTTCTTTTTTCTACTTCAAAATAGAGTAGGAGAGAGAATTAAGGGGGAAATGTATCTCATTTTAATATTTTCCACTTGATTTACATATCAACACTTTAACTGTATTTTTATAAGTTGGGGGAGGGGGGGTCATCTTCACAATAAATTCCATGTATTTTATTTTCAACAAAAGGGGAAATTAACAAAATAAATATATCACTATTTTTTCAAAATATAATAATGAAACTTTGGCTGTTACAATATATATATATATATATCATCATCAACCTATTTAATGCACTAATCTAAATTTAAATATACAAATAATATAATAAATATGAGCATGAGAGATCAGTGAAAACAAAAAAAAAATAACTATAAGTTCATCAGCATTACCAAGAATAATAATTATCATTCATCATCATTGATGATCAAAAATATAAAATCAACAATCAACTGTGTGACTTAATTTGAATGTAGTCCACTATAGACCAGGCTATTTATTTAGCCTTGCCAAGCTTGGGACAGATTACATAAACAATAATTTGGATGCACAAACTTATGTACTAACCCATAAAAATATATCAATTAAAAAATTAATGTTGGAATACGAAAACATTCTGGTCATCATCAATGCCCTTTAGCCACTTAGTACCATTAAAGTAATGGTCAACTATAAACTTAATTTCTAATTAATACTAAAATAAAATTTAGGGTGTGGACTTTAAAGGATATATTTGGGTTCTATCCAGCAGTAGAGAAGTAATGAAATCATCAAATGGATGTTCATAATATTAAACATAAATCCCAATCCATATAGCTGACTGTTATGCATAAATCCAGCTCAGGGAGCAAGAACTCTATACCTGTTTCTGTGGGCAATAAACAAATAAGTTTAAAATATTTTATATCTATTTTAGGATTGTTTAAATTTACTGGAATAATTTAAACAATAAAATATAAATTTATTAAGAACATTAAAATTAAATTAAGGGTCTGTAGAGTGCACTATAAATATAAATTTGCTTCTAATTTTGATTAGAATAATAAAACAAAATGTTATCACATTATAATTTACATATATCTCAACAGGTTTCCATAAAACACACTTATATGTAAGCTCACAGACATGCCTATATAGGAAAAACAATTCATTTCGGTAATTCATGAAATATGACTGATTTTTAACATATATGTGTCTATGTGATATGCATCCATGTAATCACTCAGACGTGCTGTAATATATTTGAATTATCATAATAATAAAGAAGTAAGCTATCTCAAGTTAATGATACATAAATAATTAATTTTAACATATATGTGATTGATGACTGATTTTAATATATATGGCTATTCATTCTAATGTGTGTACACACTAACATTTATATCCTAATGATATTTCATTAGTTAATAAATAATTTGTTAAATATAATATTTTATTACTAATTTTAATTACTTTTACCAAATAACATAGTAATAACATAAAAAGCTGAAACCTTTGTAAAATGCACCTTAAAAACGCTTATATGACAGCCAATCAGATGTAATAATGATTGCATGGGGAATATTTTAAAAGGTTAAAGAAAAGTTTTCTTTCTTTGAAAAATCCTGCATAAAAGTTTCTTTTTCTTTTTTTCCAAGTTATATTTGATTGTAAACATCTTTAAAAAAAGATTACTAGAAAATCCTTTTAAAAACTCTAGTTTTTTTCTTCCTTTACAATATTTAATTAATAGTTAAACAGCATTAAGCTGTTGCACATGCACTTTGCAGATTTTAACTATAAATATACTGAATACTAAAACTTCAAACACATGATAAAGTCTTTGGAAAAAGATAGAGTGGCCTCTATCTTTTCGAACCCAAACGCTTTTGTATGGGCAAATCTTAAGTGTCTGAAAGTGAAAGAGTGAAGATAGTAAATAATCACTTTAAATTACTTTTACATGCTTGAATGAATGACGCTGGTGAAAATTACTAGAATTTACAATACATCATTCTTATTTGAAATTAAATGTATGTAAATAAATCAATTATTTTATATAGTGCGGTGTTTATAGACTGTAATAGTTAAACAGCATTAAGCTGTTGCACATGCACTTTGCAGATTTTAACTATAAATGACTGAATACCAACACTTCAAACACATGATAAAGTCTTTGGGAAAAGATAGAGTGGCCTCTATCTTTTCGAAACCAAATGCTTTTGTATGGACAAATATTAAGTGTCTGAAAGTGAAAGCATGAAGATACAAAAGCATTTGGGTTCGAAAAGATAGAGGCCACTCTATCTTTTCCCAAAGACTTTATCATTGTTTGAAGTGTTAGTATTCAGTCATTTATAGTTAAAATCTGCAAAGTGCATGTGCAACAGCTTAATGCTGTTTAACTATTACAGTCTATAAACATTGCGCTATATAAAATAATTGATTTATTTACATACATTTAATTTCAAATAAGAATGACATATTGTAAATTCTAGTAATTTTCACCAGCGTCATTCATTCAAGCATGTAAAAGTAATTTAAAGTGATTATTTAATATCTTCATGCTTTCACTTTCAGACACTTAAGATTTGCCCATACAAAAGTGTTTGGGTTCGAAAAGATAGAGGCCACTCTATCTATTCCCAAAGACTTTATCATGTGTTTGAAGTGCTAGTATTCAGTCATTTATAATTAAAATATGCAAAGTGCATGTGCAACAGCTTAATGCTGTTTAACTATTACAGCCTATAAACATCGCACTATATAAAATAATATTTAATTAACCAAAACTGAAATAAATTCTTTATAAATGTTAATAGGAAAAAATTGTCTGGAGATAAATGTCATTTGTTTAAGCAAACTTCTTTACTTTTAAACTTGTAATTAAAGATTTTAACTTCAAAGTATTTAAAATAATCTCATTCTCAATAACATTCTATTGATCAGTTGTTTGACTTGCAGTAATTATACATTTGTGCTTCTTTGCATATAGATTAATCAGCATGTGTATAATGTTATAGCATGGTAATCATCTTATTTTCTGGCTAATACTGGAATCTTTTGATAAGCTGACCTATTCAAAACTGTAGACAAGCAAGCCTATTGACATCTTCAGGAAAGGTATAAATCCAGGCATTCTGTCAGCTCCATTCAGTCTATCATTTAATAGAGTTCAGGCATGCCGTATTAATATATATATGAGCTATAAAACAAAAAAGCTGGAACATTACTTCCACATGAATTCAAACTCAACTATTATGAGCTTGGGAACAGTGGGATACATTGTCTCTGATCTTCAGTTATATTTTTATAATAGTGCTGTAATAATGTGGTAATTCCTTTTAATGATCTTTTAAATCAATATTTTATACTATGTTGTGAAATTTAAAAAAAGAGTAAATATTTTTTTTCCTTTATCTTGATTAAAAAAATAAGTTAATGACTCTTTTTCACCTTATTTAAAACCAAATTTTTATCTTAAAAGTATTTTTAATCATTTAAACAGCATCAGAGCATATTATAGTAAGTTTTATCAAAATATATTATATAAGCTTTAATTAAAAAAACTTTCTTAATCTAATTAAAAATAGATAGGGAAATTTTATAATTACCAGTATATCTATTGTAACATAAACAAGCTTGATTTAGATTTTTTTTTTAATTATCAAAATCAGAATAAAACATTAAATAGATTTTTTAAATGTTTAATTTATAATAATTGTTTAAATTCAAAATTATAATTTAACACTTAACTATTATTACAATGTAATATAATACATATCTACAAAACATTTTGTGTTTATTTCTACTTTTCCTTTCAACTGTATATATATATATATATATATGCATACACATTATACTATATAGTTGTATGCCATGAGACATAACCATTTCAATATTAATAACAATTACATATAAAAAGCCTTTTTCAGCACAAACTTTCATGCTCTCTTCAAATATTAATAATCTATTTTAATGTTAAACATTGCAAATAGAAAACCATCTAGTATTCTATAATGGAAGTAAAATAACAATAGCAAAATAAAATATTAGTAAAATAGAATAAAACCTTCATAGAGAGATCCAATATAACTTTAAAGAATTGGCTATACTATATAATATAACAATATACAGAATAAATAATATATACATTATACAACTTTGTATATACTATCTTATATAATTTTCCATTAATTTTTAATTGACCAATTGTTGACCAAATTTATTGAAGTTTTATAAATATTTTTACAATTATTTAAGTTATGCTTAAAATAATGTGTTTCAAATGTTTGTTTTCTTTTCTAATCTTTATTGTAATTTATAGGTTTTTTAAAGTTATGCTTAAAGTAATATGTTTCATATATTTGTCTTCTTTTTGTATTTTTAATGTGATTTAAAGGTTAATATTTTTGTAGCATCTATTCTATGTGTATATTTTAAGTAATGAATGTATATAGTAGATTTATCTTCTTATCTAATAATTACATTATTATATTCTTTGGATCTTTCCTCTAATTGTTTCCTTTTATGACCATAGTAAATCATATTGCAAAGGTAACAGTTAATTTTATATACAATTTCTTTTTTATATTTTATATGATCTCTTAATTTATAATTATCTATTAATTTATCAGTCTTTTACTATTCAATGATTCAATATTTATATGCTTTTAAATATAATTTTTGTTTTTTATTAATATATAAATTTTGGAATAATATAAAACTTGATCATCATTATAATCATTTGTATAGAAACATTATTTAATATAGATTTCTTAGAATCAAAAAGTATATTTTTAATAGTTTTAAGTTATATCTATAATCTTTGTATAATTTAATAAATTGATTCTTTTTTAAATCAGCTATATTTTTATCTGTATTACGTTTATCATTTCTACATTTAAAATTTTTAATAACTGCTACCTTTTATTACTTTGTCTTCTTTAATTAATAAAGTATTTTAATATAATTTTTTTATCATTATCTATGTTTATGATAACTAATATCTGAAATATATGTATAAACACACACATATATATTGTAAATTGTGGCATGGATTAAAATAAAAAACAATTCAGACATTTCCCATTATGCTGTAATGTTATGTCATAATAAATATTGTAACTATAAAACTTATTATTTTTGTTACATTTATTATATTGTAAAGTATATAGAAATATATACAAACTGCACTAATCAATTTTTTATTAGTTTCATTAAAGATGCAATTTTCACAATAATTTTAGTCTACCTGATATTAAACTTATAATATATGTTTCATGAAGCTAATATAGTACAAAAAAAAAAAAACAATAAAGCTGAGAAAATATAATTGTTATAAAATTTAAAAAAATAAGAATTATATTATTTTTAATGTTATTAACTTCTAATCTATTCATAAAATGTGAATTTGATATATACATTTTAAAATAAATATTTCAGCAATAGATTTATTTTATTTCTTATAAAATTATAATTAAAATGACATATAAAAATATTTACTTTTAAAAAATTAAAGGATTTTAACATTTCATGAAAATATATGTTTAGGGGTAGGGTGCCCTTTTTTTCTAACAAAACAAATATGTAGTAATCTGTTTCAAATGTTTATTTAATAAATCAAACTAATTCAAAACTGCAAATATACAATAGTAACTACATTTGGGAAATTTAAACTCATACATATATTTATTCCATATGCACATTTGAATGATAGTTTCCACAAATACTGACAATCATTGTATTTTTTAGGAAATAAATTTGAACTAGTTTATTGGTACAATTTAATATAATGTAAAAATTATTAAGCTGCTTTATTTAGAGGAGAATAAATCTGGAAGTGTTTTGTAATTTTATTGATTATTTGTTTATTTGTTGGAAGTTGTTTTAGTAAGTTAATACATTCATTTTCTATAAATTTTTTAAATTCAGTATTTAATTTCTTTTTCATCACATAGATTAGCATATGTTACTCTGGTCAATGATATGCTTTTATATGTTCACTCTTTGCTCATTGATAGTTTTATAGGATGACTTTTTTTTATTCGGCAATAGGTTGATATATATATATATTTACTAATTCAATGTTCATTTGATTCTTTTAGCTTAATTGCAACACAAACAAGAGGGACCTTAATTGTTTGACCACTTTAATGCTATCTATTGTAAGTTTGATTAATTAATGTGTAATCAAATGGTAGAACAATTTTTGGTTTTTGACTTTATTAATGAATACTTGTGATATAAAATTACAATCAGCGTAGTTACACATTTAACAGCCATTTTAACTTCTTTTTTGCTATTAAATTAATGACCTAAAACTCCAAAAAATCCCTAAGGTTTAAAACTCAATTCATTCTAATTGTAAAGTTATATTAATTTAAAATAATAGAAACACTGAAGGCTGCTTTTATTTAAAGAAGGAAAGAATCAAGTGTTTTTGTGTTGGTATTAACATTTCTAGACAAGAAAACATAAATGCCTACAATAAAATTTGAAATGAGGCTATTTATATGTATAGATATTTTTGCATAATAAATAAAATTAATCATTAGATGGAATCCTTTTGATAAAAATAACTTAATGTTAAAAGGAAAAAATGTCTATATGTTTAAAGAGAAAGGTTTTTAATAGATGTGTTTTATCAGTTTTTATACATGTATCTAAGGCAGGGGTCCCCAACTCTATGCCTGCGGGCACCATGGTGCCTGCAGACCATTTTCCGTGTGCCCGCCGCTATCCGAACACAATAAAAAATTATTTATCTGATACAAATAAATTTAATTTTTAAAATTTCTTATAAATTATTGTATTATATTGTAATCAAATATTAAATTTTTATTTTTGAAATAAATATTTTTTTGTACATTATGTATATTATTAACAATATCCAACTATAATTTTACATTGAAAAAATAAATGGTGCCCACCACCTGGCCAGTATTATAGAATGTGCTCTTAAGTGCAAAAAGGTTGGGGACTGCTGATCTAAGGTTTGGATATTTAACAGAAAAGTAATACAAAGATTTCAGATTTCTCAATAATGTTTGGAGAGATATGTGTTAGAAAAAACAAAAAGAAATGGAAAATAAATATATGAGTAAGAAAACAAACAAGATATCACTGATATCATTGAAAGAATTAAGATACTGAAAGATGAACAATGGAGTAAATAAAATGAAGTCATATATCACATGATTTCATTTGATAAGTTTGTAATTACAGCAGCTCACTGAGAAAAGCCAATAGCTAGAAACTGGTCTGGCACTGGGGATAATTTTTAGATAGAGATTTTAAATGCTTTCTCTTGTGGCATTTATTGATAAAGTTTGTTAGAGCTACTAGCATGCTCTTTATTTTAGATGAACAATGGAGGTTTTAAATTGGATCTCAAGAAATTGTAAAAGACCTAGATAGAAAAAGATAAAGTGAAATGGATGGATTATTTAAGAAAGTTTGCTGGTGTGTTATGAAGAGAAAAGACAAGAAATTGAATTGCACATGTAGAAACCTTTATCCTGTAGTGAACCAGTAATGGTTGGTACAAGTAAGTTGGTTTGAATTCAAAAGCTTAGACTTTTTATTTAATTTTTAAGACTTACTAATAAATTAAAATAAATAACAGATATCTTTATTTCTTGTCCAGTTGAAAAAGAATGCAGCAAGATAAAATAAATCTTAAAGAAAAGTTAAATGTGGTTTCAATGTGTAGTAGAATAAAACAGTTTGAACGAGAAATATAGGATCATATGATAATCATGCAGTGATTGTATTAAAGTGGGGAATTAAACAACTAAATAAAATTCATGATTGATGCTCAATTGAGTAAAACAAATGTCCATTGAGTTTAGTGAATTGAATGGAAATATTGTGATCAACTTGCCATTTGATTGATGTAATGCCTATACAATTGTATATTATACAAAAAAAAAAACAAATTAAAAATGAATGTGGGTACCTTGAAAATAAAGAACATAATGTATGGAAAAATTAATAAAGCTTTTATTTCTTTTAGTAAAAAGAGACTCCAGTAGATTGCATAATAATGAAAATAAAAACAAGAATTGATATGTAAAACACAAGAAATTGATGTGATTTCAAATGAATTAATAAAGATTATGAGACAAATAAATTTGAGAAAGTTGACTCGTGTTTGTCATATAATTTATCATTTAGAAGATTTCAACAGTTGAGATTCCAGTAGAGATAAATTTCATGAAGAAGAAGTAGAAGAAGAAGAAAAAGAAGAAAAAGCAGTAAAAGGAGAAGAGAAGGAAGAGAAGGAGGAGCAGGATGTTGATAACTTTCTAGCTTGTGAATTATAAGAAGTTTGAGCACTGGCAATGCTAAAATTAAATTGATCAAAGGACTACCTGCTTTGGATGTGGCACTCTATCACTGTACTAAACCATACAGAATATTACCATCATAATAATGATGATGATGATGATTTATTACTCAAGAATTTGTAAGAAATTCCAGCATTAAAAATACCAGAATTGGAGGCCATGATTCTGGACATTGCATTCCAAAGTCCATACACTCTATCACAGCACTAAACCACAAACAGTATTTAAAATAGTACCTATTATTGAAGAATATACAGAATGTGTGAGAAGGAGATCTATTTGTTCTATTGATTTTGAAAAAGCATTTGAGAAAGCGAGATTATTTTGTTAAATATGTTAAACAATAAAAGTATAGACTAGAGAGATTTTCAATTTTTTTTGTTTTTTTATCAGTGCATAACTCATCTCAACTCCACCTATAAATGATTAATAAAAATTATCAATATATTTTCTTCAAATGATTTGTGTCAAGTTGTGAGGGCAGTAAGTAAATTAAATTAAATTAAATTGTAGTAATTGACTATTTATATATACTGAACAATGATAAATATATGTACAAGAGATTGTGATCTGGGCCAACTGATGAATGCTGGTTCAGCACAAAATGTGTTTCTTCAGGGTCATACATCTTTTTAACATATTCTTGTTCAGATGTTTATGATTGCACCATCACACAAGATATTAGAAACCAATCCCTAACTTATATGAGAGTGGGGTAGTGAAAATTACATTCCAGAAATATTATTCATTAAGTTAAGGAGCAGGTTAATGATTTATTTATTTTTTTGAAAATTGAATTTGGATAACTGTTGATAAAAATAATAAGCATGGTTTACAAAAAAAAAAGAAAGAACAATTGGAAAAAGAGAACCAAAACGATTACAGGAATTTAGTCAGATTAATAATATAGAAGGGGAGGGGGTACAGCTGATTGATAAGTCAAAAAGAAAATTAGCTATGCGGTTATGAGAAGTAGGTCAAGATTTAAAAAGATTTGGAGAATGTTGTCCGTTTGGTGTGAGAAACTGCTTTTTGCATTTAAGTAATGTTGATAAAGATTATATTTTAAGGGATTAGTTAAAAGTAATATTACTTTTGGGAAATTGTGATTACTTAATTCAATATTAATATAAATTGAGAGATTGTTATTTTTGTTAACGTCTTTTCAAATAACATAACAAAATCGTCATCATCGTTAAAAACCAACTCTTAAATGACTATGCTGACTATAGACTAATTCGTGAATCATAAATATGATCTCCCGTTAATTAATTCTTTCCTTTTTTTTCTCTCATGTGTCATAGCATCAGCCGGAAGCGGCCCGCTAACCCGGGACAACTACTTGTAAAGCGGCTGTCGCTGACCTCTCGATCACCAATGCTTGACATCTTGCGCATTGTTTTTAACAACAAACATTACTTTTTGAAAGACTTCAACAATTATTTACTTATATTCTCAGTTATCTTCTCTATGAAATCAATCGATATTGCTTTTTTTTTTTCAGATAATAATAATGACTGTTTTTTAATGATTAATGAATACGTATATACAGTATTTGCGATAATTTAATGCTTTATTTTTAAAAAGTTAATTTTAAAAATTCTTGGGGGGGGGGGGGTTTGAAGAAGAAGGAGTTTCCATTTTCGAATAAAAATAAAATGTCGACCTTTAATCGTTTTAAATTAGATATATGACTCTTGCTTGGGGCTAAACATCATAATAAAAAATTATGAATCAATTTTGGACTAAGTGAGCCGGAAATGACCTGAGGTCGACTTTTCAAATAATAAAATTTGACCTAACATTTTAGCGCTTATTGGAAAATTAACACAACAATTTTATTTTAAATATTTAATCCAATTTAAAAATAGTATGGGGATTACATTTTGTATTATGTTTTTGATTAAAAGGAACACATTCGTTAATGAAAATGCTATATAGTAATGACTAGAATTGAACCAATTGTCATCTAATTATGGACCCTGAATTTCCAAACAACTTCCCGCAGAGATTCAGCAATTCCAAGTCAAAATTCAAAAGAATTTTCAAATAAATAAAAAAAATTCAAGATAATTAATTTATAATTTTTTTATAAATACCTATAAGGTATTTATATTTATTATGTAAAAAATTGTATCTATGAATATAAACAAGGCAAAACTCTCCATACAGTAGTGTCACCCTGTGCCAACCAGAATATGGAGATTTTTGCCTTGTTTAATAACAATTAAGTGCTAGTATAAGATATGGTAATCATATGATCTATGAATATACATTACAACTCTGTTCAACGAAATGTAAAAAAAAAAATCATGTAAAATTGGTGATTTTCAGAACTTGAGTGATATGCATTTTGAATTAATGTAATTATGCTTGCTTGGATCATTTAAAGTAGAACCACCAGATCATTTTATCTTCTCCTAATGAAATTATATATTACTAGATGAATGTTTAAAGAACATTGTAATCAGAGTGGAGATTTATGTACTGACTAGATCACTCGATAAGCTACATAGAAATCAGCATATGTTGGTAATTTGTGCATAGGAGACCAAACATTTCTAATGTCTATTGATCATATACTAGTAATCTTATGGCCTGATGATTATGTTTCAGTAGGCTAAGATTTTTTTTTTTGAAAAAAATGAAATAAAAATAAAAATTAAAGAATCTTTTTTAATAAAGATTTAAAACTTTGAAACTATGAATTTATTTAAAAATTCTTTTAATATTAATGATATTGAAATTAAACTGAGAGAGTGCAAACCTCTCAAGTGCTTATGACCATCAACAGCCAATCAGATTGCAAATACTGAGACAGAGAATTTAACAAGAAAAGAGAGGTTCCACTCTCTTCTTTACTTGTCTTTCTATATATCCAAGCCAGTCCAAAGTACTTAGATCTGAAAGCATGAATCTTAAATATCTTCACCCTCAACTCACGAAGTTCAAATTACAAACATACAGTATAAAATCTTTCAATTTACTACGCAGTAGTTTTTCGATGTTATAACTTGCAGCAATATATGTAAGTAATATTTATTTTACAAAGCGCAGACAGTATTGAAATATGAGTTGGAACTATGGGGAAATAAGATAATACATAATTGTTTGTGATTGTGTTATCTTGTATTTGAAAAACTTGCTTTGGCAACAAACCATTTGTAATGAATTTATAATTTAGTTTTAGTTAGTTATTTAATAGTAAATTGTTGTACATAGTTCATTATATTGACTAGTTATCTTTTGGCATTTGATATTTTACATTTTTTAAATGTATTATCAGTATATAAAAATAAATAGAATTGTTGCACAATAATTAGACATTTAATTATTGTTAACTTTAATTCTATGAAAATTTAGCACATGTACATTATAAAATTCATCTTGATGCTATTCCTAGAACTAACCAAGTGTGAATATGTAAATTTCTATAGTACTAAAATGTAAATAGATTAGTTTAATTATACATTTTCTGCCACTTTAATAAATTTAATTTAGAGGTACTTTTGTCTCCCCCCCCCCTTCAATAAAACCATTTTGAATTCTAGTACAAATTATGATTCTTTTAGCTGAAATGATCTTTCATTAATAGGATATTTACATCTTTTTTAATGTATTTTTAATAGTTTAAGAGTTGTTGAAATAGCTCTAATAGTTGCTTAAGTAAATTATGTTAAAAGATAACAAGCAATGGCAAACATCAACTGGTCATGATTCCGTTATTCATAATGCTATTTTACCTAATTATCTCTTATAATTTGGTAGAGGATTTAACATTAATAGTTAATGTATCTATATTGAACTTAAACAATGAGAGCTTTTTTTCAAATCTAGAAATTACAATATAAGTAATAAATGCCAGTAGATGCTAAATGGTAGTATAGTTAGAAAAAAAATATTCATTTAGAAACTAATTATGGGGTACTGTTAGTACTGCATCCATTGATTTTACTTAATTAAACCATTCACTATTCTTTATGTTTACACAAGCTGTTTAACACAGAGGCAAAACTATCCATATAGTTGCACCAATTAGTGCAAGCCAGAGTAATCATGCATTGATTACTCTGGCTTGCACTGAGTGGTGCTACTGTATGGAGAGTTTTGCCTTTGTGATTTTACTTAATGCTTGCAGTGTGACTTCTAGAGTTGAAAGAAGTCACTAACTATCTTAATATTTTAAATCTTTCTTTTATCCCTAAGCTTTAATTTTTTGGTATAGAGAACTTTTATGAAAACAATTAAATCTAAAATCAATGACCAAAGGCATATGACTTTTTATTTTAAGCTAGGAGTCACATTATACCTATTTGCCAACTATTATTGAATTGACTGCTTATAAAGATTCTAAACTTGCTTGAAAAATCTACCCAGTTCTGAAATCCAAACTGGATAAGGTGTTAAATATACCATAAGGACCTTTATTATTAGTTATAATGATCTAAAAGCTTATCCCATGAATATGTTCAATGTGATGCTACCATTTTATGTTAATACACTGACAAAATCCATATTTTGTTTATTATCTGCTTTCCAAAAGTAGCTTATGACATCCAAAGATAGGGCACAAACCATATATCTTACAAGTTTTTGTAGGTAATGAAAAACTTTTAGGGATAAAATAACTAAGCTATGTCATAATAGTAGTCAATACAAATGTTTGCTTTTCCTTTTCATCATACTTTATGACTTATATGAATAGCTTAATGAGTTGTAATATTTTTTTTCCATTTTTTATAAAAGACAATAACAAACAATATATATACAAATGTTTTTTAAAAAATGCTTTTATTTGTATAAACCCAAAATATAAAAATAAATTTTATTTAGTTTTCACAAATAAAAGCATGGGAATACCATGTTTAAAAATTTACAAATCATGCCCACATAATAATATTTATGTAGTGTAATTTTCACTATACTATTATCATGCAAGGTATGTTTGATTTCTATTCTCTTTTAACACCTTGTTGAAGGGCGTAATGGTAAACATATGACCAAAGACATGAAAAGGATTATGATCACCAAAATACACATTTCATGCTGGAGCAGCACTCATCAATCCAGTCCAGATCTGAATCTGTTGTGCTTATCTTTTTCATTATTTAGTATATATAGATAGCCAATTACTACAGTTTAATTGATAAGTGTCAAAATTATCACCCTCCTGACCTTAACCCAAACCACTTCATGGAAGTAAATGATTTTTATTAGTCATTTCATTAGACTAGAGATTATTCACATAATGAATAATATATTTGTAGTGCATTTTCATTATATCATTCTCATGCAAGGTAGGAACTGGTTTCTATCAACTTTTAACATCTTGTAGAGAGTTGTAATTTTAAACATATGATCAAAGACATATAAAAAAGACATGATTCCCAAGATGCATATTTTATGCTGAACCTGCATTCATCAGATGGTCCAATATAAGGTATTGTGGTCTGGGCCAACTATTGAATGCTGGTTCAACATGAAATGTGCATCTTGGGTATCATACATCTTTTTCACATGTCTTTGGTTATAGGTTTTTAATTACACCCATCCACAGTATATTAAAAGCAGATAAAAACAGTCCCTAAGAGTATGGTGTAGTTAAAATTATATTACATAAATATTATTCATTAAGTGAATAATCTCTGGTCTAATGAATGCCAGTAAAAAATATTAATCATGCCCATTCTCTTATATAAATATCAATTTCTTCAAAGTAGGTGTTAATTGCAAGTTTCAAGTTTATTTAAATGATTGTTTGAAAATCAGATTTATAAATTTTCTAAACAAGTGCCTTGTAATTTTATTTGTAAAAATTGAGAAAAAAATATTTTTATTTTTAATGCATATAAATAAATAAAAACGTTTTTTAAATTTTTTTTTGAATATTATATATTTTCTATTTTTAGCTTTATATAATTCAAGAAATTAAGAATGAAGAAAGTTTGAATATGATTTTTATATCGCTACATGGCAGTACCATATAAATACTGAATTACGCGTCAAATTAAAAATGTAAATTTTTCATTATTTTTTTTTTTTGCTAAAATTGTTTTCAAACTCTAAAAAATATATATATTGTCATTGGGGATACATATATATGTAAAGTTTTAACTAGATCAGAAATTGGGGGGAAAGTAAAAATTAAATTACAAGATTTCACAGATTGCCAGCTAAAAATCACACTAACTTAAATGAAAGAATGTAAAAAAAGTTCTTTAATTATTCATGTACATCTTGATATAAAATGTTCTATTATTTTGAATTGTTACATTAAAAATGTAGCAAGTAGTGTTAGATTGCAACCAATAATTATTCAAATGTTATTACTTTGTCAAAGTACTAGGTATTAAATAATTATTTCAATTTTCTCTTAACAGAAGTTAATATATGTATATATTTAATTCAGCAAGAATAGTATACAAATAGGATTTGCTTTTTGGAATTTATATTTGTAGATGCCTATTGAGTTCAATTAGACATATTACTTGTCAATAATATAAAATATTAATCATGATGTTATAGAAAAAATAAAATAAAGAAAAGTTATTTTAATTGTATTATTTTTTATTATATTATGTATAAGATATAAAACTTTAAAAAACAGGAAATGGCTATCTGCCAATTAATAAATTACAAAAAAAAATTCCAATAATTTTTATTTTATATAATAAAAATAGTAAAAAAAAGTATACATTCTAATTTTACTAGTAGCCTCTCAGTTTTAAAATATTTAATATATTTATGAGAGGGGAAAGGTTCTAAATTAAATTTAAAATTATAAAAATGTAACAATATTAATCTTTAAGAAAAAAATTATAGTACATGTTATTGTCTATAACAGTTCTTAATTATTAAGTTTCTCTAAAATATCCAGTGTAAAACCTGGAATTTAAATTGAGTACTGATTTTAAACTGACCTCTATATCTAAAAATTGACCACTATTAAGATTATTTCATAGCATATTGTTAGTAATATTGATAAGAGAAATTATTTAAACTATTTTCATGGTCTATATCTTGCAGTTTAGAAAACAGTAGTGACTCTTAAGCATAGGCCTTGAGTTAATATTTTAAAGAGCATATCTAAAGTTGATGGTGAAACCCCTTGTAAAATAAAATCTAGATTATATATTATTACATAGGGAAAGAAAAATAATGTAATTGGAAGAACTATTTAATTTGACTAAAAACTCTTGTTGAAACCCAGATTCAATGTAGTTGCTGTGATTGCAACAATAAAATAAAACCTACTGCATTTGAATAATGTCTACATTTGATTAAAAACAAATACAGAAATGTTGCAGAACTAAATATGCAAAAGGAAATCATTATTTTTTGTAATCAACATACTTAAAATCTTAATTAGATTGACTAAATGGTGATGATGAACACCTGTAAAAAAGCATTGCAATATGGTGGTAAAATTTATGAAAGTAGAATTACATAGTTGGAACTTGAATTCTTATTAAAATCTGAACATGTACAAGATCAATTTTCGATTTTTTTTGAAAAGTAAGAAAAAAAAAAACAGTTAACTTTAAGGCATTCATGTATAACATTCACCAAGAGTAGGTAGGATGCTATTACTGACAGTTTAGTATTAATTCATAATAATCTTTATGTTGATTCCATTTATTAAAACTTAATAAAAATAAATTTATTTATAACTGGGTATGCCATTAGTGATTTTATATTTAATCTTAATGATTTCTTGGTGAGTGATCATCATCAAAATATTTGAATAAGATTTTTAGTATAATTGAAAATATTCTAAGCTATGTGATTCACTAAATTAATGAAAATGAATTAAAGATAATGAAAATATTTAGCAATTTGTGATTCACTTATTACAGTATCTATGCAACATACTTATTAATATATTGTGTACCTGTAAAAAGGTGAATGGTTTTCTCTCCAAGCACCATCTCTGAATCAATAATTCAGTTATTAATCCTAACATTTTTTAGGCAATAACAAATTTGAATCATGAATTAAAATATGAAATGTGACAGTGGTTTTCACATTTAACTCACAATAGAACATTATACTAACATTACGTTTTATTTTAAATTTGGAAAAACTACTACTGAAACATTTGAAATAATTCAGACTGTGAGTAGTAGTGAATCCATAAGCCAGAAGAATGTTTTCAAGTGGTTTGGAAGATTTTGTGATAGTAAGAAGAGTATTGAAAATCACCTACAAAGATATGAAACAACCTACCATAAATTTATATCATAACTCATGATCTAAAAATACTAAGATCTTAACATTTTTTATAGTAAGTAGCAAAACTATTTTGATGTGTAATTAATTCATGAATTAATTCGGAGATGGTACTAAAAACTATTTGGAAAGAGAAGCAGTCACTTTTTCATTGGGACACTCTTATCTTTGCCAGGAAAACAATGGGAGAAAAAGTGATGAACAAAGTTCAGTCAATTGTGTTTGAGCAATATGCATTTGGAAGAAAGGATTAATAATTTGCTTTATTAGAAGTATCAGAAAGTAATAGTCTCCATTTTTTAGTATGTGAGACTATTTTTTTGATCACTAAATAATGTATGAACATTAGAGGGCAGTAAATGCTTAAAAGTAGATAGATATGCAAATGATACAAGGGAATGGAGTGGACATTGTTTTTGATGAAGAATTTAAAAGTAAATTTAATTATTGGATTATATGAAGAAGTCAACAAACAAATAAAGTTGTATAATATGCAAATTATATGTTTTTATATATGAATTGGGATACATGTATAATTATAAGAAGTGGGATTTTAGGAGATTAATTAATTAGAGAAGAAATAGAGTTATAGAAAACTATATGAATAAAAAGTAGTTTATGTTATATGACATAAAAATTGTATAAAATATAAAAATATACATGGCAATAATAGAAGAACCTTATTATTATTTGTTGGAAGGCAGAAATATTAGATAAAAGGCAAAAATGATATAAGGAATTACATTAAAGATATAATTTATGTAGAGATAAGAGAAAAATAATATCGAATATCAAATTTTGGAATGTAAAATGTTGAAAGGGAATAAGAATAAATTGTTTAGAGAATGAAATAAAAATAAAAAGAATAATAATTTTATGACTTTTATTTAGATTTTATAATGAAATTGTGCCATGCATTATTGTAATATATAATGATTTTGTAGAAAGAAAGTGTTTAACTCTGCTAATAAGGTGCTTCAGTTTATTACTTATGCTAGAAACTTCTGATTTTATTTAAAGAAAATTCATTTTGCATCTGTACCTTGCCCTTTTTTGTAAAAAAGAAAAAAACACCTTATCATTCATAGACCACATTTTATTTATTTTTTGCTATTCAAAATAATTATTTAAATAGTTATTGGTTATCTATGAAGAGCATACTATCAAATATATGGACAGTCATATGATTACATTTTTGTTTATGATCAGAGAATCACAATCTTATAGATTGTATTTAGGTAACATACTATTGCTGATTTATATCTGATAACTAAATACATAATTAGATTTACTTATAATTTTTTGTTTAAAGTAAGGGCTAATATTGAAGTGAGTTAATGCTACTATAAACATTCTGTACAGTAGTGAAGAGCATCATCCCTGTATTTAGCATATCTGTCTATCATATTCATTATTTGGATTTAAGTTCAGATAAACTCAAAAATGTTTTCAGGTAGCTGAAGATTTCTAAACCAGTCTAGTATTTTTTCCTATGTAGTAAACCATAACTAATGATTTAGTTATCAGTAAGTTAATGGACATATAGCTAGTCTTAATATTGTACCACTATTTGGAGAAAAAGTGTTCAAGCTAAACTTCTAAATAATTAACTAAATATTATCATGAAAGATCTTACTGATATACTCACTTCTTTGCACTGGTATCATGTTCTTTTATTTATACCTCCAACAGATATCAAGAAAAAAGTTACTTCACAGAAAGTGTGTAAAAACTTGTTAAATAATTGCCAATAAGTCAAAATATAATTTTGCTAATTAAGACATCTCAAATCAAGATCCCCTTTCAATATGTTCATCAAGAATCTACCATTGATGAATTATGACATAAAAAAGGTTGCAAATAATTTTTTTTTAGATCCTACCACAAAACCAGATAAATTTGATTTAACTAGATATTACTGATGTCTCACTATCAAATTCAGGATGAATCATGATTGTTGTGCTCAATTGCTTCATAAATGAAATTTAACCACCACTAATTTATGGAATCATAAAGAAATACAAACCATATAAGTAATAACTATTGACTCTATAAAAGACTTAATAAAGCTACTAGTGAATCTATCTTCTGGTTGAAATCTCTAAATATTCTTTTATGATATTTTGTTGATAGTTAATCTATATGATATAGTCTTTGCTACTGAAAAGGGATAGGAAAAATATTTACATATATATAGAGTCCAAAGTTTATTATTACCTTTTTGTAGTAGTGAAGCAGATGTTTGAATTAAAACACATATTTAGTGTATATTACAATAGGAAGAACATGCCTTCCCTTCCTTAAGATGAATATTTTTGATAAAGTTGGAATTACTTGAAACTGTTTGTGCAAAATATCCAATAAGTGATCTAGAGTAATATCCAGAATTTAGCAAAATGCAAGGTATAATAATATCTAAATGCTAAAAGATATGTTATAATTTTAAAATAATGATTTTTTAAAATATTTATTATTATTATTATTATTATTATTATTATTATTATTATTATTATTATTATTATTATTATTATTATTATTATTATTATTATTATTATTATTATTATTATTATTATTATTATTATTATTATTATTATTATTATTATTATTATTATTATTATTATTATTATATTGTTGTTGTTGTTGTTGTTTGGAAAACTACAGGCCAATTTCTATTTTATCAACATTGTCTCAAATTTTGGAAATGTGTGTAAAAAACAGAATTGTTTTGTTTTTTCAAAAATATAATTTATTTTCAAATAATCAATTTGGGTTTTTGCCAGGAAGATCTATAGAACTGGCTTTATCTGAACATGTTTCAGTCATCACTGAATGTTTAGAAAAAGGTTACAAAACTATAGGCATTTATTTAGATTTGTGGAAAGCATTTGACTTTGTTCCACATAATATATTAATAATTAAGTTACACCATTGTGACATAAGGAGTACTATGCTTGAATGGTTTAAATCTTATTTAAATAATAGAAGCCAATTTGTTAAAATTAATAATTTTTTGAGTGATTCTGAAATAATTAGATATGGAGTTCCTCAAGATTCAGTCCATTGTTATTTACTGTTTATATTAATGATCTGCTTGATCTTTCTCTTCATTCTAACATTTTTTGTTTTGCAGATGATACTGCTTTGGTTACTTCAGCAGTTTCATATAGTTTACTTGAGAAACTTGTGAATGAAGATTTATTTAAAATTACACAATGGATGAATAATAATAGATTACTGCTAAATATTAATAAATATAATTACATAATGTATTCTCTTAAAAATATTCCAGCAAAAGACTTGTTAATTCAATTGCTTTATGTTAATAAAACGTCTTGTCAGGAATTTACCAGGACTTCAACAATTTCTTACCTTGGCTTGGTTTTGGATGAGTATTTACATTGGGATAAACATATTCTTTGGTTTCAAGTAAAATTAAGAAAATTTAATTTTCTTTTTTATAGATTAAGAGATTGTTTGAATAAATCTGTCCTATTAAGTATATATAAACAAATTTTCTTAAGCAGACTTTGTTATGGTATAACATTATGGGATGGCACTGCAGCATATTTTTTGAAGTCATTGCAAATACTACAAAATTTTATGCTAATAATTATTTTGTTTAAACCTTTGGATTTGCCAAGACTTGAATTATATAAGCGTGCTGGAGTTTTAACTATTCAGCAATTATTTTTAGTGAATATTTTGTGTTATTATATTAAATACAAAGAAATGAATAAAATAATTCTTCATCAATAATGGGGACTAGATCAAGTGATTTTGATTTATTATTTGAACCAGTGTACTTTAAAACTCATTGCAGATATCAGAAATGTTATCTTGGTCCAAGATTTTATAATATTTTTATAAGAAACATTGGATTTAATGTTAATGACCTATCAAGAAAAACTTTGAGAAAATTCATTATGAACTGGATTATAATTGACAATAATGAAAAACTTTTTATTTCTATTTAATTATTTTATTGTATATTAATGTTTTTTATTTTATTTGCACATGTATTTTTGTTAAGCTTCATGCGTGATTTTTTTATCACAAGGAGATTATATGTTTAATAAATTAAATTAAATTATTATTATTATTATTATGATGATGATAATGATGATGATGATGAGTCATCAAGATGCTATCCACTCCTGTCAATTATATGAATGGTCCTCTACCTATTCATAAAATTTACTACAAAATATAGGTTAGTAAATGAAAGCATATAATAATCAATTTTCTATTTGTACTGACCATTATAAAAGTAAGTTAATAGTATAATGCAATGCAGCTTCATCAGTAGTGGTGGGGGGGGGGGTATTAAACTTACAGAGTTTATTTAACTTTATTGATTTTTCTTAATTTATATTATAATGGTGCATTGTAAAAATATATAATAAAAAATTGTAATTTTCAACAGAAATTAAACTGATTTACAGACAAACAGGGATTACTTAGCCAATAGCATGATTAACAGCAAATTAACATCAATTATATATATATAGTTTTTTCTATAAAAATGTATATGTAAGTATTGCCTACTTCTCTCTCATGTATCAATAGTAATAAAAATTATTGATGCCCAACTTTTTATGTCATCTCTGGTCTAAAAATAAAGTGATAATGATGGTTTGAATTTATTGTAAATGACAATTGAAATGATAGTTTCAAAACCATTTCAAAATCTACCCATCACTCATCTGGTATATCCATTGTGCTAGCTGCTTCAGATATGGTAATTAGCTATGACATATATAACTAACAAATTAATATCTAATTAATACACATGCCAAAGAATGTAGTATAATATGAGATACTACCAGTAATTATGTGTAGAAAAAAAAATACATTCAAAGACAAAATTTTATGTAAAACATTTTACTGCAATAATAATAAAGTAAATGCTAACAACAGTTTGAATTTGGCATCATTTAAAGGAATTTAGTTATTACAAGAATAACTTTATGCTATGTTCTAACTGTAATTTCATCAAAATAATAGATTTAATATGTTCATTATATATACCCAACCATACATATATAAAAAAAAAAAGTAAAATATCTAACGAGAAGACACATACATGTAATAAAAATATATATTTTTATAGTACAATTTATTCTATCAAAAAAAAACTACTGATAGACTAATTAATAATAAAATGTTTTATAAATCCAATATTAATAAATAATAATAAAAAGATTATTGAATAGAATTAAACAAAATAAAATTTTCTCTCAGGATCTTTGATCTTAACTTTTGACCTAAAAAAAAACAATAACATCAATAACAATAACTTATATACTGTTTAACACATTCTTGAACAGTTAAGTGACTTTATTTGTATACATAGAAAATTGGTTCTAGATTATTTTAGAATATTCAATTCAATATTCCTTGAATAAATAAATGTGGTCTTTTTCCTTCAACAGATGTATTTGATTCTTTTCAGAATATTTCTTTTTTTACAGTTCTTTTCAAATTTGATCATTTTTTATTTTATATAGTACTCAGTCCTCTGAATAAGATAGAAAATAAGTATTTATTGTGAATGAAGTGCAACTATAAATGAAAAGAGATATTCAGAACTGAGTCTGAATTATATGGCAGGTTCAATAGATTTTCATTGAGCAGATTTCAAAGAATTTTATTTTAATATAGATTTTACAGCAAACAATATCCTAGTGGACCAGTGAAGTTGGTGCACTGATTTTGGTTTAATGATTCATTTTAAAATTTTCAATAGCACAGTGAAATTCTCCTACAATGCTCTGATATTAAGTTTCTTCTTATTCTGATTAAAATGTCATAGATGTAAATACAACTTGTTTTACTGCAAATTGAGCTGTTAACATAACTTGTTTGGAATTGTTGAGGCAAGCTTCCAAACTCAATCACCTCTGCTGTATGAAACTAAGCCTTAAATACCTTCTCAACTCAAGGTGCAATTAAGATCCAACAATAAACTTTTTTTTAAATAAACAGTTAATTTCCAGCATCTGACTGTTTTTAAGAATTAACAATTTAATTATGACCTTTTTTAAAAAATAAATTAATTACCTGTAATTAATTTATAAATCCAATAGACATAAATTCATGTGCAAACTAATCCTTTTATAAATTAAAAATATGACTAAGTGGTTTGTTTTCTTTCTTTCTTTCAAAGTAAAAACATATTTTAATCCAACTTTTACAAACTTAAAATTGTGCTAAGTTTATTAAAATTAACAAATTTAGTAAAAATTAAAATGAGTACTAAGATTATTATATTTTGTTTTTTATTTTATTTTATTTTAAGTATTCATTTCTAAATAGTTCTTTATTTAAAATCTTATTTTTAAAAAAGAAAATGCTCATTTATATTAGATAATTATACAAGTTTATTAATTGATGGCTTAACATAAGTTATACATTATGTGTATCTGTACAATATATATGTTTGCATAAATAAAGTATAAAGTGAAGGATGATGAATAGATAATAAAAAAGTAAGCAAAAAAAATAGAAATCTCAAATGTAAACAATTATTAGGTAATAATTCAATATTTTCCATTTTCTAGTGGAATAACCAAACAATAGTTACCAAGTCATGGGTCATTTACATTTTTAATATAAATATTACTTTTCTAACCAATACTGGATAGCTGTCTAGATAGGTTAACTAAGAAGTTTATGAGATTTCATGGAAGCATTTGAAGCCCCCCCCCCCCACAGTCACAATGTGAATTTGAACATCATGTTATAGGCATGATAAACAAATTTGATAATCACAATATATCCAATCAAAGTAAAGATAAACATTAGTTATAATGTCATTTCTCATACTAGGAATGGTGGCCTTTATGTTTTTGAAAGATGGACTAATTAACAAATAGGTATAGGTAAACAATCATTAATCTGAAATTTATGAAATTATTGAAATAAATAAATCTATTTTTATCTCACTGTAATTCTAAATTGCTAAAATTTTAAATTTATTATTGATAATTTTCTGGTTCTATACATATAAATATTTTTTAATTATTTACACTCTCTATACAAATGTGTAAAAAATTGAATCTTATATATGGAAACATGGTAAAAAATCAACTAAACTGTTGCAGGACATATTTCTGTCAATCAAACATGATATCATCATCAGCTGATAAAACTAAATGAGATCACATTAAGCTTACTAATTGAGTTGATGATGTCAGATTTGATTGACAGAAATATGATCTGCAGGAGATTAGTTGATTTTTCATCAAATGTTGGCATATATAAGACTAGAAGTTTCCTTATATTTATATAAAGTATAAATAATTAATAATGATGTATTTAATTAAATAGTATTCACATATTTAAAATATTTATTTGAAGGCAAAATAATTTAAAATGAATTGGATTATAAATTCTGTCTTGCCAATTAACATTAAACTGATATAAAGAAGGCTTTAATTAAATTATCACTAAAATTCATGTTCAATATCAAATGAGTATTATGATTATATTGAAGCAGAGACTGAGTTGATATAGTTGATATAAACTCAGCTAGTCTCTCAAACAGCTGATGATATCTAGTTTGATTGACAGAAACACATGTTCTGATTTTTCATCAAATATTGTCATATATAATACTGTAAGTTTTTATAATTTTTCATAAGAAGTAAAAATAATGATAATAAATTTCATATTTATGTGGTAATTAATTAACTAATACGTACATATAAATACTTTCTACATATTGTATACATTTATTAATTAATAACAATATAAAACTTTAAAAGTACAATATGTGCTTTTTTTAATACCAGCATGAAAATTTTTTAATGACAGTATGTAAAAAAATCAAAACAATAATTTATTGATTACTTCCCCCTCCCCTTTACTCTCTGTTTAAAATGGAGATTAGCTTTCCACTTAGCAATTAATTCATTGTATTTTTTAAAATATATATATAAAGGACTTTGTAAAACTTAATCTTTTTTTCCAGTGATTTAGTATTAAAAAAATTAATTATAACATAGATCTTAAATTAATTAGAGTTATTGAATTAAGATAGGAAAAAAAACATTCAACTCACTGCACTTAATCTTATTAATTTGTGTTTATTAAACTTTTTTTTTTAAAATTTGTTTGTATGTTAAAACTAATCTATTTATTATAAAAGATTAGAGACCAAGTATTGAGATTTTGTTTGGATAATAAATGTTTTTGAATAATAGATTTTGAGGTTAATGGTAGGTATTCTATCTGTCCTTAAAAAAACTTGCATTATATTTAGAAAAGTGTGCATGTATATTAATTATGAAGCTAAAGAACTAGATAGTAGAAATTAACTTTTTCACAGCTTACCACTTTCTTTTAAGCTTGAACACATCTATATTATTCTATCAAGGTAATTAACAAAAAATGTGGGTGTATTTCAATTATTAATTCTATATATATATATATAAATATGTATTGATTTTTTAAAAAAAAATACTTTAATCACTTTGAGCATTAAAATAATATTTTAAAATGCAAAGGATTGATTTGAAAAGTGTTATATAAATTTAAATAAGAAACGAGTAAAAATAACTATTAATTTTTCTATTCTTTAAGATAAACTAAAAGTAAAATGTGATATGTTATTATCATTTTCAAATTCTCATTAGATGAAATTGTTTCACCATCTGTTTCAATGAGATGATTTTACCAACTGTTAAGATGGCCAACATGTTTACAATGAAAGAAGGACAAATAAATTGAAAAAAAAATCGTAAATAAAATAAACATTTTATTTATTGCAACAATAATACACTATAATATGATATATGCATAATAAAAACATTTATAACATTTTATCTTGTAATTATGCTTACATGCCTGTTAATTATTATTTAAATGAGTACTTTTCCATTGAATTAATATTTTTTGTCAATGTATTATCTTCTAACAATATATTGGAAATATCTGAACAAGAAATATCCTTCGTATTGAATTTTATGGCAAGTGCTGCAGCTAGAGTATCAACCTTGAATCTCAATTTTCTCACTTGTCCAAAAATCATTGGCAATTGAAAAAACTCTTTCAACTGCTGGATTAGTTCCAGGGCAGCGCAACATAAATTGAACAAGTATAAATAAATTTTCACATGGAATATGTTCATTTTTGAAATGACTGAAAATATCCACCACCTTTTATCAATTTCAACATGTTGATTTTTCCATTGTATTAATTTTTCAGAATTTAAATATACATTCAGTCTTCTAATTTTTTCAAAGAGACAATTGTCATTTATTTTAATGTCTGGCATTTCTTTAGATAAAAACTCAACACAAGATTCAATATCTGTCCAATATACTTGCGATGAAGTCAAAAAACACCATTGAAAACTGTTATTTCCCGTGATGTTTGTTTTAGACCATTCTTTAATATATTGAAAACATGTTTGGTAAAAATTCTGCACTTTTTTGATAAACTTTTCCGTTATGCCGAATTTGATTCCTCTAAGTCTGACAATTTTCTTTTTATAATTAAAGGAAGGAATTTTTTTTCAAATCGAGATTTATAATGAAGGATAAAATCATTTAAAATAAGACTAACTTCTGTAGCTAAAATGTGTTCACCTTCAATCTTTTGAATTGTTTTGTAAAAAATACATGCTTGATTATGTACAAAATACATTAATATCTCAGATATTTCATTATTGAAAAATAATTTCAGGATTTTAGGACATTTGTCTAAACTTAAAAAATATAAATGGAGAGGCTCAAATAATTGTAGAATACACTCTACAGAAGGTGTTAGAGCAAGCCATCTAACTTTTGAATATTCTAAAAGTTTTTGTATTCAACATTTGCTTTTTCACAAAATTGTTTTAAAATAGGTAAAATGACTAAAATACAAATAAATTGTAGTTATCATTACTTCTATATCAATTGGCATGGCACATGACACCATGTTGATTGCATTTGACAAAATATGTGCATTACAACCTATTCCTAGTATTTTCTTTTGGAATAAATCTTGTAATTTTGCATACACATTATTCACCCCTTTGCATCTTCACCCATCAAAATTTGTGTTTGTATTATTAGCTGTTTGTTTGTGCAACAACTTTAGATTTCAAATTGTTTTCATTTATTACTCTGTATAGATGGTTTGATAAAATTTCAGCAGTTTCACCCTCAATGGATTCTAAATTTAAAAATTTTACTTGAATCTTGTTGGTAACATTAAAATATCTTACTAGTATTGAATACAATTTGTTTTCATTATGATTTGATGCCTCAGATAAAACTGTAACAAATGCTGCAATTTTCAAGTCTGCTGTAAATATTTTCTCACAGTAATTTTTAAATACTGATTTAATAATAGCCTTGCATTTTGTCCTGCCACATGAAAATTTAGCATTGTGAAACTTTTTCAATAATTTAGTTGTACAATCCATACTATGAAAACATTGATTGTGAATTATGGTATGAAATGCAAATGTTTCCTCCATTGCAGCTAACTCTTTTCATCTTCAGATTAATTTGAAGTTTTAAAAAAACCTGATGCATCTAATGATTGCTTATGTTTGTTGATGGACAAGTATTTTGTTATAGCTGCTCTGCCCCCAACTGCAGTACAAAATTCTCTTCTGCAAATATTTCAGAAAACAAGGACATCTTACTTTGATATGAGGAGTGGAAATTCCTTTTTCAATTGATCATTGAAATGGCATTTTCTCTTTTTTGATTTTTTCATTCCTTAAATGAAATTTAAAATTAAAAATAAAGTATAAAGCTACATGAACGATGCAAGCACATTATGAATAAATAAAATGAATTATTACAACTGAAACTTTAATAACATATGCGAATAAACTTCTTTAAAATTTCAATTTAAATTATTTTACACTTTTGTTGACAACAGGGTTGTATAAACTTGTAAATAAAGTTATACATATTTGGAAATTATTAAATAGATAATAAATTAATAAAGCATGAATTGTACTTCTCTCTGTATAATTGAATATTCACTGAGAAAGAAATAATTACCATGAGTCATTCAATTGCTGATGTGCCATGAGTCTACTGCGTGCATATGTAATGTGTTGTATTTCGGTAAGAAGTAAACAAAGCCACTTGTGCATGGCGCACTCTCTCAAGGTCTCCTGTGTGGAGCACATGTGTCTCATAATCGTGTCTTATACCACACTGCACTAAGCCTTGATGAATCGTCATGTCAAATATAAATATGTCACATAACGCGCAACACATTAATCTACAAATATCGAAAAGGAAGACATATAGGAGGACACTTTTCAAGGAAGGACAGAACTTACAAAAGAAGGACTGTCCTCCCTAAAGGAGGATGATTGGTCACCTTACAACTATACCAAGCTGACTCAAATTGATTTAAATACTGAAAAATATACTATTTAACTTCTGACAAAAATAAATATAAATGGTCAAGATTAATTCTATTTTGTTGTTTTGTTAACTTGAAAATAATAAGATTATATGTTAAATCTACACATTTAAAAAAACTTGTCAAACTTAATTTCTAATAAAATAACTATTTAAAAATTTAATTGCATTGGAGAGTTAATTCTAAAACTGAAAGACCATATTTTTGGGAAGGAAACCTGTTATGCAAATATTATATGTCTGCTTTCACAATATTGGTGTTATGCAATAATGTATTTCTTGTGAATAAATAAAGACATAAAGTTATATGTGCCACTGGGTTTTAGGGACCCATATACTTTATAAATAAATATATTCAAAAAAATATTATAAAGGATTTTTTTATAATTTTGTGACTGAGCCTAAAAATTCTAGATACGCAAGTAGTGCTATATATTTTTTTAAGATTAAAGCAGATAGAATCTTATGGCTTATGCCTGTTGCTATCATTTTCATATTGTCATTAGTTTTCAGAAATGTTTTGCCATCCATATAAAATTAACTAGAACCAATAATAATAATAAAAGAAAAACAACAAGTTTTTAAATATAACATACAAAGCAAAAAAAAAAAAATCTTTTTTTGCTGAAAAAAAAGTTTTTCAGTGTTATTTTTATAATATATATATATATATAATTATTTTTATTATATGATTATATTTTATTTTATATTATATTGTGTGATTTATTTAAATGTAGGACAAATTAACATAATGGATTAAATTTCCATTTTTGATTTTTTTTTAATATTCTCATAAAATATTATTTTTTCTAGATTCATTTTATGGTATTTTAAAATTCCTTTACTTCCCCTTTTTTATACTACTTCACAATTATTTTAAACCAAGTCTCCATGTATGAGACCATATAACTGATCATTAAATAGATATGAAATATTCATTTTGATATATATACATTGTAATATAAATTTATGAGGTCAAAATAATGAATTAACTATTTGTTCTATAAGAAGCCATATGTTATGTGTTAAATTTAGGTGATTAACCAATTGGGGGTAATGATAATCGTTTGCTGCTGATTAGGTGATAATTAATTATATAAACATTTTTCATTGGTTTCCTAAATTTTATATATGATTTAGTAATAAAGACTTCTTGATTATGCATAGGTTCTAAATACAACACTCATTTTAGTAGCAAGCCAAAGACATCTGGAAGAGACAAGATAATTAAATATTAATAATTTGACTTCTCAAATCCAAATTTATACTGTCTTTATAAAATATTGAATAAAATTTAGTTTTGATTTCTCTTAAAACATCAGAAATCCATTCACTAAAAATGCCTCTAGTCTCACTCTTCATAAACATAATCTTCAAACATGGTTTCTGGGTTTAGAAATAATCGGATCCCATATACATTATGCATGAATAGAGAAAAAATGCAAAACAAGGAGAAAAATAAATCAGATTGATTTATAAAATAGTTTTAGTAATAATATATTTTAATAGTCAATTAAAATATATGGATATTCTAAAACAGAGAAGTGGTTATATCTATATATAAATTAATTTACTTCTTTTACTGTGTGATTATAAATAAATTTGTATAGTCAGACTGAATTAGCACATTATACAATTTAATTCACACACACATTCACAAAAGAAATATGAAATATAATAAAAATATTTAAATATAAAGTTATTGGTGGAGGGGCATAAATCATTTAAAATGATTATTCACAGAGGAAAAACTCTCCATATAGTAGTGCCACTCAGTGCAAGCCAGAGTAATCAATGGAAGCAGGAAGTTTTGTGCATAAAATCCCTATCTAGTGCCTACTCATTCAATATCTTCAGACTAGTTTCTAGCTTGTGGCTTTCATCAACAAGGTGGCTGCTGGAGAATTGCATTAGATCCTAAAATCTAGATGCAGTGCTCTCTGAACTAAGGCTCCTCATTGATGAAAGCCACAAGCTAGAAATTAGTCTGGGAAAATTGGATGAGTAGGCCTTAGATAGGGATTTTATGCACAAACTTTCCTGCATCCATTGATTAGTCTGGCTTGCACCGAGTGATACTATTGTATTGTATGGAGAGTTTTGCCTTTATGAAAAACAACTTGTGTAAGCATAAAAAATGGTAATCATAGTATATTTGATGGTTTAAAAAATGATTATTCTTGATATTTTGAAATAATGCTACAAAATTTTTTAATAAGTTTTAGTTTGTTGTGTCATCCAGAGTATAGTTATGCAAATGAAACATCTTACATATTTTAATATACACAATGTTTTCTAGTAAAAAAATGACTGATTCTTTCTTCATGCTGCCTACAGTGCTCTTTCTAAATCAATGCATATGTTATTTAATGACATAGTTTAACTATTTGCCATAAATTATTAATGCATTACTTTTTTCAGATCATGAATTATGAAATATGGTAATGTAACTATAAAATTATAAACTTTAACTGAGACTAAAATGAAATCATAGAAATATAAAGAATTTATAGAGAAAAGCTTTCATAAAATACATGTTTAAATAATATGTGCTTAGATTTCAAGATAACAGAGAGCATTGAAGATCTATGAAAATATAAAATACAGACATATTTCATGTTGTAACTCATCTTTATGACTTTAAAATTTTTGTGTGAATAGTTAAATTGCCATTATATAATACACACATTGATTTAGAAATAATGCTATAGGTAACTTGTAGAGAGAGAATCTGTCATCTTCTGCTAAAATACTCTGTAAACACAGGGGTCTTTCCTTTAAAATACTTTGCTCATAGAAAATTGATTAATGGGATCTGTTTCTGGCAAATTTCTTGTTGATATTTTTTTTTGAATCTTCAATCATTTCAGATTAAAGAGGAGCATGATAGCTGCTATATTTTGTTCTAAGCATCCTTCACACACACATGTATTAGTGTATAATAGCTTACATTTTGTTGATAAATTTTTATTAGAATAGAATACATAGTTTATTGAACTACAGTAAATTTCAGCATGGATATATATATATTTTATTAAAATCAGTCAACATACAATTCTAATATCAATAACAATCAACAATCTCAATCTGTTATCAAGGCAACCTTCATGTAGCACAGAACTTTTTTTATATTAATAATATTCATGTATAAATTAAAATTATAAGATAAATATTTTTTTTTTTTAAAAAAGTTATTGATAAATTTAGGATACGCATTCATATATATTTTATTGAGTGTGTATTCATTCATTCTATTTACTGAAAAAATAATAAAATAAAAACTTACTTCACTATAAAAATTAAAGTCATATATCACATGACCTAATCTTTTTAAGCTTGTAAATAAAAAACAATGAGCTGTGTCAATTTCTCTAACAAGTTTTATTGATAAATGCCAGCATGAGAAAGAACTTTAAAATCTTTATCTAGAAACCATACTCTAACTTCAGACCAATGGTTTCATGATTTGGCACTCCTCACTGAGGTACTAGGGTAGTTTCAGACACTATATCTAAAAATATCAACCAAAAGCCAACATTTATCTAAAAGTTATCTATTGAGTGGAAAATCTAAATTTTCAGACACCTACATGTCTTCAAACCCAGATATCCAACTCTAATAGCTATATGGGGCTGGTAGATCTTCAGCCAAACCATATATTAATAGCCTTAGCAATGTAACATTGCTTAAGACTTTAAAAAAAAAGACTATAAATAGTCAATAAAAATTCAAGTCATAACTCATGACCTAATCTTTTTAAGCTTTGGGTTGGTATTTTTATATCTAGTGTCTGAAACTATCCCAGCACCAAAGCATGAAATCATTGAGATTAGAGTGTCATTTCTAGATAAAGATTTTAAAGTGCTTTCTCTTGCTGGCATTTGTTAATAAAGCTTGTTAGAGCAATTGGCACAGTTCATTGTTTTTTACCTCACTATATTTTTATTTTTTAATAAAATGAATAGGAAAGTGTTTGACTTTCATTGCAATTAAATATGTTCTCGGTTAATATTCTTTTGTTTTAATAACTTCTTTCTTTTATAGAAATGTAATAATAATCTTGTTATCAAGAAATTACAATTTCTCTAATTATTTTTATGTTCTTAACTTGGTGTTCTTAAATTTTGTAAAACTTTTAGTAATAAGCTTAGAAAACATTTTATTACATGAAATACTGCACATCACATTTGGAAAAAATAATAAAAGGAAAATAAAATATATGTGATTTCAACATAAACTGAAGAAATTTTTATTAATAAACATTATCACATACAGATTCGCAGATGGAAAAATGATGTTAGTATATTGTACAATTTATTTACAAATTTTAATGTTTTTTTTGTTTGTTTATTTATATTTTTTTTGGATAGCATATAATTAAAGTCATGTATATTATTACAGTATAGTTTGCAGTTTCATTATATATTAATTAATTCCTGAACGTTCTTTCCCTCAATTCTTTCTGATTTAAAATTATTTTTTTAGGAATGTTATTATTTCATATAAGCAATTTTTGTTATTATGATTTTGATACTTATTTATATAGTGTGTTGGCTCTTAAATGACAATTTCTCTCATAAATAGGCAGTTCTAGTGGGTTTCTTTACACAGTATTTGATGTTACATGGTAGTCAGTTCTTTGCAGGGATTGAAACTACCATGGATAAATATTTCAGTCATGCACATTTATTGAAATGCTGATAATTATACTGGGTTTCATTATAATTATTCAACTTTTTATATGCAATTCATCTAACCATTTTGAGCAAAATGAAGGAAAGGGTGATTTTGGTAAAACTTTTTATATGATTGATTGTATAGCATTATTGATGACTATTCATATATACTTAGCACTTTTGATCTTCTTGACTCTGGTGTAACTAAAAAATGAACTCTGTAAATTTAAACACTTTAAACTTTATGAAGCTTTTCTTTTATATTTGCTAATCCATGATGTTAAGATAAAATTTTCTAAACAATTTTTTTCTTATTGTAAGATTATACCCATCCTCCAGCTATGTATTTTGATAAGTAACTTAAATGCTCTAAATGCTTGTTTATCAATGACTTATTCTTTAAATTGATAATGATTTACTAAGATATTTGCTTGCCAAAATACTAGCTTTTAAAAATAAAATTATTTGCTTTTGTGTACATTGCAGATTTAATTATTTGGGATACTATACTTAAGTATTCCATAAAAAATTATTTAAGAAAAATATCTTTTACATACAATAATATTAGATATCAATAAACACAGACATTTATTACAATATTTGGAATTTTATAAATCAAATCTAATAAATGTACCATTAAAAAAATAATCTGCAATAAGACTAAAATATTTCAATTTATATATATCTGTGTATATATATAATATTGGATAGATGAAAATAAGCTGCTGTGCTAAAATAATTTTTATTCTGTTTGCCAACAAGAAATATTAAAAGAGTAATAAAGAAAAATCCAAGTGGAGAAAGAAAAAAATAGCAATAATGTCAAGAAATATAATATGTACTTTTGAATTTCTTTTGCTTTAGCAAGTGCACACCCAACTCAAAAGATTTTGGTTTATGCTCTACAAAAGAGGATTGGATCAGATTGTGCTTAAGAATGAATTACACGTATTATTTGAAAAGAGATAAAAGTTAAAACAGAAAGGTATTTATTATATTTTTATTTACAATGTCAAACTTTCTTTATTTATAACTTTGATACCAACAGCTTTAAATAAATACATTAGTGATTATTGCTAATCATTTAGTAACCTGAAATTATTCCTATCCAACATATAAACTTTAAATCTCAATGAAAAATTAATATATCCTTTATATATATATGGAATAACATCATTTCAAGCCTTTTTCCATTTGTAATATCTTTTTAAAGACAGATATCTTTTAAACTACTATTCCTCTACATGTGTTTTATTTATATATTTTAAGAATGTGTGAAAGAGTGGAAATTTCAAGTATATTTTTAAAAAGGTCTAATTATGTGAGCAAAAAGGAAAATTCATTATGGAAAAAAAACAAAAGTGTCAAAAAATATTGTGAAAAAATTAAATAATCGGTAAAGTATAAAATCTCATGGAAGAATTTATATATTAAATAAATTCTCTACATATAAATAGTACTAATAAATTAAAAAAGAAATAAAATACTTCCATTTTTAAAATAAAAATGAACTGATCTAATATAAAATATAATGCAGAAGAAACCAAAGACAGATGATAAAGTATTTTATTACAATAATTAGTCAAAATATTTTACCAGAATATTAAATATTGATAAAAATAGTAAGGTGGACATATATCAAAGATTTAGTCACTCATATAAAAAAACAATTGAGATTCTAAGAATTATCAGCAATACTGTTACACTATTAATGAGGAACCGTAATCAACTTCAGCATCATAAAAAAAGAGTGGAATAGAAAATGGTTTTAATAGTCTTTTTATAAACTGTAAGTATAAAGTAATAAAGAATCTGTGTATTGCATAAATAAATTGTCTTGAGATTTCTTCATGGCATTATTTTACTATAATGGACTAATGCATAAAATCTGTAACTCTTTTACTGAACAGTAAATTGACCATGAAATATATTTTTCTCACTCTTACATATGTAAGATCCTTAACTTTTTCATTATGAAATAGATTGACTATTAAAATTATCTAATAGTTCAGCTTTTTAAAAGCTTCCTTATTTTATTTCAACAGTTAGACTCCACTAATAGATCACTCACTGAAATTAATGTTTAGATAACACAAGAGTTTATATTTATATCAAGTCAGATATTTTTCCCTATCTATTAGAAATCAAATTAAGAATGGAAATAATTAAATTATCAGAAAGATAATTTATAGTTATAGCATTAAATCATTAATAAAACATCTGACTTTATATAAAATAATTAGTTGTATCATGTGAGCCATCCTGCTGATAAGGAGACTAAAAATATGTAGCTTCCTACCACCATTTTCA
This sequence comes from Epiperipatus broadwayi, assembly GCA_028023455.1. NCBI lineage: Eukaryota > Metazoa > Onychophora > Udeonychophora > Euonychophora > Peripatidae > Epiperipatus > Epiperipatus broadwayi. The sequence goes on from JAQFVV010012398.1 coordinate 4,748,854, forward strand.
GCATCCTGCAAAATTTTTTAACTGAATTCTGTAATTTAGAGTTGATATCAAGAATTAATAATTGCATGAAGAATTGTAAGTAAATAAAATTTATATATTCTCCACGACTCTTTTCTTTTTTTAATTGAATATTTATTTTATCTTAAATAATTTTTCTTTAAAAACAACAACTAAATCTTGAGTAATAAATTGTAAAATAACATTTTCATAAAGCATTGTATTTATATATATATTAAAAACTAAAATCAATCAATCAATCAATTAATTTAAATCAATTTCCTTATTTTGTACTTAAAAAATCATTAACTTTATAAAACATACAGTTTATATAAAATAAATTTTGAATGGATTCTATGTCAACATAAAATTATTTGTTTTGAAGATATTTCTGTACATTTATACATTCTTTCATCACATATTTATAACCATTTTCTTCATGCTTTGCTATCATTTTCTTTGTCTTAGTAAAATAAGCATGTTACTCTGAATTTAAAATTATAAATTACTCTCTCTCTCTCTCTCTATTTTATTACAGCCCTTTGTAGTAAATATTCCAGGCATTAAAAATATGCTATAATCAATTCAACTGTTCTAATTTTATCTATTCATTTCATCCAGCCCAGATTTCAAATACTTTTAACTCCTTTTGTAGTTGTTTCTTTTCCACAATATGTTTACATGTAGGAGTTTTCTATTTAATATCAGATTGATAAGGAATCAATAGAATACTGTGAACTAATCACTCCAGACAAAATATTTATCTTTTTTTTTTAAATCATAATTTTATCTTTTTATACCATATATATATATATACTGTATTTCTATTATTTCACATTTTTTTAAACATTAGTTTTTGTTTTAGTGCCTAATAGCCTATCTGGCTAGTAATATATTACTATGTGAAATTAATATCTCAGGTTAAAAATCAGACTTCACTTTAAGATGAAATCTTAGTTAAAAATAGCTTAATATCAAGTCACACAATAAAAATATTGATGTACACTTCAACAGTAATACAAAGAATATCTATCTCAGTGATGAAAGTGCATGATGGTAGCAGATATGAACAAACTAAAGTCCCAAATATTAAATTCCAATGAGTGATCTTCTCTTCAATTAGAAGATGTCATAAAATTGCTTCAAATCAGTATTAAGATTATACAAGGCAAAACTCTCTCCATACTGTAGTGCCACCCTGTGGCAACCAGAGTAATCAATGGATGCCAGAAAGATTATATAGAATCAAAACTGGAAATACACAATAAAGTAATTACATAACAGACATTGATATGTATGTGTATATATACGATAAAAAAATACATGCTGGGATCTTGAAACCAAATAATCTTAATTAATTCATCAATGTTTCCAACATTATATAAACTGAATTGAATTGTAATTCAGAGCATGAGTGCTATGATCCTGATAGCATCCTCAGCTTGAGGATAAGGACACAACCTCCATGCATAAAATTATCAGTCAATGGCTATGGGATGTTATTCTTTATTAGGAAGTAGTGAAGAGGACAGTGGAATGTCTATTTCTACAAAATGTATCAATTCCAATGATAGCAAATATATAGACCACCATTAAGTAAGTCGATATCCCACTAGGTTTTCGATTGGCAGTAGCATTCTTTCAAATTGGCAGAAGAACATAAGTGATAATAGTAAAGAGGAAAGTGATAGCTGGATGATTATTTATGTAAAAAATTTAGCTCGTAAATCCTGTAATGAAGGTCATTGTGAATTGTTCTTATTTTTACTATTATGAACATGAACATAAGATTAACTTAGATAGATAATGAAACTTTTATTAATTAAGACATTGGTATCTTTTCTGTTAGGAGAAGACATGGGACTGCTCAGATCATAAACCAAAAAAAAATTCATAAAGATAGTGCACTGAATAAATACATTTAGAAATGGTATTTAGACTATAATACCATTGAGAAGTGCTAGCAAATTGGAAAATTTTTAAAGGGAAATAAAAATAAATAATATCAATGTCATATAATTAAGTGAATTGATGTGGAAAAAAGGTAAATAGTGGAGTTGTTTTATTCTGATGGTATTATACTAGTAAATAAAATTGGTTTTGCTCTTGGAAAGAAAGTAAGAAATAGTATGGCAAAAGGTAGTGTGTAACAAGTTCTGCCCTTTCTTCTAATTCCTCCAACTATATGTGTGTCAACTCGCAATGGTTGATCATATGCTATCTGTATTAAATATATTTATAAATTAATGAGATTTATTCATGAACAAATATATTATCTTTAAATTACAGAGATGGACTTATAGTAACCATAGACCTGAAGGCAAGTTATTCTAAAACTTCATCTCCCAAAAAACAAACAAAAAAATAAACATAATGATATATGGAATAGATATTCTGCATTAGTTTCTCACAATTACTAATTAATGTTTCCCAAACAGTATATTTATGGACATCAGCATTTTCCAATTCCAAGTGACAATCCTATGTTTTATATAAGAATTATACTGATGGGTTTAATAAGAACAATGATAGCATATAAATGAAAGCCCAACCACTAGCTAGCTCACTGCGGGTGGTTAATACTTAAACTGATGGAGACATGTTAATACAGAGTAATTCACACTAAACTATTTTTAAAAAAAGCATACATATATTTTGACTAGATGAATAACTATAAAAATACAAAACAAAATAATGGTGCTCAATTGTTTAATAAAAATGTAAGCATATATATATAGCTTTAACAGTTAGAAATTGTTATTTAACACAGATTAAATATTTTACTTTAGAATTGTTTATATCTGTTAATATAAAATTTATAATTCATACACTTATAAATTTGAAAGAACATATATACTACCTTTAGTTCCCAGGGAAATTAGATCATTCATATACATGCAGAAAGTAAGCTTGCTTAGTAAAAACTATGGTCATGGAAACTGTCCAAAAATAATGTCTTTGCTTTCAAAATTTCTGATGAAACAATGATGAATTATAATATTTGATTAAACAAATGTGTATGGATGCTGATTTTAGTTTCTAACGAGGACAGGATCATATACCATCTTTTGTTTCCTTTGTGGAGGGGTGGGATAAAAGCCCAGCACATTTAGAATTTTACCCCAACATAATCATGTTAGCTGGCATATATTTTTCTTCCAATATCATAAGTCAATTACTTTGAATATTAATTAATAAACAACAGTTAAAAGATAATCATAATAATAATAATCTGGTCACCCGTTTTTTCTATTTTCCTTTTTTTTTAAAAAAAGTTCTATCCCCTTTTTCTGATGCAATACTTCCCATAACTTCTCAAAATGTTTGATATTTTTACTATTATTTTATGTGATCTTCTTAGTCCAGTACACTGCTATCTCAAATCAGACTTCTTTTGACTTCTTATTTCTTTTTACAAAAGAAAATATTTTAGCAAGTTTTTTTTTTACCTTTAACATTTCGTTAGAAACTTTTTAAAAATAACTTTATACAATAACTATGGTAAAAGCATTCCATAGATAACATATGTTTCATTTTCATCATTTACATATTTTTATTAGATAAAACAAAATTATACACAAGAAAAAAATGTACACTATACGCTTTTCATACATTTGATTATATAATAACATATATAAATACACATATTCCACTAAAACAAATGAGCACAACTCCCCCCCCCCCCTTAAGCCTATCTTGGCTAATTTATTCAGTCATTTTGAGTCAATCAAATATATATATTTGATTACCACATCTACATATATGTGTGGCTATCTAAAATCCCTTTAACTTGTAATAGGGTTCAAACCTGGTTTCTGTTAAAGTAGATTGTGTTGATGATAGATTTAAGATGATGAGGATAACTGCAAATTTTAAGGATTTTGTTTTTATACATGTTTATATTTGAACTATTAATCGTGATGGTATAGAAACAGATGAACAATATGAAAAGATGGACGAAATAATATAAGAATAAAAATGCATGTATATTGCTTTTGGGTGATAAGTCAACTGTTGTGGAAGTAAGGAAAAAAAGTGTTGGCAATTATGATATTGAAAGAAATTATGGTATTGAAAGAAGAAATAAATAAAAGAGATAGTCAGTTCATAGAATTTTATAAAGAGAATAATTTTGTGGTTCCAAACAATCAATTTAAAACTCATCCAGAAAATTGTATACATGGAAAGCTCTGGTAACAGAAAAATATATCAGATAGCTTATATACATATATATTGTAACAGATCAAAGTTGGGGGTATATATGGGCAGATTGCAATCATCATCATCCCTACTGAAAGTCATCAATAAATATAAAAGTAGCATGAGAGAATTAGCATTGAGACAGCAATTATAAATAATATATAATAATTATAAGTTAGAAACCTACATCACCAGCATTAAACTTTACTAATCAACAGTCATCCTATATGACTAGATCTAAAAGATGAACACTAATGAAATCACATTATATCATCTACTCTAATGCCAAACATATGACATAATAAAAGCAATAATCTACATATTTAAGTGCTAAAGTTACAATAAAACATATAAATGCTCAGATTCTAATACATATTAATCATTGTCAATGCTTAGTCATATGGTACCAAGAATGTACTGATCATTTATAAACATTTTTCAAATCTAAAGTGCAGTGAATGCACTTTAAATGTAATTTTGACCATTGCACCACCCAAAGAATTAACTGGATATCTAAATACAAACATATCTCTCTCTCTCTCTCACACACACACACACACATATATATATAAATTAACCATTATTGTTCAAGAACTAGCTCAGACTCACAAGAAATCTAGGGACCTGTGAGTGTAAACAAGGGAAAATACACATGTATAAGCTTAATCTATTTTACCTTAAATAGTTTCACTGGGATAATCTACAAAATCCCTTAAAGCACAATGCTATGACAAAATCAGTCTTATATCAATTCGCAGCACAGATAACTGAAAGAATAAAGTCATCAACACAGAAAATAATTTCAGAAATTATTTATTAGTAAACTTATTTTAATTGTTGAAAAAAAAAGAAAATTCAGAGAAATATGATATTATGACAAATCCAAATTGAACACAAATCTTTTATAAGAGATATATTTTTATACAGTAAATAAGATTATTTCCTATTGATTCCTGCTAATTAATTAACATTTATTTTAAGTAAGTTATTCTCTATTTTTAATAATTAAATTTAAAAACCTGACATTATATAATAAAAAATAAAAAAAATTAAGACTAACTAAAACCTTTCATTCCTTTTTTTGAAAGTGGGAAAATCCCATATACTTTTATATTTTAGAGAAAAAAATAAAATAATATGCTAAAACGCAAATTTATTCATTATCCCTAATTATCTCCTATATGATAAAATATATTTAAAAATTTAGATGGATTTTTTTCTTTTAGTTCTTCTTTTAAGTTTACTTAGTATCAGTTCATTTCAAATTAGCCTTTTTGCTTGTTGTTTTAAGTGTTCAGTTTAATTATTTTATTCCAGATAAACATAGGTTTCCACTTTAACAATCCATTTTATTGGAAATTCTTTCCTTAAATTTTTCCTCTTGTAGTTCTATTTTTGAAATGGATATTTATTTTATTACAGGGCCAGTTTATCAATTATTTCCTCTCTGATTAATTTTTTTTCTTTTAACTCCCATTTTGACATTGACAATTATTTCATTTTATATTAACATAGATTTCCAGTTTCTTGCAACTCCCATTTTACAATATGATAATTTTCAGGTCAGATTAATATAACCTAATACAGTCATAATTTGGGATGGATACATAAGTCTTATTGCAAATTACTCTCAGAGTATCATCTACATTCTATTTGATGAAGCAGATTACATGGTTGGATTGATAATGCTCAGGTTTTAGTTAAAGAATAGCATATGGTTCTTAGTAACACCATTTTGAAAATCATTTTTTAACAATTAATAGTGAGGGAAGTCTCACTTTATAGTATTAACTTAACTTCTCTCTTCTTCTTTGAAGATCTGAGCTACTACTGCTGATTTCTTCTCAAGAGTAGTACTAACAAGAACAGTTCAACCCTAAAATCCATCTAATCACATATTATTTCAGAAGGATTAAGCCCTGACCAACTGATTTTATTTCTATAAATTATTTCTACAAATAAAATCTTTTTTATATATAAAAAATATAATAATTATTAGAAAAATCTCTTGTTTCTGTTTTAACATTTAAAATTATTTGAAATATAACATTATATTTACACTTTAATTAAAAAAAAATCCTCTTAATTAAAAACAGCATTTTTTTAAAAAAAAATATATTAATTAATACCTTAATTTTTCTTATTTTAAAAATTGGTTAACATTATTTAAAGATTTTACTTACTTATCTCTCTTTTTATTTCTTTATAAAAAAGAAAAATATATATATATATAAACAAATAACTAAATAAAATTACTGAAGAGAGAAAAAAAAATTATTAATGTTTATTTTACTCTTTTTTTATATTTTTTCTCTTTTACAACTATCCTTAGCAGAAATTAATTATTCATGTTCATATTATTTTAAATGTTTGGAATTTGTTATATAATCAATTAAGGATTATAACTCTTTTGATAAGTTAATATTTGCCATTTTGTATAAAAAAACAATATTAGAAGAAACAATTCTTCTCATTTCTCCCTATCTAAATGAAAATAAAATAGTTAATCCAGATGAAACAATATTTCATCTTGATTATATATCTAGTCATCATTTTTTCCATTTACCCAATAAATAACAATTATTATTAATCTATTTTATTCAGAGTATAACTGAGAATGTGATAGGATGATTGTGAACTCCTATTTAGGTTATCCTCACTCTCTGAACTAGTATTAATCTTTATTCTTTTTATATTTTCTTTCATGAATTATAACTATTATTCCTTTTAACAGCTTTATAGTTTTTATTGGCCTTCTCTCTCATTCTCTGTAACTCTTTATTTTTGAAGTTGGAAGTGCCAAATTCTCTTTTTCTTAATCTTCCTTGGGTTTGTCAATTCAACAATTTCACTATCTGACCAACAATTCTTTTACTATTCCACATAATCATTTGATTTATCTTATGTGATAGGTTATACCTAATATTTTTTATTTGAAATTTAATAGAAACAAGCAGTCAACACTTTCAATTGAGATATGTAACCTTGAAAATACTGAGTATAGATCTCTAACTCAGTATACTTTTTCTGACACTTGATCCTGTACTTTTCCTATTAGTTCTTCTTTTACTCTTCTGATTGTTCTCTCAATTCCTTCCTTCCATTTTTTATTCTTTTAAGTCATTATTTCTATATACTTTTGTTCAGTTTCTGTTTTCTCATTGTTCCTCTTTTAATTTCTCATCTTGCTCTTTTTGATCATCTATTTTCATCATCATTCTCTGATTATTTTCTTCTTGCTTTACTCTATAACATTTTGCAGTATTTTTTGGCTCGCTGATTATTTTTTTATTCTTTGCAACCTCTCTCTTTTTATTATTCTTAGTAGCCTTTCATGTGCTCTGTGATTGTATTCTTTTTGTTGTCATTAGTTTTCTTTCATTTATCTGAGCATTTCGTCTGCTCTCTTGATTTTCTTCATTCCTTTGCTGATTGCTTTTTTTCATTTCCTTAAACATTTGCTATATCTGCACTGACATGATTATCTCCTCTATTCTATGGGTTTTTTCAATTGATTGCTGATCTTTTTCTTACTTTTTCAATTTTATTTTTGTTAGCATATACTCTGTATTAAATTACTTTTAAAAAGCAAATATGAACTTTTTAAAAAATATTTCATAAAATACACCTCATAACACTTCCCTCTCTATGCATTTTTACTAATGCCTAATACTATTCTTGATCTGTCTTTTTTTTAACCTCATTGTCCCAGCATTTGTCCACTCCTAATTTATTTTCCCTTACTTTATTCTTCATTTCTATCCTGCACATGCATATGTGACTGGATTTTATTATTTCACTATTATTTTTATTTTTTTGAAAACATGTGCATACATAAAAGGACATTTATATAATAAACAATTTTCTTAAAATCTAATTCCAGATATGCTGACATTTTAAAATTCAATTTTAATTTTTTCATAATCATATTATGATAAAATTTATATCAATAATTCAATTACTTTTTTTACATATGCATGCATAAAATTAAGTTCTTATAATAAACCATTTGCTCAAAACCTATTTTCAGATATGTGACTAGTATCTGACAGCAAAAGAATGGTGACCTGCATCAGTCTTGAATCTCATCATCAGTTTGGTTTACTGATGCAACATGAACACCAGAAGGATAATCTCAATTTAAAAACTGTAAGCCACTTTTAACTCTAAATATAAAATTGTAATGCAAAAATCTTTGCACAGCTTTGCTTCTTTTAGTCTTAGAGGTTACATTAAAATTATGCCTTGCTTTTTTCTTTAAGACTTGGCACTGGGGTTTGTGATACAGAACTATTTTAATTATCCATGAACACATTTGAAAATATAAAAACTCAAATGTGGGATGATATACTGTTGATGTAGAACATTCCATGAAGTTACTTGAAAGCACTGCATTCACAAATCAATGACAAAATTCTTCATCCATCACCAATATTGAAAGTATAGCTAAATAATCTACAATAGTCAAAAGTTTTTTCCAATCTATAAAAACCATGCTTTGTTTTTCTGTTCTATTTCACATATGAACTCTTTTTACATAATCATTAACATCACTATTTTTATAATTTATAATCAATTATAGTTTAATCAATACTCATCATATAATTCATAGTTATATACTTTTTTTTCTATTAATTCTGCATTAAAATTGCCTTTTTTTCTCAGGTGTAGTTATATTTAAGCATCAAGTTATGTGGCTCACTTGTATACTGTCCATTAGAATAGTCACAATCAGGTCCACAGTTGGGTAATCATTTTTAATGGTATGAATGTGGGGTGTACAGAGAGATAGGAATAACTCCCCAAACAGTTATCATAATCAAAAATGAGTAAGAACAACCAACATTATAAGTCAATAATTAAACACACACACATATATATATATATAAAATAGAAAATGCATTATATAACATTTCAATAAATAAACATATAATAAAATTTGTTGTCAAATCAGTAAAATTTATAAGTGATAATATTATTGTAACATATAATAATTGATTTTATAAATTGGGTAAAGAATGGTCTGTGGGACTACTTATGGTGGCACAAATTTGTAATTTTACATTGTCAAAATATGAAGAAGATATATTAAATTCTTGTGATTTTGATTGTATGTGGATATGTTTGTTTGTGGTCATGATGCTATTATTGAAGCACTTTTATATAACCAAATAATTTAAATAATTTAAAAATGAACTATTGATAAAAAACAAAATAGAAAAATAAAATTTTTGGATTTACATTTATATAGAGATATAATTAGTTTAAATCATAAATTGATTATTAAACCACTTCAAGAAAGTAGATATATTCATTTTAAATCACATGGATCAGTGATTCATAAAATGGTAAGTTTGAAATCCTTTTTACATTGTAATGATAAATTATGCAAATATAAAATGTATAAAAATCAAAATATTGAACTTTTTAATCATGAACATATGAAAATAGGATATGATAGAAAACAAATTTTTCTTACATTAAATTGGTTTAATAATAAAAAGAATAAACATAATACAAAATTAGATAATAAAAAATGGGTATCTATGCCATTTATAAATAATGTTCAATCTCAATTTATTAAAAATATATTTAAAGATGAATACAATGTTTCATTTTACTTTCCTCCAAATTTAAAAGTATTACACATAAAATGCAAAGAGGTAATATAATTTGTAAGATTATATGTAGTTGTAAAAAAATCATATATTGGGGAATCAATTATTATATAATCAGGTTTAAAAAAAATATAAATAATCAATTAAATACTGCCTCAGTATTCTTTGACTATGAAAAATCTTGTAATTTTCAATTTATTTTTAATGTAAATGATACAAAAATATTACTGGAAAAAAGAAATCATAAAAAGAGAAAAATTAAGAAAGCAATATTGATAAATAAATTCAAAGATAATATAATAAATAGATAAGCAGCAAATACTATCATACACCGTATATAGAAAGTCACATGATATTAAACCCTCCTATTATTTTGTAATTGATAAGAATTACTACATAATCAAAAGCTCTGTTGATTAATTAAGATATTTTACTGTTAAATTATTTGGATTTACATAAAGTATATTTATAATTTTTACATATATATATATTTCAGTAATAATATATATACATCTCTAGCATTAACCATTAAGAAAAAAAATATTGGGAATTATGATATTGAAAGAATAAATGAAAGAGATAAATTGTGGAATTCTCTAGATAGACCAATAGGTAGGTAGGTAAATAGATAGACAAAATGGTTGGTAGGTAGGTAGGTAGGTAGGTAGGTAGATAGGTAGGTAGGTAAGTAGGGGGGTAGGTAGGTAAGTAGGTAGGTAAATAAGTAGGTAGGTATGTAGTTAGGTAGGTAAGTAGGTAGGTAGTAAGGTAGGTAGGTAGGTAAGTAGGTAGGTAGGTAGGTGGTAGACAAAGAGACAGACAGACAGACACATACATGATATATATATAAATATGCTTAAGGGTTCACATACTTTATCTGATACTGATATAAATATTATCATAATAGAGTTATCTACCTACCTATCTATTTATTTATCTATCCATCTATCTATCTATATACTTAACAAATGATGAAGATTATGATCTGGAGCAACTGATGAGTGCTGATTCAACACAATATGTGCATCTTGGGGGATCATTTATCCTTTTCTTATGTCTCTGGTTGTATGTTTCAAGATATTGTGATAAAATAGAAATATAATATTGTATCAGTCAAAACATGTTTATCCATCTATCATGAGCTGGAAGTCACAAAATGTACTTCAAACCCAGTCAAGGCCAATATTTAGGTCAGGGACCAGCTTGGATTCAAACCCACTCTCTAAACTTCAGATCAAACACCTAATGAATAACATAACAATGATGGTACATGAGAATTAATTTTACTCTGGCCCACACTAGCAAAGCGGAGAAGACAATGAGACATCTATTAACTATGACTTAACTAAAATATATACACGCATGGCTATATGTGTGGAAGTGGAGAAAAAGGAATTCAAACTACTCAAATAAGTTAGACAATAACAATATAGTTTAATATAACAACAGATTATTTACATACATTTATAAATGGCAGACATTAGTATGTGCGTGAATGAGCAAGCAGTCTACCAAATGATAGATAATTATATATTGTCATTCATGCTATTATATCTCATATGCTCTTTTATTAGCTAAATAATATATTTATAAACAAACACACATCTTTGATGGGTCCAATATTAAGATGCCAATCGATTATTAGGAAGAAGTTACATAAAATTGCTATTAACGCTTTGGGGTATGGTTCTGAAACATGGTGACTAACATTATTACTATGGGAAGCATTCTGAGATTCATTACAGATATAATACAAACTATATTCACGCCATTACGGTCATGAAAATAAGTAAAACACATTTGAAAATTACATTTGATTTATGACAAAATATTAATGAAAATTCTCTTAAGTAGCGCTGGTAAAAAGAATGCTTTATTTTCCCCTAGGCAAATACTCTTAAATACAGTAATACACTACGACGGTGGGACTGTATAAGATTGAAATAAATTTATACATTAATAAAGTTAATAATATTCAGCTATTATATATATTTTGAGCAGAGCACAATTTTAATATTAGAGCATTAAAATGGGGTCATGAAGTAAAAGAAATAATAATACGAAGAAATTTGCAATGCTGACATAATAGCCTAGATAGAACAGAAAAAGTTGTGCTTCTGGATGAGAATGAAGTGGATAGGCATGCTGCAGATATCGCCGATATGCAGGCCCTTTTTTATGAAGAAGTGGATAGGCATAGCATGTGCCAGACTTAGGGAATCACCGCCAGAGGCCTTTTGATATGAAGAAAGTGAATATGCATAGTGTGTGCCAAACTTACAGGAATCACTGCCAGAGGCATTTTTATACAAAATAAATGGTCCTGGGAAGATTAACTATCCTCAGGACAAGACTTGAGAAGTAAATCTTCAAACTTAGTCATAACCCTCAGATTGGATCAGAAGCACAAAATATATATATAATTCACGAATATGAGCCGAATGTCAGTAACGCAGTATGGATGAATGTCACTAATGACAGGAAATATAATTTACAGCTTTAAAATAGATGACCCTCATTTGAATGCGATAATTTATATAAATAACATGCTATGCCACTAGAATATATATAGAGTTAGATTTCATTTGATAAAATATACATTAAGATTTTATTTAGTAAAAGAAACATTAAGACTTACCCCCATCCCTTTTCTGATACTTAAAATAATTCAATCCCACCTTTGTGGTTTTTATAATAACTGGAATATTTAAATACAATATTTGATATTTTAAGAGTATGGAAAAAGAAAATAACTAGCAGTGATATATAGAAAACAATTAATAAGTCACCCTTTCAGAATTGACTAAATAATTTTAAATGATTTCAGAGCGTTAATTAGCTTAAGTTCTGGATTCACCCTGGGTAAAAAATCCAGAGTTAAACAAAAATATATTTTTTTATATTAAAACAGAAATAAAATGTTGGCTTGTAAAACAATCTGGTGACTGTATTAATTAACAATACAGTATATTTTAAGGGAATGTTAATAAACTTAATTCATGAAGGCTTACTTAAAAAGAAGAAAAGAAAAAAATTTAGAACTTCAACTCGTCAGATTGCTTAAGACTGGCATATTAATAATAAAAGCATATATATAAAATCAAGTAATAAATAACTGACCACACCAAAATTAAAGAGAGTTAAGAGCATATGACAGAGAATTAAATTTATAAAAATTATTTGAGAGCAATTACATATTAGAAAAGTTACAAAATTAAATTATACATTAGGAAAAATTGATAGTAAAGTTTGAGCCTAGTTAGACTAGTTTTACTTGAAGCTTGAAAATTTACCTTGCACTATTTTAAGAGTCCATATTTTAAAGTCTGCGTATGCATGGCAATTGGTTCTTAAATAACAGCAAGCTTTTATTCAGCATTCCACAATTCTCTAGTCAGGCTCTTACTTCATTCTACAGGAGCATGGTATAACGGCAGTGGAAGATGACCCTCACGGATCAGAAAGATGATGAGCTTTCTATGCTTACATTTCAACACAGCTTGGATTCAGTTGTTTCAATAGTAGCTAATCTGTTGGTGATTTAAGATTCGGCTATTTTATACTCTGCTCAGGTATTTCTGGAAGGCTTTTAATTACTTAGTTCATTGTTTATGAAAGATGCAACTGTTAGATAACATCCAAAAATAAATTCAAATCTATTTCCAGATTAGAAATAGATTTGACAAAAGTGTTTATAACAAAAGAAAATCTTTAATCTTAATCCCATTTTAACTTTAATTAAAAATACCTTCCCCAGATTAAAACAATAGTGTTTCCAACCCTTTAATTATTTTTGGACAATAAACGGTTGCATCTTCCATATTGGATTTTATAAAATACAGTTTAATAGGAAAAAAAAATACTTTAAAAGAAAAAGTTGTATAAATGACATATAATAAAACATTTTTTTTTTTTAAAATCAATATTTTTGTTAGTATTTTGCTCCTATATATATATATATGTTTGAGCCACACCTATGTACTTTAATAAAAAATAATTAATAATTAAAAAAAATTCATAATAATAAATATATTATTGAAAGTTAAAATTTATAAATTTAGGTGTGCATCTCAAATATATACATAAAATATATATACACGACAAAAGTGAGATGGGATATAAGGTTCGAATCGTGAAGCACAATCTTAAGCTAAGATTGACTGCTTCAATATATATATAAAAGGTCAATCAAAACGTAGGTGTATGTATATGTACAAATAAAGAGTTTTGCTAAAAAGTGGTTGAAGTGTTTTGGATAAATTGTATTTATAGGATATTAAGGCAAAATAAAGAAAAGTGTGATTTTGGTAATATACACGTACTTAAAATAATTACAGTATAAGTTATGATGTGTCTTATTCACTTGAAAAAAAATAAAGAAGTGAACTGAGTGTTTCAAAAAATGTTTAAAGGATATTGCAGAGATTGGTCTGACTTTTAAGCTAATGGATGGTTGTGATAGGATTGAGCTAAAGTGAAAGATGCACTGAGATAGATATAACTAACTATTGGATATATATATGTATGTGTGTATATTTTTTTATAATTTAGAAGGTTCATCGTGTATTGAAATTATATTCATGAAACAAACTAGTTTTTTTTTTCATATGTCAAAGCATCGACCAGGAAGCGAACTCGGGCCAGCTGGTTGGAAGGCAGCTATGCTAACTTACAAAGCCACTAACGCTTAGTTTTGAATATGTTATTAAGAGATTTTACAAGCTAAATTCCCAAAGAATCTTTTAAAAGAACTTATGAATAATAACCATCATTTGTTATATCAATGCCAATCTATTTTGTCAGATAAAATATCATCTTTATCTAACAAAATAGATTGGCGGTGATGTAACAAAAGGGGGGAATTATTTCCAAGTTCTTTTAAATGAGTCTTTGAGAATTTCTTAATAACATAATCAAACTTGTTTATTTCATGAATATGTTTATTTTCTTAGTATTACATATTTTATATAAAATTATTTATAGGCTCATTAAAATCACTTGAATATAACATGATCATGTGATGTTTTGGCAGTAAAACGCAAGATGTGCTAAATAAATAGTATTCATGCTGGGGAATAATAATTGATATATTAATTTTTTAAATGAGTTTAAAATTTGCATAGCAGAAATATTAAATAATAATTTATAGCCTAATAAAAATGATTACTAAATAATGTGTAACAATTATTCTAGATGACATCATCAAAATGAAGGAATTCAAATTAAAATCGCAGTTGTAAATTGAATTGTAATTGTTTATTATGGATAAATACTTAATTTTGATGATGAAGTCATATGTGTATAAGATTATGGGCCAACTAATGAGAATTATTCTTTACATATGTCTTCAATTATTTTAGATATAAATTAAATTTAAAGACTCAATACATAATGAATAAATACATTTCCAACTTTTATTCATAGAAATAGTCTTGACAACAGTTTATACATTCTTAGTATTGATAAGCTTGAACTACAATCAGGCGATATATATATATATTGTGTGTGTGTGTGTGCAGTAATTAGATACTGTACCAAAGCTATATACAATGAATTAAATTAATAGATTTATGATGGTACTTCTCATTAGATTCAATGTTTTAAATAAAAACTATTGTTCAATACAAGAATTTAGATCTCTTCTTTTACTATACATGTAGTTCGGATACAAATATAAAGCTTTATTTTATATTGATAAAGATCTGAAATATGTATATCATGAAAAAAAAAAAAGATCTGAATTTTTGTGTTGGATGATAGCGAAAAATCTTATAAATTTAAATCTAAAAACAATTGTGTTATTAAGTACATTAATCTGAAGGGTTGAAGAGTTAGCCTTCAAAATCTTTACAATTAATATAAATTAGAACTTGTAACTGTTTTAAATATTAATAGATTTTTAAAATAAATCAGATTTGATAGAAATCAATAAGAAAATAACTGATACTCCATTAAGAACTATAAAAAAGATAGCGGATACAAAAAGCAACAGTTTATTATTATATTATTTATAGAAACAAACAATGTATGAAGAAAATAAGAAATATGAAAGTATTTAAAAATGATCCATTAAGAAGTACTGTATGTCTAAAATTTTGTAAAACGATATGAAAAATAATAAATGATATAAGAAAATATAATTATGAATTTGAAATACTTTGATTTCTTGTTCTTTATTACTATATATATTTTTATACAATTCCTCCACAAATTTATGATTTCATTTTTTTTTTTGAAAAAATATTTTTTCTTCCGACACGAAGATATTGTTTTACATTTATGAAATTATTATGATTTTTTTTAAAACTAGCAGGTGAAGAAATTGATTTTTTTTTTTTTTTGGCTTTCCAAATGTCTAAATGGTAATAAAGATACTAAAATTTCAGACCTATCCATTTTTTCTCCGTTCTATATAAAATGTTTACCAAGGTAATTATAACTTATCTCTACTAAACGCTGAGTTGTAATCAATCAGGAGAACAAACTAAATCAATCAGTGATTTTAGCATCTTGGATCACATCCAAGTAATGGGAAAAATTATAAAAAACAAAAATAAATATAGGTTGTCATTAAACTATAGATTTATAGATTATAAAAAAGCAATTAATTTTATAAGTATTCCCATTGTGATAAAGTTTTGGATCATCAAAATACAGACCTCGGATATTATCATGTCTTGAAGAATATTTATCAAAATACAACAACAATTTTTAGATTACATAGTAACAACATTGAAAAAAAAAAATGACAGAATGATTTCATATGTCCAAAACTTTTATAGTAGTTTTACAAAAAGTATTTTGTGGATTAAAATGGAAAACTTGAAGTAAAAGTCATTTTGCTCATGATTGGTTGTTTTTGCAAATAATCCTTGAGAGCTTCAGGAAATATTGCAAGGGTTGAAAGTAAGAAAATATAATTAAACATAAATGCTAAAAAAAGAGAAATATTCAATGGATTTTCTCAGAACAAGAAAATAAAATTTGATAATCATAAATTAGAAAACTACAAATATCTTGGGGAAGATTTTTAATGCATTGGAAAACATAATGAATAAAATTAATAATAGATTAAACTGGGATGGAGTGCTTTTGGTAGAAATAATTTAATATTAAAAGGAAATGTACATATGTGTTTGAAAAAAAAGGTTTTTAATAAATGTGTTTTATCATTATTTACTTATGAATCTATAATTATGCTACTTAACAGAAGAGCAATACAGAGACTTCAGATGGCAGAAAATATGAATAAGTTTATGTTAAGAATAATAACAAGAAATTGAGAATGAAATATATGATTGATAGAATACACAGGCATCACTAATATCATCAAAACAAGAGATCAAAATGAAGCTAGACTGGGACATATTACTACAAAAGTTTGTAATAGATTAACAGATGAAGTTTTAAATTGGATCCCATGATATTTTCAAAGGCTTAGGAATAAAATAAATTGAAAAGCAAAGAAGTTTGCTGTTAACATGTGAAAAAGACATGCTACACATTGAAAAAACAATTAAATTTGGAGAGATATTTATTATATAGTGGATGGTAATGGTTGAATATGATGATATAATAAACCAATCAGATTCATGAGTTTGTGCCACATTTTATATTTTGCTTTTATATATATATATATATATATATATATATATATATGAGAGTGTAAACTATCATTACATGTAAAAAATTAAGTCCACATTCACTTGTACTTTTATTTATAAATCATTCATCTCAACTGATGAATTAGAGGTTTGAACATGCAATTTCCACACCAGAAAAATAGTTAAATTTTTATATTAATGCAGTGGAAATACAATTTGATTTAATTTCTATTATAAATGAAATCTAAATCTATGCAAATAAATTAATAATGCTACATCAGACATACACATGAATAAATTACATTTTGAAATCTTGTATGAAAGTTCACTACAGTAAATTATGAAGAGTGTATATATAAATTAGTTTTCTGTGATTATAATAGAACCAAACAGATTCACAGATCTGTAATGCCCTCTTCCCTTTGCTGTTATTTATTTATTTATATATAAAAGATCATATGCATCTCACTTTTGATTCATTACAAAATATATAATTATAAACATCCTTGGATATTTCAACCTCCAGCTCATAAAACAAAACTGGGTTGATATCTCAAATACATATTTAATAAATGAGGGCTGGTCCAAATTTTCCATCAGATTAATATTTATAATCAGTACTAGTTGGTTAGGGATACTCTGTCTGCTAGGCAATGCTGCAGTACCATCAAGAACCACCAAGAAGCCTGCAAACAATAAATTTCTATCCAAAAATCACTGAAATTGATGTAAAATTAAAATGCCTAAGGCAAACAAATTAAACAAATCATCACACACACCCTGCATAAATTTCTATCCAAAAATCGCTGAAATTGATGTAAAATTAAAATGACTAAGGCAAGACACCGAAAAAAAAAAATGCCTGTGGCAAAGAAATTAAACAAATTTTTTTAAAATACAAATCAAAAAGAAATCAAAGAAAATGCTATAAAATTCAACTTACAAAAACAGAAATCAGTGAAATACATCAAATGCAACACTCCTACTCCATGCATGAAGAATTTGATCAAAAATATGTAAAATGTAAATTGCAAAAACCAAAAAAATAATGAATGCTACTTTCAAAAGCCTATGAAATAAAAGAAAAAACTATAATAAAAGCCTATGAAATGAAACAAAAACTATAATACTAAATCTCAAAAAAATTAATGAAGGCTCATTAATTGCAGATGGTGGAAATGTGGTACATTTTTTAAAAAAAATCCTTTGACTTTCAACACTATTAAGTGGACTATAGTAATTCACAAACCTTAATAACAGATTAGTACTTATTAAGTAATTAAATATAGATAACAATGAGCTCATAGCAATCTGTTGTTATCTTTTGGAATAGATTTCAAAGCACCAATTTATGTCAGCTAAAATACACAGGGGAGCTTCTAATTGTCTTTCCAAAAAAAAATAATTATTCTCTGCTTTGAAATTATGCCATATCATAACATATGAATTTAGAAATAAAATAAAATAAATAGAATAGAAAATAGGCATGGCTGCATATTATAGAAAGGTTAAAATTATAACTGATTACAATTACAGGAAAAATTATTAAAGTATTATAAATTTTTAAAATATATTTATAAAGCTCTGCAGCAAAGAAATATTACCAATTATCTTCCAGGCTGAGTTCTCTGGCATTTTTAATAGGCACTGGATGTTTGCAGCATAAAAATCCATTAAACAGAATGTTCAAATTTCAAGGCTTTTGGAGAAGCTGGTTATTCAAACAGGTTGCAGCACACTTAACTAATAATAGCAGAATGAAGAAGGTAATTCAACAGTGGAGGGTCTATTACATCACATTTCATTTTGCATGCATAAACTGTGATGTGTAATATGTTACAGTGCAATTATATATATATCTTTTTAAATCTTTAATTTATATTTATCAATTTAAGTCATTATTTTCCTAAAAATCTCATATAACATACATATATACCGAAATGTTTACACAACTATTTATCATTTTCTAACTTTTAAAATTGGGTAGAGATTTAGCTTTCTATTGTTAAATTTCTTAACTTATCTATTTTATCTTAGTAAAACAAAGTCAGTCCCCAAGTGAATACAAAATGGTGCTGCATTATCATATTTACTTTCACTTTAAACAAAATTTATTTTTTAAATTAACATTTAACCTACACAAAATTTTAAAAGTTAGATAATGATAAATAATTGCGTAAACATTTCATTATATATGAGATTCGTAGTAAAATAATGAATAAATTTGAAACACATAAGTTAAAGATTTTAAAAGATATATCACTCTGTAACATATTACACATCACAGTTTGTATTTCCAAAATGAAATGTGACATAATAGACGTCTGACAATTGCTTCCATAATAGATGTTTCACATGAAAAATATAATCGGTTGGGCTGATAAATTTCATCAAAATATAACTGAACTAGTCTTTTGAAATACCCACTTAGTTTTATTATGATATACTAATTATTTACGAGTGCTAAAAATACAAGTTGTTGAGATTACTTTTATTTTTTGACAGTGTTAATATAAATTTTTTTATGCAGATGGATACAATATTAAACACGTGTAAACTTTCAGGCAACATTTCAAAAACCCGCACTGAAACTTAAGTAGATATTATATTTTTCATGTGAAACATCTATTATGCAAGCGATTATGAGAGGTCTGTTATGTCACATTTCATTTTGGAAGTACAAACTGTGATGTGTAATATATTATAGTGAAAATATATATATATCTTTTTAAATCTTTAACTTATGTTTTTCAATTTAATTCATTATTTTCCTAAGAATTTCATATATAACAAAATATTTACACAACTATTTATCATTATCTAACTTTTAAAATTTCATGTTGGTTAAATGTGTTATGCTGCAAACTTCCAGTGCTTATTACAAATGCCAGAGAAGTCAGTCTGAAAGATAATTGGTAATATTTTTTCACTACATAGCTCTATAAATATATTTTAAAAACTTATAATATTTTTAAAAAATTTCCTGTAACTATAATCAATTATAATTTTATTTTTTTATAATCTACAGCCATGCCTAGTTTCTATTCTAATTATTTTATTTTATTTCTAAATTTATATGTTGTGATATGTCATAATTTCAAAGCAGAGAATAATTAATTTTTGGGGGGAAAGACAGTTAGAAGCTCTCCTGTGTATTTTAACTGATATAAATTGCTGCTTTGAAATCTATTCTAAGAGATAACAATAGATTGCTATGAGCCCATTGTTATCTATATTTAATTACTTAATAAGTATTAATCTGTTATTAAGGTTTGTGAATTATTATAGTCCACATAAAAGTGTTGAAAGTCAGTGGAATTTTATTTAAAATGTACTGCATTTCCACCATCCACCATTAATGAGCCTTCATTAATATTTTTGAGATTTAGTTTTATAATTTTCATTTCATTTCATAGGTTTTTATTATAGTTTCTTTTTTTTATTTCATAGGCTTTCGAAAATAGCATTCATGACTTTTTTGTTTTTTGGAATTTACATTTTACTTATTTTTGAGCGAATTCCTCATGTAGGGAGGGGGGTTGCATTTGACATATTTCACTGATTTCTGTTTTTGTAATTTGAATTTTATAGTATTTTCTTTGATTTTTTTTTTGATTTGTATTTTAGAAGGGATTTGTTCGATTTCTTTGCCTTAGGCGTTTAAATTTTGCATTGATTTCAGTGATTTTTGGATAGAAATTTATGCAGGGGGGTTGAGGATTTGTTTGACTTAGGTGTTTTAATTTTACATTGATTTCAGCAATTTTTGCATTTTAATTTTACATCGATTTCAGTGATATTTGTGTTTTAATTTTGCAGCGATTTCAGCAATTTTTGGATAGAAATTTATCACTTGCAGGCTTCTTGGAGTTTCTTGCTGATATTGCAGTGTTGCCTAATGGTTACAGTACACCTAATACCCTAGTATATTATAATCCTATATATATATTTTCAAGAAAAAAATATGCAATACAGATCTTAAAATCTGATAAGCTATATATATGTGTAACTTTCAAAAATATGAAATACCAAAAGATAAAAAAATACACTAAATCAGGGGTCCCCAACCCTATGCTTGTGGGCACCATGGTGCCCGCAGACTATTTTATGTTTGCCCATCACTATCCGAACACGATAAAAATTTATTTATCTGATACAAATAAATTTAATTTTTAAAATTTCTTATAAATTATTGTATTATATTGTACTCAAATAAATATTTTTTTGTGCATTATGTGTATTATTAACAATATCTAACTATAAATTTACATTGAAAAAATAAATGGTGCCCACCATCTGGCCGGTATTATAGAATGTGCTCTTAAGTGCAAAAAGGTTGGGGACCCCTGCACTAAATTAAAAAAACTAGCCAAAATTTAAAATCCAAATTTACTGCTGATTTCACTGCACTTGAACAGTCTGCCTTCACAATGGAATCAGCAGTTGAGAAATTTTAAATTTTGACTAGTTTTTGTTTCTGAATTTGGGGTAAATTGTTTATGTGACCATCTTTATGATAGAAAGACTCTAAAGTTAGCTTTTTATAAATATGCCAATTTAATAACCCCTAAAGGCAGAACATTTTTGCAAAAATGTTGTCCATTTAGTAGCTTTGCTTTTCACTTTAGGTTTTAACTAAATCAAATAATAATGGATGCAAATGTGATTTATAGCCGAATCATCCTATGAATAAATTCAGCTTTTTTTATTATTTATTCAGATAGGTGGCATCACTAGCGAAAATAAAAGTCAATACTGGTATTTCAAATTCTGCTATGAATTTCTGCATTATATTTACTTAAAATTAGTGCAGAATTGTATTTATTTTGAAATTAGTATCATTCAAGTTTTATCTTGCTTTCACACCATGTTTTATTCTCAAACCTCTTTGCATTATAATGACAAATGCTCTCTCTAATCATTAAGCTATCATCTGATTTTTTTTTTAACTTAACACAGTATTTAGAGAAAAGGCTTCGATTGTGCAAGTCTTTTATAATTATTCTGTATGTTTCTTTAATAGATTAATATTTTTTTGTATTAGTGATAAATGGGGATTTGTACTTTTAAGTTGAAAATTTGAATTTTTTTTTCTACTCTTTTTTTTGCTCATATTTTCCTGCTAACTTTTTCAGGGCAAAAAATTAGTGTTAGATTCTAGTAGAAAATATTGTTTACATACTTCAATATTGAATGTCAAGTATAATTTATTCACTATACTAATTTAAACCACGCATTTCTTGGCTTTATTAGTGATAATACGATTATCTGATATATACATTTATTTTTATTTTTAGAAAGAATATATTAAAATTTCTGCTTGAATTTCAAGTAACTATTAGATTATTAAAAGTTAATCATAGCATTTGATCATCGGAGGGGGTAGTTTATCCATCCCCTTTACATAGTTTCATTTGGCATTTCAAATCTAGAGTTATATTATAAAATAATGAACTTCTTTATATCAAAATTCATATGAGTTAAAAACTTTAAACAAATGGTGTAAATAAAAAAATGGTGTAAATAAACAAATGGTGTAAATAATTCAACAACAAACTCCAATATCTCAGTGACCATGGGAAAAAACTACGAGCTTCTTAGTGTTAAATAAGCTATAAATTTGTTTGTATAAGAAAAGTATGTAAAAATAAAGACGTGTAAACAAATGAAATAAAAATGTAGTAATTAAAATACGTATTATTGTAACAAAAGTGCGGTGATGGATATTATTAATTTTAACTTGCAAATACATCTAATAATATTAAAATATCAAAAGAATAGAATGTTTTAATGTTTGACAGATCAAAAAAGGGTCACCAGAAGTAATTGATTTAACTTCAATCTAGAAATCTTTAACTCTCGAATCAGTCACTTTACAACTGAGTTAAGCCGCATCGGGCGAACTTGAGTTATTAAAATACCAATAAATCATCCATTGAAAATTATTACTTCTTAATAAAAATAAACTAACAAAAACATTTTTTTAATTATATAATGACAATAGTTAAAATATTTTAATTGATTTTCTCCTTCTTAAATTAAAAAAATAATAATAATAATTACTTTTTTATTATATATTGTTTTGAAATCTAGCATGAAATTCTTTTGAATATTATTTACCTTGATTAAGTCTCAAATTTATTTCATACTAAATTAAGTGACGCTAGTTATTAGAGAATTGACGCTAATATGGTGAAATTAAAGTCGGACAAAATAATATAAGCTATAAAAACTATTAATTACTCAGTCATTACAAAAAATAAATTTATTTTAAAGTGTATTAGTAATTGCTTGAAATGTCACAACTATAAAAACTTTGATCTTTTTGGACTAAATAAAATGTTTCTATGCACTTTAGAGAGTTTCAGACAGAAAGGCATTGTTATTGAATTAATTGATTCATATCTAATTGATTTATATATATTTTTTCTTATTTACTGAGAAGGAAATATAAAGGCGTGTACAAAAATATTTAAACACAAATTATTAAACTTTCTGTAAAGTATGTATATAATGTAATAATCTTTTTGTAATATAATTTCACTACATCACTCTCACGCAAGGTAGGGATTGATTTTTATCTATTTTTAGCACCTTGTGGAGGGGTGTAGTCATTAACATATGATCAAAGACATGTGAAATAGATCTATGATCTCCAAGATATACATTTTGTGCTAAACCAGCACTCATCAATTGGTCCAGACCACAATTACACATATCTTTATCACTGTTCAATGTATATATATTGCAAATTACTACAGTTTATTTGTAATTTAATACACTGTTCAGGCTTACACACCTACACATATATAATGTAATATATAGGAATTCGAACTGAGACTTTCACACGACCCTCAACTCTGCAAGCCATCTCGTATTGCTGACCCATCTGATTACAAACATGTTGAAAAGATAAATAATCACCAATAGACGTATTTTGTGCTAAACCAGCAATCATCAGTTAGTCCAGATTACTATCTCCACACATATATATAATCAGTACTCAGCTTTATATTAAGATAGCCAATCTTCATACTTTAATGGACAGGCTTCAAACTACTCCAATGCACAACTCTTCAACCATCGACTTCATTGAAAATCTGATGATGGAACATTCAAAGCCCAAGTTAGTGCCAAGGTTATCATCCTACTCATGTTGACCATTAGTCATTCTGACCCCTCATGTGTGTGATCATGTGGGTCAGCAATATGAGATGGCTTGGAAAGTTGAGGTCATGTGAAAGTCTGAGTTTGAATTCCTTATATATTACATTATATGTGTGCAGGTGGGTGTAAGCCTGTACAGTGTATTATATTACATATTGAAACATAGTGCATAAAAGGTCTGCCAATCTCTTGCAAATTTACATAAATGGATTAATCTCCGGTACATGAGGAGTTAGAATGACTAATGGTCAACATGGTTAAGATGACAACCTTGGCACGAGCATGGGCTTTGAACATTCCATCATCAGAGTTTCAATGAAATGGATGGTTGAAGAGTTGTGGTTTGGAGTAGCTTGAATCCTGTCCATTAAAATATGAAGATTGGTTATCTTAATATAAAGCTGTGCACTGATTGTGTATATGTGTGGAGATAGTAATCTGGACCAACTGATGATTGCTGGTTTAACATGAAATATGTATATTAGTGATTATTTATCTTTTCAACATGTGAGTGATCAGGTGGGTCAGCAATATGAGATGGCTTGGAGAGTTGAGAGTTATGTGAAAATCTGAGTTCGAATCTCATATATTACAAAATACAGTTTATTTGATAATTGTCAAATGTGGTATCCTCATAACTTTGACACAATCATTTAATGAAAGTATATTAATACTTTTTAGTAGACATTCATTAGATTAGAGATTATTCAATAATGAATAATATTTTTGTAGTATAATTTCATTAGACCACTTTGGTCATATGTTTATGATTACATCTCTCCACAAGAGTTTAAATGGGGATAG
Source organism: Epiperipatus broadwayi (assembly GCA_028023455.1). Lineage (NCBI taxonomy): Eukaryota > Metazoa > Onychophora > Udeonychophora > Euonychophora > Peripatidae > Epiperipatus > Epiperipatus broadwayi. The sequence continues at coordinate 4,774,244 of JAQFVV010012398.1, forward strand.
AAACCAGTCCCTATATTGGGTGAGACTGGTGTAGTGAAATTATATTACTGAAATATTATTCATTAATGGATGTATATAATATTTTATATGTTCCAAAAAATATATATTATTTATAAAATTTTTTAGTAAATTTAGAAATTATTTATTTCTTGAAATATAATGCAGATATTATAATTTTTATTATGTCTTTAAACATACAAGTTAGAGATGCAGGAAATTGTAAATGATTTCAAAAATGCATTCTAACATAAACCAAGTCTCATGAGTTATCCAAAATGATTATTGTCATATTTATAGTTTTTATATATGTAGTGATAATTATATTGATTCAATTTATAATATTTGATGTGTTTTTACATCATCATAAATGTTCATTTTTTAGGCTAGAAATTATTATATCCTTTAATCCAGATATATGCATTTTAATGTTGTATTAATGATTTAATACATCTATTACTATTTATTAGTGCATAAGTACTTTTTAATATGCATCTCAACCCTATTTCTATGCAAGTTATTCTAATGTTTTGTGTGTATAAACAAATATTGTATTACATTTTAAATCATTTATTTACTTCAGTACTATTACAATAACATGATTCTTCACAACATTTGAGTTTATTTAAATTTAAAATAACCCCAAGATAAAGGCTGTGGAGAACTTTTCATAAGTTAATATGCAAGATTTTGTGTCACTCACATACTTTTGCCATTTGCCTATTGTCACTTCTCCATACTTATTAATCATACAACTAATCAGCAGCTTTATGACATAAAATACAGATCTTCCAGAATGCATTGCAAACAAAAGGGATATCCTTTCAGGTGTATTCTTCATCTTTTGTTTAATAATGATAATATTGACATATTGTGAGAAATGTTAACACTAAATAATATCTTTTGTTATAGTTTGTCATAAACAAACAATAACTCAATAGCTTTCTGACTATTCATTCTGATTGGACATTGTTTATTTAACCTAAGGGAATTATATGAATTCATTTAAGCTTAGGTGAAATTACTGTATTTTTCCCTAAAAAAAAAGCACATAAAAGAAAAATAATAATAACAGCATAAAAATTATTTAGATAACTCACAATCCAGCAAGTATGAGAGAATCTGAAGTTTTTCATTGCATTTTTTTGGTAGAAATCCCAGTGCCTTCTTTATTTTCAGAATTGGTCAGCACTTCTTTGTCATCATCTGGTACATCTTCTTTTTGGTCTGTCTCTAATTGTTGATCTTCATTATCTGTCTGGATAGATTTTTTGCTTGATATTTCTGATCAGTGATATTTGACAAATCTTTGGGTTAGGCTTTCTGCTATCTTTACTACTAATAAGCACTAATCTCTTCTCATAATCACAATAACTGGTATGCACTACTTTGAAGTAGTTATTATTGGCTGCTTCATGTTCTTTATTATATGTGCTAGGTCTGAAATTATATAATTTGATTTTTATTATGCAATTCACCAACATTTTAGCCAGTATTCTACAGATAAATTGATGACATATATTAATAGCATATACTCCAATTAAATTGACTAGACACTTATAGTTTATATATATATAATTAGATTCCAACCAGTCATCACCTAAACATTCACAGCAAATATAGTAATCAATATTTCTCACTGCTGTCAAGGCAACTTTCTCACCTTTTTTAATGTATATATATATATATATGTTACTAGATATTTCTGCTATAAGTTAAAATGTATACCCCTTACATATATATATATATATATTATGTACAGTGATACAATTATGTGTGTCATGACATACAACCACATAGTAGTGTGTACATATGTATATATAAAGTTGAAAAGAAAAGTAGAAATAAACACAGACAAAACTTTTTTTTAGATATAGAATAACAGTTACTGATTAAATAATATTGAAATTTTTTTTATTATAAATTAAACATTTAAAAAGGTCTAATTAATATTTTATTAATTCTGATTACAATAGATATACTGGAAATTATAAAATTCCACTATCTATTTAGATTAAATAAATTTTTTTAAACTAAAATTTGTATACCATATTGTAATAAAAATCCTACAAAGTTATTTTGAAAGTAAGGTAAATTGAAAAGAATCATTAACTTTTTTCAATGAAGATAAAGAACATATATTTTTAATTACTTTGTTTTTAAATTCCAGCCTGATTATAAAAAGTTTGGAAAAAAGATTAAGCAAATTTTTATAGTTTGTTTTAGTTTTACAGATTATGACAACATGAATACTATGAAGTTATAACTGAAGGCAAGAGACAAAGTATCCGGTCACTGCTAGTTCACAACAATATAGTTTTGATTCACATGGAAGCAAGACCCAGCTTTTCTTTGATTCATTAGCTCATATATATTGTATACTGGACAGTATGCCTGAAATCTATTAAATTCTAGACTAAATGGAACTGATGGTATATATGCCAACAGTTATTAGATTATACCTTTCTTAAAGATGACAAGCCAGTTTTAAAAGGGATCAACTTACTTAGAGAGTCCATCAGTTTGCTGAAGAATTAGTTATACATACACATTTTAAGCCAATAAACATCACATGATCACCATTACTGTTTTATCTATATGGAGAGATATATAAAGATACTGCATCATATATATAAAGACTGCTGTGAATAGCATTACATATATTGAGAACGATATTATTTAAATAATTTCTTTAGTGAAAAGGTCAATTGTAATTTTTAAATTACAATTTTTTCTAAAATAAATAACATTATTCATCAAAAAGTAAGATGCATTTCGAGTATATTTTATTAACAAAAAAAAAACTCCAAAAATCTTTATAGATTAAGCAACAAAAAAATCTTGCTGAGTATTTTAAAGACATTTATAATTAATCAACAGTAACCTATTTAAAAAAAAAGCTTTTATAAAGCACTGTCAAAGAATTAATTTTTTTTTTAAAGTAAAAAGATTTTTTTAACCATTAGGTAATGAATGAATTAATAACTTTGATTCATTCTATTTATATATATACACAAATCATATGTGCGCATTTATGCATTATTAAAAACAAATTATTTTTTTATATAAGTCTATGACAATTCGAAGATGTTAATTTAAATTATTATACAGCACCTCTAAGTGCTTATATATATATATATATGTGTGTGAATTATATATATATATTTGACATCAAATAATTATTAATTATGTATTATAAAAATTGAATTTCATTTATAGGTTTATGACAATTGAAATATATTTGTAAACTATTGTACAGCACATCTTTGTGCTTATATATATGTGTGTTTTATATAAACCTATTGAAAAATGTTTTAAGTTAATATGTAATAATGGATTTCTTTTTGTATTAATCAAAATCAGAAGGCTTTATTTATATGTCTAGCTATATTCTGTGGAACTTAATTTCATTTTTATTGTTGTTAATAAATTAATATTTCATTGTTAAAGTTATTCCAGTCAATTTACTAAATCATAGAATAGATTTAAAATATTATATCTTTGTATTATATCTTACATGATCACCATTTCTTATGCTTGCTTAAAACTGTTATTAAAACAGGCAAAACTCTCTATATATATTGCCATTCAGTGCAAGCCTGAGTAATCAATGGATGCCAGAAGGCTTTTGCATAAAATTCCCATCTATTGCCTACTCATCCAGTATCCCCAGACTAGTTTCTGGCTTGTGGCCTTTGTCAGTGAGGAGCCTTGGATCTGAGAGCACTGCACCTAGATCTTAGGATCTAATGCAACCCTTCAGTAGCCACATTTTATCTCTACTTAACTACAAAACTACTAGTCTTAAATTGAAAACACCATAATATTTTCAATCCAAGCTCATTAACTTATATAGTCATATAAGTCTGACCTCAGTTCAGTACCCATACATTTTGGTATCTTTACCATAGTCACCACTATCCTATTAGACAGGATTGGTTTTAAGCCAATCACCATTTCTTATGCTTGCTCAAAACTGTTATTAATACAGGCAAAACTCTCTATATCTATTGCTACTCAGTGCAAGCCAGAGTAATCAATGAATGCCAGAAGGCTTGTGCATAAAATTCCCATCTAGTGCCTACTCATTCATTATCCCCAGACCAGTTTCTGACTTGTTGCCTTCATCAGTGATTACTCTGGCTTGCACTGAGTAGCAATACATATAGAAAGTTTTGTATTACATCTCTTGTTAACAGTAACAATTATAGAGTTTTTGTTCATGCATATGGTCTGTTATATAAAAGGGATTTATGTTAGTGTTATGAACATCCAGATAATGATGATCCTGGTTGGTGCAAAGGTAATATCCTTTAATGTTCAGGTACTAGATTTCATTTTAATTATTTATTTAAAAATGAAGTTTATAGTTGGCCAGTACATTAATGGTACTAATTGGCCAGGGCATTGATAATGATCAGCATGTTTTGATATCCCAGAATTAGTGCTTTAATTGTTATATTATTATGGATTAGCACTTAAATAAGCTGCACCAAGCTGGTACAGGGTAAATAATTTGCCTGGTCTATAGTGGACATTTCAAATCCAATCACAAAATTGACTGTTGATTTATTTATTGTTGGTCATCCATGATGATGATAGATATTGCTTTTGTGTTATGCTGGTAAACTTATAATATACTTTGTTAGTAGTGTGTTGATCTCTCATGCTCTTCATATTCATTGTTTATTTCTATTTAATATTTAAATTTTGTAGTAACTGGGGTTGATGATGATGTATTTCCATCACCCCAGTTTTGCCCCTATTTCTCCACATCATACCATGACAGTACATAATAATATATATGTAAATATTCTTTTAATGAAAAGTGTTTTTACATTTTTACTTTGATTGGAAATTTAAAAAAAAAGCTTACAAAAACTATATTGTAAATGAACTTCACTTAATACATATAATTTTATTTTAAATCAATTTCACATGCTATATATATATATTTGTGCAATAACTTAATATATATATACTCTTTATGTATTTATCTAATAAACTAAGTCATCTATTAAAAAAATTAATGTGCTCTATCACTTTCATAGACATTTTAAACAAATGTACAAAATTTCAACAAGTTATATTGAACTTGAATATATTAAATGTCAATTCTAAAAATTAAAAAAAAACAACATTAAACTGTCCTCTAGCAAGTTAACAAATAAACAAACAAACAGATTTTTCAACTTCAATAAAAGCATTTAATAAAAAAACAATGAAGCATCTCTGATTACATTTACATTTGGCATAGCTAATGCTTTTGCATTGATATAGCAAATAAGTCCTAAAAGTTTATCAACAGTTTTTTGGTTGATTGGTTAAAAACATGAAATTACACATAATGTAGAAAGATACTGCATTTAACTATTTGCTAAAATAAGAAAAAATAATGAATTCAGTGCTCACAATTTATAACACTTCTCTGTTCAGTAATGAGAAAGTTATTGATTTATAGTTCTTGCATAAATATTCATCTGACTAATCCTGGTTATCCTTTGCATTATCATTTAACTTGAAGGAGCTGGACAGTTACTAAAAATATCTCAAGCTCTTTATATATTTAGATTCATGACATGAACTTGGTTGGAAAATGCAGTGACTATTATTACACTATGAGATCCTTCATCTCAGCAATATATTGGCTTTCTTTTTTTTCATCATACACTTCAGCTAAAAGTAGTAGATAACTATTTTCTAATCATTACCAAATAGCCAGATAATATTGTAATTTTATGATTTGAAGAGAATATAAAACTTTCAACTAAAAGATTGCTCTTAATGGAAATCATCTTTCTAAAGAAGAAAGTTTAATTAAGCAAATGACTTTTGTAAGAAAGAATAGTTTACAAAGCATATGGTTTACTGTCAAATCTATGTTTGCAATAGTAATTCTTAAAATTTGTAGATATATCCACAGTTTGGTCAGTGGTGGATGTGTCCACTTTATTACTATATGCTTCAACATTAAATTTCCTCAGTAAAAACAAAGGTTTTTATTGGTATTGCATCAGTATTGATAAAATATTAAACTTTTTTTGGACATTTAGAAATAAAGGGAATAGATCTCTGAACTTTAAAGCTAATTGAAACTTAGTGCAGTAGAAGATTAGCGGACATTAAAGTTAAATATCCATAGATCATAATTTAAGTTTTATTACTTTTAGTGCTTGTAATTTTTTATGAGTTTCAAGCAATAAACAATTTGATTAATATTTTGAAACTTAATGATGCCATTGGATTTGTGCACAGCACATGAAATTATTATAAAAGCAATGTATTTTATGGATTGTGTTATGATTAAAAATTCAATATTACAGAACTTATAGGTGTAAATTATGAACAGATCAAAAATTACCACACTTCAAAAATAGAATTATAATATATTTAAAATAAATACTATCCTAAATATATCAAATATAAAATTCTTTAGAAATTCATATATATATATTATAATAACTTTTTTCATATATACTTCAATGCAAACAAATTTTCTTAAAAAACTTCTTTATTTTCCTTACAGTTTCAACTGTCCAGTAGTCTTCATCAGAGCTACAATATTTTAACTGTAAGGAAAATAAGTTTTTTTAAGAAAATTTGTTTGTATTGCAGTGTATATGAACGAAGTTATTATACTATATATATATGAATAAAAGAAAGTAAAAGAGAAGAATAAGAGTATATCTTTAGAAATTAGTGTCGCTATTGATGAATTACAAATAGTTAGAATTATTGATCTCTTTTAAAATGTGTGTTATGAATATAAATTTTTTATTCAGCTCACTATAAAAAATTTTTTTGACTGAATACAATTTGATATTACAACTTATTAAAAAGTAACTTCATAGTCTTTTCTGTTCAACAAAATATTAGAATAAGAAACTTCATAAGCAGGATAAGAAATAGCAACTGGGTGTGATTGACTCTACTTGAGCTACAGATTAAAGCTTACTGCAACACAAAATTATAGGGCAAAACATCAAAACTCCATAAATTATAATTTCAGTGGTTGCTTAAGAAAAGAAAACCTAACAATCATCATGGCTCTCTTTTAAGTGATAGTGATTATATTTTGAATAGATAGAGGTAGTACTTTAATGAGCATTTGAATCATGATATGTATATTAAGAGATGATTGTGTTTAATTATACATCCTCTCTCTTAAATTTTTATTTGGACAAAAATATCCCACTTATTAAGATTAAAACAGCTCTTTGTAATCTGAAAAATAGAAAACTTTGGAAAAATTATCATGTAAAGAAATGGTGATATAAGTAACTTCCACTCATAGATAAATATTTACCAAAGGAAGCACTAAAGAATGATTTTTGTTGCCAGACAAATATGAGTAAAGATGTGATTAATACATTATTTTTATTTATTTGGTCAAGACAATTGACTAAGTTCATCAAAAAATTTGATGCATGTTTAAAATAGTTGCTTGCCTATGAATTTTATTCATAATATACAATTGCTACATAATATTATAAAAACAAAATTATGGTGATAAGTAGGCACTAGAGAGGAATTTTATGCACAAGCCTTCTAGCATCCATTGATTACTCTGGCTTGCACTGAGTGGCACTACTGTAGGAAAGTTTTGCCTGCTTTAATAACAGTTATGAGCAAGCATAAGAAATGGTGATCATGTGTTGTTCTATGGTAATAATCTGAGGTATTTGAAATTAATACTGATATTAAATAGGGATATCTATATTCTGTTCCAGGTTGTTTTCTCTTTGTATGACTAGTAGTTTTTGAAATAGTTTACATGTGGTTTCATGTACCATGTGTCAAAAGTCTAATGTAAGCAAATTTTTTAAACTATACAGATTAAAAATTAAAAACTTATCTTGGTTTTTTCCAGTATTCTGATGATTGCCCTATTTTTTCTACTTCAGAAGACAATATACAGAAGTCTTACTATTTTGAATGTAACTCATAAAAATATGAATTTAGTAAATAAGTGTTCAAAAAATTTAAGTTTTTAAATCAGCCAATACTAAAAGAAAATTCTTTACAAATTTCTTTAGTTGTCAGCTAGAAAATGTTAATCAGTATAAATATTTCAACAGATTTTCTAGGTAGAAAGGGAAGATTCTAGTGTAAAAAAAGCAACACAGAGTATAATATATTGCAATTCCATTTAATCAGCTAAAAAGTACAGAATGTGGCATGGGCTTATATCACATAAAATAAATATATTCTGAAAATATAATGACAATGTTATAAAATTAATTATTGTTTTTCATCTTGCAGTCATAAGATGACCCAATAGTAAAGTAACATCTTTATTGAATTGAATATGTGAAAACATGATGAGTAATATATTTTCTAAAAGGGTATTTCATAGTGAATTTAAACATAGTTTTCATAACAGATGCAGATAATGTTTGTTTTAAAAATAATCTCACAGTCATTCTAAAGAAATTTAGTTTTTTTTTTTCCATTAGAAAGACTACCCAGCCTAGGGTAGATTAAAGTAGCAAATCAAAATTAAAGTTTTTAAAGGCTTTCAAAAAATAAATCTGCTAAAGAAAAAATTAAAAAAACAGAACTGAAAGATATAATGTACATAGATTAAAGGAGCAGTGTGTGTTGTACGTGAACATATTTGTTTTATAAATTGATTTATATTGCAAAATAATAATAATAATAATCCATATGGTTGTGTTTAGAAAATCATATGATGTTTGAGCTCTGGATCTTTAATTCTTAAATTCATCACAGCACTAAAGAAAGTAGAGTATTTACATAGAAAAAAAAAGTTGAGAGTTTTGTGATGATTTATATAGTCGTCAGAAAACAATTCTTTTTGTTCTTTGTTTTTTGAAATGAACAAAAAGTTTAGACTTTGTGGCTAATTATTCCAATGTATAAATATATAAAATGCGCTAAAGCGCACGAACACACAAAACTGAGACAAAGAAATCTTAATACTGTAGATTGATATAAGCTAAATATATGTATTCAAGTATGTGGTTAAGTGCTTTCGATGTCCTCATATTCATAGCCATTTTGTAAATAAATAGGTTGGTTAAAAGCGACGCAAATTTATGTAAATGAGGTTCTTTGTGTTTTTGTTCTCTTTTTCTTTAGAAATACGTTTTTCATACACATTTATAACTGGCTGGTGATGACAGGGAAACTTCATGACCAAAGGTATAAAAGTTTGTCCGGTCCGAGACCATTTTAGTATTCCAATTATGTTCAAGACTTTTAATCCTAATTTGTGAGAACAGTATAATAATGCATTCCAGGGGTCAGCAATTTACACTGACCTGCCAGATAATTATGTTTTTAAGTATTGGACATTGAAATTGAGCTAGTAAAACCATATTAAAGAATTTTTTTGTCTATTATAATAATATACTCTATATAAAAACATCATAAATCATTATAATATTTAAACTTTAGTGACTTCCTTGAGATTCAACTAATTTTTTTTTTCATAGTATTTTTTAATTTTATGCGTATTCCAAAGTGCTACCAAAAAAACCTTTCGCGTGCCATAGGTTGCCGACTGGTGAGTGAACCAACATATATCCTTTGGGTTTTAATGCAGTGAGCTATTTAAAAAATAAACAATCATTTCAGTTAATAATTAAATGAAACTGATGTGTTCAGTCTGTTATTTGAATATTCTTCTTTTGTTTTTTGATAATTTTACTCCATTCTTCTTTTAACCTTTCAAATAGCTAAGTATGCATTTATTATTTTATATTTTAGTTCAAATTTGAATTTTTAGAATTATTTAATAATCACTCAGTAATTTCCATTTTAATTAGATATAATCACTTTTTTTCGTTTGAGTAATCCTCGCCGCAAATGTTAATTATCATTATTATCTTGTAGGTTGAAATTCAAATCTGCACATAAAAATATTTTTTTTGCTTTATTCTAAACTAAAGACGAAAACAGACTCGTTTTAAATCTTTTTATTAAGTAAGATTAGTTTTTGGCTGACAATGGGATTAACTAAAACATCAAGTGAAACGCTGGGATTCAAGCTTCAATAGATAATCTGTTTGTAGTCTGAATTTTGAGTGAAAAGACAAAAATAGAAGCCTTTGGCAAATGTATATGTATGCTCTAGATAAAAAATGTGCTTGCGCATATCCACATACATACATAACATATCCATATATATATATGGTTGCTCATATTTATTGGATAGGTGGTCGACATGATAAACGAATGTTCAAAAATAATTTTTGATAAGATGGGGAGAGATAATTATCACAGTAAGCTAAACAAAAATTATTTAATATTAAAAATAAAAAGCTACCAAAATAATTAAACTGATTCACAATTTAAAGCTGATTATTTTCCAAGCTAATATTTGTGAAAATTTATTTCTTCATCACTGAATGAAATGTGAATTTTTAGGAATATTTAATTGCTAAATCAAATCATTATATGTTGCATTTTCTGATTTGGCAAAAACTGAAATTTAAAATTCATACAATGAAGTTTTTAATTGCTTTTAACTATTCAAATATAAACCTCATTCTGTTTACAGTAATTTTAATTTCAATTGTTTTACATTTTCAAATTTAAGTCAAATGCTTTGCCTCATTTAATAAAAGTAATGTATAAATCACATATTGGCATTTATTTGTCAATAAAAAATAAATTTCTAATAGTTTTTGATTTTTTAAAAAATATCATTGACTCACGTGGAACAACTTATCAATGTATTTGAATAATTTATCAATAAAATATTAAAATACTTTTGCTCTAATCCATAACATTAATGTCCCATTATAATTAGTCTATTTGTCACTTTTATTTTTACAGATTTTAATACAAGAAGCATTCTTAGAGTTAGATGTCACAACTTTATTGATCCATCTATTTTTTAAAAATTCCAGTAATCATAAAGATGACAATTTAAAGTTTTTCCAGGGATTCCATGTTTTAGATTCATTTTGTTTTTAAAATCACAAAAAAATCATTTTAATCTCACCAGTCTACATTTTTTTTCTATTAAAATATGAATAAAGAAAATAGACAGGTTATTAAATGAAGTCAGCTTATCTACTTTAATAATAATCTAAAGATGATCTAAATGTTTTTTTTTATTTCTTCAGAATGTTATTCAAAATAATGATATCTCTTGATTTAATGAGATTATGATACCATTATTAAATCAATATATCACTTTCAGTACGTCACAAAAAGGAGTAAAGTGATTACATTCAACAAAATTTTTTAATTCATCAATCACTTTTTAGGTCGGTGTACTTCTGCATTTAAATTACTATATTGTTATGGAACTCTATATTAGTTTTATTATTCATCAATAATGGCACAATTCATTTATTGAAAGAGAGCCAGTTAAGATTTTTGAGTGAGGACTAAGAGCAGACTTACACATATCCACAATATATTTCTTTAAAAAAAACCTATGTTTAAATAACATGATCAGTTTTAATATCTAATGTGTTCAACCATGGAGCTGCCATTGGCTCTAAAAATGGGCATTAAATTTCTACTACTATGTTTAGAATAGGACCTGTTTTTAAATGCAACAATCATTTTAATTTTGGAGTATATTATTCTATGATGTGCCTTAACAATCTTTCTTTGCAATTTTTTGGGTAATATTGATTTTTTTCTACATTCTATCTTCTAATTGTAACATAATAATATATCATTGTTTTGCATGTAAAAGTATCAAAATTTAATTATTTTTCTTTGTTTGGATAAAGTATTAGTTAGAATCAATTTATGTGTTGTGCAAAAGTCAGTAACAACACATTATTTGAGCTAATGGAATTTATTTACATTATTTCCATTGCTCTTACTTATATAAGTATTAAAGTCTCTTAGAAGAAAAGTTTGATATTTTATACCTAGTAATGCAATAATACTATCCAACTAACAAATAAAAAAACGTTTTTTCTTGGAATTTTCTAAAGAAAATATTGCAGCATATACAGTAATAAAATGAGCATCTACATGCTATTGTTGTTAACAAATGTTGATGTTTATCTCTCATTGATACATATAGAAATTTTAATAATAGGGAGTAGCAGTTTAGACATCACAGCTGACCTCCCAAAAATGTAACCTTTAGACATTTACCCTTCAACTGGATTTGTTTTTTTTTTAGACTCTCAAATTTATATTTTAACAACTATAGGGGCTTGAAAAAACACTCCATAATACTATAATTTAAAAAAAAATGAAAAATTTATCTTTACTTCTATTTTTTACTTTTACATCACCCCTATTATTAAAATCCCTAATTAACTATTTTACTATTTAAATTAGAAATCTTCCAGTTATAATGGTTTAGTCAAATCTTGTGAGTCTGACCAGGATTTTTAGATATTCCTGTATTTGTGCAGGACAGCCATGCAATCACTTACAAAGTTAAACATTTCTCAAATCTCATTCCAGAAGTTATTTGTTTTTGATTGTGCTGTTTTGTATAAAATTAAAATTAGTCTTTTCTCCATCTATTAAATCTGCTTTTGTAAATGATTTTATAATGCTGAGTGCTTTGCATACATAAAACAAAAAATAAAAAAATAAAAACTCACTAAAATCCAAACTACTGTGTAAGTAATTAAAGAGTAGAAATATAAGTCACACAGCACAAATCTTGACGCATTCTTAGTGCAGAGAAATAACAAGTTTATGGGTTGGTTTTGCCATTTTAAATAAGTGAAGATGGTAATAAAAAAAAAGAAGTGGAAGTGAATAAAAATTAGATGGAGAGATAAAAATCTGTTTATTTTTAAATTAATACAAGACAGTTTAGAGTAAAAAATTACAGTTAATAACAAAGAAAGTAAAGTGTTATTTGATCAAAATGAAATTGAGTAACAGAGGCATAAATATATATAAAAAATATCAGTGAAATGAAATGAGTAATTGAATAATTGAAGAAGAATATCAAATGGATTACAATGAGTTAAGATCATCAACTTTGAAGATTGAATTTGTAAAAGTCTTTGAGAAATTGAAATCAAGGAAAGTAATAAGAATAGATGAACTTCTAGCTGAGATATTAAAATCCTTTGGAGAGGAGGGGAAAACAGTCATAAATTTATAAATATGCAAATCCAGAAAGATGAAACCCATTAAGAAAGTCAGTATCAGCATTTAATATTTTTAACCTCCCATAAGCACTGAGATGAATATAAATTAAAATTTGCTAATTGTTTTAAAATATTAATAGACTTTGAAGATGGTTAAAACTTAATTTAGATCAATAAAAAGATAGCTGATACTCTGCTAAGAATAACACAGATAACTGGAAAAAAGAGAAACAATTCAATAAATTTTCAAATGAGAAAAATCAAGATATTAAAAAAAAAGAAGAAGAAATATAGAAATATTTAAAAATGATCCAAGAATAAATTTTGCTGTTAACTACCTTTTGATTCCTCTTTAAAATCTGAAAGGAACTGAGTAAAAAAATGACCTAATGTTATTGCTATACATTCTTATCATTGCAAATTTATTATTACTATATGATTATTCATACATTAACTGAACATGAAAGAATTGCTCACCAACACACATTCATTATTGTGATTATTTATTGCTGAACATTATATCTTCTTCCATCATCAAACTTTCCAAGTACTATATTCTTTCCCATAATATGGTAAAAATAAAATAATTTCTATCTAAGTAAACAAAATGTACATGAATGGAGAAGTGCCTTCAGATTTTAAAAAGAATATTTCTTAAAAAATGAAGCAATTAATGTGAAATGTACATAATTTTTAGTTTGCTGTTACCGTCTTCAAAGGTTTTGATTAGATTTATTTACCAGTGAATTCCAATAGGATTGAAACAAATTTTTTAGATGATTAGTTTGGATTTAGAAGAAATAGTGATATTAAGAAAACAATTTTTAGTCTTTACATAATGATGGATAAATCCTTGAGAATAGAGAAATAGTAAAGATTCTTGTCAATATAAAAAAAGGCTTTGTTACATAGAGTAGAACATAATGTTTAGAGCATTAAGAAATATAAAAATATATTTTTGAGGCAGAAAATTAATGCATAGGTAATGCAAAACTTAAAGTACTGTTGTTGAAGGGAAAGTAGTGAATTAGAATAAGAAGTGTAAGACAAGATTGTGATCTATTACCTCTATTTTTCAATATTTATATTTAAGAAGCAATAAGGGACTTTAATCATAACGTAAAAAAAAAGTTTTGAGAATAAATGGCAAACTATTTAAAACTATATGCTTTGTGGATGATGTGATTTTAATAGCAGAACATAAATCTGATCTGATCTACAGTTAATATTAAATGAATTTTATGATATATAAAAGAAATATGCATTGTGACAATTAATAGAGAAAAGATAAAGCTATAAAATATCATAAAATTATTAATATAATTTTTCATCTGAAAATCTTGCAATCAGCAGAATAATGTAATAAAAATGAAGACAAGACATCCCTAAAATCATACATATAAATTTTAAATAATAAAATCAAAATTTTGCACAATGGCATTCCCAGATTATAATTACATAAAATAGAAATTTCTCTTTCAAAGATAACCTTTATTAATAAAAGATTACAAAAATTTTCGAGGCACACATCGACACTGCCCAAAATCAGCCTATCAGGGGACACAGCAGTCGACCAGAGTAGGAATAGCACTGAGATATTGACCATGTACCCTCCCAGCAGGTATTCTGGGTAGCAGCAAAATTGTCAACAGCCTGAATCATAAACCAGACACCTAACATCTGCTATCAGCGACCCCCAAGGAAAAAAGAGGAATGCAGACCTGCGCCCACAAAATATTATAACAAAATTCCATCAATGTTACAAAAATTGGTGGTGGCCCAAAGCAGACCAACTGTCTTACAAGTGCACTAAATTTAAAGCTAATAAATAAAACCCAATAATAGTGAGTGCAAATCAATACTGTCCTATCAAATAATCCATCAAGGGGTGTAGTAGCCCTTCATGGCAAAGTCCATGTGAAGGTAGTGACTTTCATCCTCCTGGCAGGTATTCCCAGGCTAGACAATGATCATCAACTGCCCTCTCAAATGAACCAAGCCCCTTATGACCACTATCATCACACTTGAGGAAAAGAGTGCAAACTCACACCCACCAATACAATATTTGATTTATGTAGTCTTGAAATCAAGCCAGATTTACTTGCACACCATGAGAACAAATCATTTGTCTATATCATTTTGCACACTGAGGTCAATGGAGATGAACATCTGCCCTTAATCATTATCAAACTCCTATGTCTGCAAATGTTCACAATAGCTATTCAACCCACCAACCAAAGTTCTTCAGGGTTCACAGTGATTTTTATTTGTTGATACTAATTGGATACTGCTTCTTTTGATTGAATTTTAGGTCTTGATTAGAAATCAATGATTCAAGTATAATCTGAAAGTTTGTTGTTAAACTTTGGAAAATTCTCAATAATTAATTGCTTAAAAGAGTATGAATAATTTGCAGCTTCAATATCTCTGTTTAAGTCTAAAACATCATTTGTACTCATTTTTGTCTTTAAATCATTATTTCTTAGCTCAGGAATCACTTCATTGTAATTCTGTGTTGATTTGAAAGTTTTTTAATTTTTTTGTGGCCCCTAATCCACCGGAAGAGGGGTAATAACTTCTGTTCTGATCATCGGAGAAACCTGATTTTTGTGCAGAGAGATATCTTAGGTTATTTTCTATAATGTTCAATTCTAAAATTGAGATTGAATTAACATTTAAAACTTGTTTAACACTGCTAAAATCTGATACAAAGATAAAATTCCTAAAACCATCATTGTTAACATATTATGTTCCATGTTTTCTATGAGATTTGATGTCCAAATGAATTTCCTGTTTATTCTATCAATAAAATTAGGATTTCTAGTCTATTCTTTTTAAAATTATTTGGTTTCATTTAAAATTATTTTTAAAAGGTTTATAATATTCTAATGATTCCAAGAATTACTTAAGCTAGTTTTTGTCTATTTCTAATGGCATCCATTTGCATAAAATGGAATGATAGATAATTTCAATTATCATTGAATGAAAACTGTTCCAAAACTTCTTCTAAAGATGAAAAAACAATAAAACAGATATTCACTTATATTTTGATAAACTTTTCTTCTAAGAATACAACAATGGACTATGACTTTGGTGAACAAAACAGGAAGCCTGAAACAGTGAAAACTGAAATCCTAGGTTCCCTCTAGTGGATTATAAAGCAGAAATTTTATTATTCTATTTAGAAATGCTTTTTTTATCTTAATAAATGAAGTAAACAATTTGATATGCTCTATAGAGAAGTCTTATTTGTAAAAGTTTTGAAGAATAATGTGATTCAATTTTAAATAAACCAAGCATTGCATTATAAAAAAAATTATCTGAGAACAATAACCAAAATAATAAATACAGTATACATATAGAATTATTGGAGAAGCCTACTGTTAGTTAGGTTTAGCAGACATTTAAAAACTATCATAAAAAGAAAAGTCATGATGTCTGACAATATTATGTAATAAATTTATTAAGTAGATTATTAAAGATAGCACAAAAATAAATCACAAAGCATATTTGAGCAACAGTAGTACAACTTCATTAACTGAACAGATGAACTAAAACTGAATAGAATTTTTGTACATTAATCATATGCATGTTCTTTATGAATCCTCAAAACACACTTATTGGATCAAAACAGAGCAAGCTGCTTCTTGATACACATTTGAAAAATACATTGGTGACCATTTTAGGTATTTTTGATGCATTCGAAGCAATATATAGACTTGAGAAATGGTATCACAATCATATTAAAATCAAAAATGACACTAACTCTCAGTATATAATGTCAATGATGTTTTGAAAATGTGGAAAGAATATTTTGATGATCTTTTGAATAATGTCATAAGAATTGAGATGATCACCTTCAATGATATATCCATTTTATTTACTTGTTTAGATTTAGACAAAAATATTCAGCTTAATGAAATCAAAACAGTTCTTTATAATCTTAAAAATGACACCGATGTATTACTTCAAAAATATTGAAATTTTTAAAAATATCTGGACTTACAAAATTGTGCTATTTTATCTTAAACTTGCTTTTATTGTTCCAATTTTTAAAAACAAAGGGAATAAAAAAAGACTGTGGTATCATGTAATATTATCCACTACAGTAAAAGTACTTTCAAGAATTTTGTTGAATAGGCTATATAAATGATGACCAGAGACTCAATGTGTTTTTAGAGATATCAAGAAGTACTACAGATATGATTTTTGTTGCCAAACAAATGCAAGAAAAGTGTCAGGAATAAAAAGTGGTTTATATATTGCTTTTATTGATTTGGTTAAGGCATTTGATTCTGTTAATAGAACAGGTCTATAGCATTATTTGAAATTATTTAGTTCTCCACCCAAATTTATTCATATTATGTAGCTTCGTCCTGTTGGAATAAGAAGAAGTGTTATTATTACAGATGGAAAATCTGAGGCATTTGAAATAAAAACTGATTTTAAAAATGATGAGTATTTGTTCCTACTTTGTGGAATTGTTTGTATGCAACTTAATCAGACAGAAAATAAGATACAATACAGGTTTGATAGTGGATTTTTTTATTTGAATTGATTAAAAACAAAAATAAGAATTTTATCTCCTTAGATTCTGGATTTGTAGTATGATGATGATTGTAATATTTTTGACAGTTCAAAAGATGATTTACAGACTGTTTTTAATGTTTTGAATGCAATTTTAAAGATCTCATTTTATTAATGTTTAAAAAATTCATGTTCTTTATCACCCAGTGGCAGAAGAAAAATTCTCAGTAACTTTTAGCTTGGATGGTTTTCAACTTAAGAATATAAACTAGTTTAAATACCTTGGTAGTTTTATAAGTAGAAAGTTGAACTTAGATACTGAAATCCAATATACTCCATCCAATAAGGTCTGACTGTTTTATCAAGTTAAATGGTACAGTATTTAAATTACTGAAACTAAGTTAACTATATATAGAAATTATTTTGCCTAATTTCTTGTATGGATGTGAAACTTGGACATCCTATTGGTGCAATTTAAAGACATTAAAAAGTTTCCTTTAAGGATGCTGTATAAAATTTTAAATATACAATGGTGAGATTGTAAAACCAATCATTATATTCTTCAGCTTACTGGATATGATATTATTAAAAATTACACTATCATTAGATTGGGTATGTAAAATGAATAAACAATGGAAGACTTTATAAAAGAGCATTTTATGGTGAACTTGAGCATTTGTTTCATAGTAGTGGTTGATCACATCTACATTGTAAGAATTATCTCAAAATCATTTTAAAAAAGTGTAATTTTAATTGTTTCCATTGGGAAAGATGTGACAGGAAATAGAGATGAAGGAAAGCTGGTGTTGAAGTATTTCATAAAGAAAAGTTTTCTGCTGAAGAAATTAAAAAAACATAAAATGTCCAGTAAACAGAAAAATGGACAGGCATGTTTTATATGTGGATATATTTGTGATTTATAGATTAGTTTTTATAGTTAATGTAAACTCATTTCTAGAGTACTTTTCTCTCTCTCCTACACCTTTTTTTTTTTTTTTGAGTTAGAATGGCCATACTCATTTTTGAATGGGTATTTATTATTACTATTATTAAAAACGCCAGATAATAATATCAATATCAAGATTATCAATTACTGATAGAATTAAAATATTTAATAAGCATTTGGTTCAAATTTTCATATGGCACACAAACTCTCACCATGAGACATACAGCCCAACAGAACAACTCTCATTTAATTTATCAAAAATCTTGATAAATCAAAAATAAATGACATTCAATCTCTGTATCTTTTGTTGCATAATAATGAGATTAGTGTCAATTGATCTGTGGAAAGAATGCCATGTTGGACTAGTGCTAAATAATTACTTATATCTCAACAATTTTATTACATCTACATGTTTCAAAAATTTTATAGAACAAAAATAGGAGTGATGTTATTCATACACTAAAAGTTTGCAATATATTTGGCATAACCTTTATAAATTTAAAAGAATAGTTATAGTGGCTGGTCCCACATTAATACTATAAAGTTTTCAGTATTGAAGCATTTGATTAAGATTTTATGGCTAAGTTCAACTAAAAATACAATATCAGAATTTTTATACAAATGGGGAAAGTATCTGAAAAAATGTTTGGCACAAAACAAATACAATAATTATAAATAGTTTGAATTTTATTTTTACTAGTTCCAGAATTTTCATTAAAAAACCATGTTTGTGGTGATACATTTTTCTTGTAATAACTTTCCTTAGAGAGGAAGAAAACTAAAAAGGAAAACCATAATGAGATATGTATTTTATGGGAATATATAAGTCAGTTAAATTATTGAAAACAGATAAAAAGCAATTTAAATTGTAATTAATCTTTGTAGAAGAGTGTATATGATTCCAATTAAATTTGGAAATAATATTTATTTATTACATTATATATATATATACACATATATAATTACTTCAAACAAAAAGAGAAATATGTGAAGAATTAATAATAATAGCTGTGAAATTCCAAAATTAATTATAAAAAAACAAAAGATTATATATTCATTAGTATACAAAAAAAAAACAATGATAAATAAACACAGAAGCAAAACTCTCCATACAGTAGTGCCACTCAGTGCAAGCCAAAGTAATCAATTGATGCAAGAAGCTTTGTGGCATAAAATCCCTATCTAATGCCTACTCATCCAATATCCCCAGACTAGTTTCTAGCTTGTGGCTTTCATCAATGGGGAGTCTTGGATCTGAGAGCACTGCACCTAGAAATCTTCTTGCATCCATTGATTATTCTGGCTTGCACTGAGTGGAGCTACTGTGTGGAGAATTTTGCTTATGTAAAAACAGTTTTTGTAAGCATATAGAATGGTGATCATGTGATGTTTGATGGTTTAATAAATCAAAAGAGTTATATGCAATATGATAATTAAAATTGCACACATTTTTTTAAATATAGGCAATAATTATCAATTTTCAAAATTAACTATAAAAAAAAGCAAACAGAATATGTATACATTAATCATGTGCAAAACATAGAGTAAATAAATTTACAAGGGCTAATAAAAAAAGTGGATAAAGCAAAGTGATTGATATTAATATTGGGTTAATAAAAAAGTTATATGTATTATGATAATCAAAATAGCAAACATGTTTTAAATATAGGAACTGAAATATGAGCGACATCTAGTGAATAAATAGCAACAAAAAAATTAAACAATCTGACTTCACTGTAATTGAATTGTCTATGACTACTTTCCAAATTAAAGTCAATAAATGCTATCTGAAAGTTTTTGGTTAAATGAGTATTAAAAATGAATACTTTATGATATAAAAAGAAATGACAATGTTACATATTATTAATTATTGTTTAATATAATTGAATAGTTATTGCTAGGTAGTCAAATGACATTTAAGCATTAATGGAATCACTGAACTTTGATCGAGGATGTAACAACCATGATGTTTTGGCATTATTTTACAAGCAAAGTGGTACTCAATCCTCTTAATAAATGGAAAAAAATCATTGCTACTTTAAAAGTATTAAAATGTCATTTCTTCACTTTGAAATTTGTAATAAACAAGTATTTGTTAATTACATTTGCTAGTCTTATCATCATTAAATTTAGTGTGGATTAGTTTATATTATTTTGTATTAATTTTTTAAAACAAATTATTTTCAATGCTAAATAGATTCCTTTTTACATTTGTTCTCATATTTGTTTTAATTTCTTATAAAAGTACTTTTTTATTCTACATACTTATTAATTATTAATGTCAATTGTTTTCTATGAATTTCTTTTTGGACCAATTTGCTTGCTAATATATTTTCAGTGCAAAATAGCATTGTTGGCTGAGTGGTTAGCACAGCTGCCTTACAACCAGTTGTCATGGGTTCGCTTCCCGGCCAATGCTTTGACACATGGAAAAAAAAATGAAACAAAAGCTATCTATATGGATGAGTTTTATTTGCAGGTTTCTTCTATGTAGTATTACTATCTAATGGGATATATTGTCAAATTTAAATAGATTACGTACTATAACAATGCTCCATTTTTATTACTTATGCTTACATTTTGAATTAAATAAAAATAATTTCCTAAAACTTCTTTACAATTTTAATATAAATATTTGTGCACTGCTAGTATCCAGCTCTTCTTAGTTGGGGATTCCAGGATAATTTGTGTTGTGTGATACAATAGTCTACACCACAAGTCATACCTGCTGCAAAACAGTCCTACAAATCCTCCTAATAGTCCCCTGACCCTTCTTGATTTTTTAGCATCTATTTAATCTATGTTAGTCAGCTGATTATAACATACCTTCATTGCTAATGAAAGTTGCACCATACAATGTTCTACTCTTAATTTATCATATCAAATGTTTTTTTTTTGATTTAGCTTTAAGTAAGACAATATGTGGGTTATTAAAAAGAAATGCAACAAAATTAAAAATAGTTTGAAATGAGGGTTTAAAACAATAAAAAAGATAGTTATTCACTAAACTTAAAAATATGGTGGGATTAAAAGATGTTGTTGGATAAGAAGCATTTACTGGGAAAATAAGAAAAGAAAGTTAATATGACAAAATTTTAAAGATAAATGATCAATAAGAAATATGTCATTAAGAAATATGTTAAAAAATAAAAAGTTGATTATAAATAAAGAGGAAGAATGATAGCATATTAAGAGCAAAATGTAAAAATGTATCTGTATGTTTACCTGAAGGTTTGTAATGATAGCATTTTAGTTTTACTTATATTTTGCATTATTTCCATCATCTCTAGTTTTCAATTTGCAAAGAAAGGTAGTTTCACAGCTGAGGCACTCTGCCTATTCAGGTTAATTATGGATTATACAAGAAAAAAATAAAAGTCAAAGCCAATAGTTGTCCAACTTGATATTTCAGCTGCTTTTGACTCAGTCAGAATTCCTCAACTAATACATCTTCTAAGTGGTCTGAACATTCCCACAGGTATAATGAACATCATTACTAACCTTCTATTAAACAGACATATTGCAATTTCATTAAATGGAAAAATTTCAAACTCATTCACACCTACCAAGTCAATTCCACAGGGTTCTCCTCTTAGTCCCTTACTCTTCATTCTATATATAAATCCATTCCTTAAATCTTTAGAGATGAATCTTCCTGGATTGTACATTCCTGGTATCAATAAATCCATTCAGCACATATCCTACATGGATGATGTGGCAGTGTTCTTACCATCTAGAAAATTCATACCGAAACTAATTCAAATTATGGACAATTTCACCATAGAGTCAGGTCTTGCATTTAACCTTAGAAAATCTGCTGTATGGAGACTTTCATCTGGAAAATCCATTCCATCCCTTTTCACAGCTATGCCACAAAAATTTTTGGGCTTACCAATGAGTCTCTCTCATGCAGCAATGAGGAAATTAATACAAGACACTATCATGAATTCTGCAAGAAAAATAATTGATTCACTTTCAAAAGTTTATACATCATTATTTGCAAAAGCAGCCCTACTCAACATGTTACTGTTCCCCAGAATTGCTTACTACATGCCGTTCATTAAATTCTCATCAAAATTTATCCAAAATATAAACTCTCTTTGCTCTAGATTAATGTGGAAGGGTAAAACTGTTGCTATTAGCTTAAGAAGAGTGCAGAGACCAACAAGACTTAATGGCTTGTCACTGCATTCACTTCATGTTCTTTGTCTACAGAAATCAAATAACATCATTACAAGACTTAATGGGATTTTTCCTGATGACTCACCTTTTCTATCTATTCATCTTACAGATACTCCACCTCCAATTAATGATGGTTGGCTGACACAAGTCTTAATTGACATTGCAAAAATTCTCACACCTTTAACTCAAATAAAACCAACGAAACTTCGTTATTGGGATGCCTATCTTCTTCTTTTTTTTTTTTCAACAATTATCCCAGATCATAGCATTCTCACCTATACAAACTTTGCCATTATAAAGAAATATAAAAGATGTAATCTAGAGCCAAAAAATTTGGTCTTTCTTCTAAAGCTAAATCTCAATGCCCTTCCAACAAGCCACTTTCTTGTGATGTACAGAGGTTTTTCATCTTTGGACCCTGTTTGCTCACTCTGCCATAGGGAGGATGATACCATATTTCACATTTTCAACAATTGTTTCTCTCTTCAGGGCTGTAGAATATTGATTAATAAAATTTATACACCAAAACATCCAATTATCAACACACTCTTAAAAGATTTTGCTTATGAGGATTTTGCAATTATAAGAAGTGCAACTTTCATCACTTTCTGTCTATGGTTTGTCAGATGCTTCCTAATCTTCACGTCTGTTATACCTGATCCAACATTAATTTTTTTACAAAAATTAAAAGATATCAAAGAAAGAGATTTGAAGTTAGCTCCTCACCTAATAGTAAATTCCACATGGAATCTTATTAATATTGGACATTAAGTAATTTAATGGTTTATAAATATATTGCCAAATTTAATGTTTTTTTATAATTTTTTCTTTATTGTAAACATAGTTGAATAAACCTATTTTGATACTAAAATTAAATATTAAATGTCTTTAGAAATTTTTTTTAAAACTTTATTTAAATTGTCCAATTACATTCAACTATTATTAATAATAGCACACAGGTGAGTATATAACACAACATTTCGAGTGATATTATTCTCATCTCTTCTTCAAGTATTGTTGGCCTGACCAGACAGTACTAGCATGGAAATCGACAATTTTCTTAAGACATTCAATATTTAATATTAGATAATGAAAGTAATCCAACGTTCAAGTACAAATATATTTATTTATATGACTAATAAATGTGTTGTACATTTCGGTAAGTAACACAAATGATGAGAAATTGAAGTAGTATTTGTTTATGAAGAAATGAGAGAAAAGATATTCTCAATTGCAGCAAGCAACCTTAAGATTGTATTTCACATTTTATCATCTTTTAATTGCAGTATTATTACTTTGTATTTTTTTTTTAAAAAAATGTTTCATTTTAAAACTTTTTTACATCTATTTAGAAAAAATCATTAAAGAAAGGGCTTCAAGAGATGTTATTCGTTTTTGTTACTAATTAAGCATCACTATTTGTAAATTCTATAATGAATATTTATTATTAGAAAATGCTTCTTTGTAACGGTTGAATAATTATTGTATTTGTTTATTATTAATCAGATAGCTATTTATAGAAATGTGTTAATTTGAAATAAGAGAAAAAAAATTCTATTTGCAAAAATAGTCTAAAAATAATTATATTGACGTTAAATGTGTGTAGTACTATAATAGAATAATTATTTCTTAGTTTTCTTCAAAACATCGTAGAAGTAAAGTGAGTTTATTATTACTTGTTTTATAAGTTTTAAGTTATTTCGATGGCTAATGATATCTGAATATTCGATGTATTATAGAAATAAAGAATTCTAAAATCTATATACATTGTATCATAATTCGAGCTATTGATATTTAAAGAGGAAGTGTGCCTGGAATAATAGCTATGGGAAAGTTCATATATTTCTTGCACATAAAGGATCAAAAACATGAAGTTGTATTTACCCCACCAAGGCGGCTGCGTGCGAGTCAGGTTGTATGGGGCATAAAGATGCTTTACTACTGAGGCACCAAGACAATAAAATTTCTATGTAAATAAAATTGTTTACATTTTCGAATCATATCAATAGTTAGAAATACGTTCTGAATGTACATATTTTTAATTTAAATATAAGAGGAATACATCTTTACTTATTTGTGACAATTACCCGGTTTCAAATTTCTAGGCACGAGCTCAAAATATACGACGTTTATGCTCTTATCACGCTAATCCGATGCCATTTTGTCGATAATTAATAAAACTTGTACATAAATGTTTAGATTTCCGAATCACTTTATTCCTAGAAACACATTCTGATTGTAAATATTTATTATTTAAATTATAAGAAAAATATTTCTTTATTTAAACTTATTGTGGCAGTTGCTCTGGTCTTGAAATATATTTGACGTATACACTACCATTGCACAAACCGAATAGGCCGATACCTTTTTGTCACTATAATTAATTAAAATGTTTAAATTTCCCAATCATTTTTATTCAAATATTCTAATTTATATAAAAAGTAACATATTATTATTAATAATTTACTTTAAAATAAAACATTTAAAAAATATTACTCATAATTGCAATAATTCTGTATATGATGAAATTATCTTTATCAATAATGTTTTACAACTTGTAATTGTGTTGTTTATGTGGGAGTACTGGTAGTGTAATGGTAGAGTATCTGCCTCTGAAATATCAGGTATAGGTTTGATGCTGTGTTGTGTTAACATTTTTTTAAGGTTTATCTTTCTCTTTTTTAAAACTATCAAAACATCACATAATCACCATGTCATATGCTTACATATGCTGTCAATGAGAGTATCAAACTCTCCATACAGTAATGCTATCAAGTGCAAGCCTTCATAATCAATAAATGCAGAAAGGTTTGGGCATAAAATCCAAGACGTCTCACTGATAAAAGCCACAAGCTAGAACAGGGATCCCAACCTTTTTCCACTTAAGAGGACATTCTATAATACCGGCCAGGTGGCGGGCACCATTTATTTTTTTCAACCAGATAGTGGGCCCCTTTTTTTTTTCAATGTAAATTTATAGTTGAATATTGTTAATAATACACATAATGTATAAAAAAATATTTATTTCAAAAATAAAATTTTAACATATAATTAACGTTTATATTTTTACACTGTAAAAGTATAATATGCCCTACAATTTGATTACAATATAATACAATAATTTATAAGAAATTTTAAAAATTAAATTTATTTGTATCAGATAAATAATTTTTTATCGTGTTTGGATAGCTGTGGGCACACGTAAAATGGTCTGCAGGTGCCATGGTGCCCACGGGCATAGGGTTGGGGACCCTGAGCTAGAAGCTACTCTGGTGATGTTGGATGAGTAGAGACTAGATAGGGATTTTATGCACAAACCATCTTGCATTCATTGATATGAATGCTTGCACTTGGTGGCACACTGTATGGAGAGTTTGGTACTTTCTCTTTTTTGTTATGATTTATCATCATCAACCATTGTCAATCAATATCAGGATGAAGGTCTCTCCAAGTTCAGTTCATCTTCTCCGATCTTTACCTTCTCTTCTCTACATCATCCCTACATACTTTCTTATTTCATCCATCCATCTCACATGTGATCTCTTTTGGGGTCTTTTACAATCTCTTGCAATCCAGTTTAACATTTTAATTGTCCATCTATTGTCATCTCTTCTAGCAATATGTCCAGCTCAACTCCACTTGTTTTTTAATTTTTTCAATGAGGTCAGTAACAACTGTTTGTTCTTTTACCCATATATTGCATTTTCATCATATATTGCATTTTTAATCTCTTCTTGTTACTCCCAACATGCATCTTTTCATACTTTTTTGAGTGGTCTGAAGTCTCAGATCCATAAGTAAGAACTGGTAAAACATATTTATTAAAAACCTCCCTTTTCAAGCACATAGGCTGTACCAGTCAAAAGTGTATCTCCATCCAACAAGATTTAGAATCTAAACAAAAGTACCCCGAATCCAATCATGCGCGAGATACACAGGTCAGGAGCAATCGTGAATTCTAACCTACTTGCCCATTCCCCAAATCTATAACATTATGAACAACACCTATGGTGATACCATATAAATTCATTATATCCCGGCCCGATGCTACAACGTTTTACATGATATTCAACTGGTGATGATGAGATTGAGTGAACCCAAGATATTAAGTTACGAGTATACATAAATATAAATATTAATAAGGAGATTCAAACAAATGGATTAAGTTTAAAATATAAATATTTATTTTGAATATAATTAAAGATGAGTTTTAGATATATAATTAACTCTACGCTTATAAAACTATTTCATTACAAACATTAAAGAATATTATTAAGATTATGTTGATTTTGACAAATATTAAGTTAGTGCAGCAGTTACCGGAAATGGATTTATTGGAGTGTTTTGGTGGCTGTTTCATACATAAAAATACATTTATTAAGGTATAATCAAGTTTCGCTGCTTAATGATTTCAATACATAAGCTTATTTTATTTAGATACTTGATTTGTAATAATAATAATGACGATACATTTTTGATCGGCAGCATAAAACATTATTTCTTTTACATTTTCAATAGTTAATGTTGGGGTATAGCAAATACTCAATAATTGTGGGAAAGGTTTATTTCAATAAAGAGGGAGGGCAGCTTCAGGAGAAGTTGGGTTTAAACTCAGACAAATAAAGAGAAAAACAGAATGTTTTATTACTGCATATTATTATGATTTACTTTGCTAAACAGGCTAGAAACTAACTGTAAGAAATGGCGGTGCTAGCATAATATCAGCGAGAGGAAATGGCACATTTGGCCAGGATACGGTCATTCTCCAATTTCTTTATAACGATGGTACATGCCAGCTTTCTGCTAAACCATACAGGAAGAAAAAGGTTGGTAGGAAGATTGCCGGGCTGCGGCACATCCATACATTGCTTCATCTACTCTCACCTGAAGATTCTAGAAGTAAACGTAGACTTTTTTTATGATGAGGATACGAACGACGAGACTTTGAATCCTTGGAGTGAGGTACAGGTGATTTAAAGCAGAATATAATATATATATACTTGAGAGGAGAAGAATGACTAATGAAATGATTGTGACTCTCTGGAGTGAGGTACAGGCGAATCAGATCAAAGCCTTATGCGGCTTATGAATAATTGGACATATGCTAGCAACGCTATCAGAATAATATAAAATCAATAAATTTAACTATTAAAGAAAAGCCTTAAATGGTTTAACAAATATGTAATGACATGCTAGGATAATGACCTACGTAATCTAAAGGCATTGATTATAAATGAACTAACATTAATGAAGCTTGTAGTGCTTCCCCCTTCCTGAATCAATATTTTAATATAGGAAATAAAAACTAAAATAGTACAAATTACAAAACAAATTTAAGTCACCAGCCTTTGTGGCGATGATGATAAATAAGAAATTTTATAAAACTAACAGACACCAATAGTCACCCCGGATTGCAAAAATATTTATACATTTCGTATAAATTTACGATAAAACATTTAGATAAAAAAATATTCATTTAAAGTATAACCTAATCTTATGAAGTATTTAAAATAATTAACAAGAACTCATTAATTCCCCACCCTTCCCTTTTTAATAGAAGTTTGTAAGATTAAGTTTTTAGTGCCATTTTTAAATAAAGTGAGAAAATATAAAAATATTATTAAAATTAAATCATAACCACACTAACTGATAAAAATAATAAGACGTGTGAGTTGGATGACAGATTAATTAGGTAGCAAAGAATTGATATAAAAGATTAACAGGCTTTAAAAAAACATTAAATATAATGAAATTATTAGTTTACAAATTAAATTACATAGTTAAAAGTGGATAAGGCGGTTAAACAGTCTTTTGGCTGGTTACCTCAGGATTCTTTGGAAGTACTGGCAAATCTTCTGTGGCAGGTGGCATTCTTTAGTGCTACATCTCAGCAAGAATCGAGTTGAAGATGGAGGACGGCAGCTTGGCTCCCAAAATTTCAAACGGATATGAAGTCACCTAGCAATGACTGACCAAACTCTAACATAATAGATTCTTAGCTCTATTTATATCAGTTTTTAGCCCCTCAGAGAATATTTATTCTAAACTAGATTTCCTGCCTCTAATGGATCTCTAATTTTGGAGAATTTTTACT
The DNA here is from genome assembly GCA_028023455.1 of Epiperipatus broadwayi. NCBI lineage: Eukaryota > Metazoa > Onychophora > Udeonychophora > Euonychophora > Peripatidae > Epiperipatus > Epiperipatus broadwayi. The sequence continues at coordinate 4,803,045 of JAQFVV010012398.1, forward strand.
CTACTGTTAGTAAAGATACAGTTTTGAGATAACTGTCTAAAATCAATTCAAATCAATTTTCTGTTTGGAAATGGATTTGACAAAACAATGTTGATAGCTAATTAAAATCCATTAGCTTTGTTTTAGTTTTTACTTTTTCTTAATTTTAATTTACAATTTCCCCCCTTTTTTTTAAATCATGAGACAAACTCCCTACCCCTTTAATTATTTTAGACAGTTATCTTGAATTTATACTTTGTTTTATGAAAAAAATTATAACGTATAAAAAAAAATATAATTTTAGAAGATACAAAATTATCTAATATTTTTAATTATGTATATACACTCCTATAATATACATTTTACATCAATAAAAAAAAAGAAAAAATGGAGCATGATGACACATGGACTGTGGTAGAACTGTGAAACTAGACTTTGAACTAAAGTCGATTGTTTCAAGGCATTTTTCCTTTTAGTATCAAGTTATTTCTACCAAAAGCACTCCAACCAAGTTTAATTCTATGATTAATTTCATCCATTATGTTTCCATCTGTACTAATAATCTGACCAAGGATTTGTAGCTGTTAACTTCGAACTCATCATAATCAATCTTTATTTTTATATTTTGAGAAAATCCATTAAACATTACGTTAGTCTTTTTAACAGTTATCTTTAGTCCTACTTTCATCTGATAACTCCTGCAACATTCCCTGTACCTTTAAAACATTATTAGAAAAAATAACATCATCTGAAAAATTTAAATGACTTAAATAATCTCCATTTACTTTCGCTCCTTTAGCTTTCCATTTTAATCCACAAAATACTTCTTGCAGCACTGGAGTCACCCTGTCTTACACCCTTCTCAATGTTGACTTTCTTAATATCATTATGTAATTTAATTGTCACTGTTACATTTTTATAAATATCTTTAAAATATGACAATGTCCTGGATTGGCACAAGTATCAATGATGGTACAGGTTGCTGGATGGTACTGTAGCTAATCAAAAACATTGAAATGTAATGTTACCTGGCCGTGACATATTATTAAATATCATGTTTTTATCTTATTTTTTTTTATTAAATAAATAAAATAAATAGTAAAGAACATCATCTTTGTTCTTACCTTTTTTTTGATATATTATTAAAGAACTGGTTAAATATCGTGTTTTTATCTGAATTTGCTCTTATTAAATAAATAAAATAAGTAGTAAAGAATGTCTTTTTTCTTGCCTTTTTTTTGACATATTATTAACAACAGATTAGATATTGTGTTTTTATCTTAATTTCTTTTTTATTAAATAAATAAAATAAATAGTAAAGAACGTTCTTTTTTCTTAACTTTTTTTAAAACATATTATTAAACAAGTGCTATATTTTAAAAACTGTGTAGTAAATGATGTACTATAGTTAACTTTTTTTTTCTTTTAATCACCGCAGTGTTGTTGTTTTGTTTTTTTTAAGAAAATAGAAACATCTTTTTTAAAAAATGCCTTTTTTATTACCTTACATATTTTTTAAAAAGTATATAGTAAACAATTTACTATAGTTTACTTTTTTTTTCTTTTAATCGCCATACATTTAAAAAGTAAGTTTGTAAACTTAACATTAATGAACATCATTCTTGGCAGTATGCACGATTTTGTTATTCTCTCAAAGATCTCATGGATAATGTCTTTATCAAATAAATCATGCTTACAAACAAAGTTTGTCTAATTTTACACCCTTCAAAACAAACTTTAAAAAAAAAAGACTTTAATAAATTTGTCTATATAATACTATGTAATTTGAATGTAAAATAAAAATTGATTTAATAATATTAAAAAAGTTGTGTTGAATTCAAATATACACACCCTCAAATTATACGATACACAAGGCTCAATAGGGATCATTCGAAGAGTAAGAACAGAGCACTTGAACCAAGTGTGAATTGTGAGAAATTAGCAAAACACACTACAGGTCATTACAACCTGCCTCAGTAAATGGTATATAACTGTTTTTGAGTAAGAACAGTGCCATCTGGTGACCTTTACTGTCATTGATACTTGTACCTCTGGATTACCTTGATGATCCAATGCTTTAATTATTGAAAAAATGTTTATAGAATCTAATGCCTTTTCATAATCTACAAATCCAAAGCGTAATGGCAACTCATATTCATTTGTCCTTTCTATAACTTCTCTCAATACCTGGATATGATCTACTGTACTAAAACCACTTTTAAATCTAGTTTGTTCTCCTGGTTGATGGAAATCCAATGTTTTCTATAGATGAGTTGTCTTGGTAAAAATTTTGTATAACTGGTTGAATCTAGAGATGCCATATTGAATTTTTTAAAAACAGACCTGAGACATCATTTTCACAATAACTTCAGTTTTAATAATATTAGAGCAAAAACTTTACATAGATAGAAACTAGAAAAACTAAGGAAAACAATAAGGCTAAGACAAATAGTGATTACCATTTAGAAAATAAGGAAAAAAGAAATTTCAACCTCCAACTAATTATTACTTTATTGTTTTAAATTGCACTTTACACAAAAAAATTTAGCTTAGTATTATTAGAACAGAATTTCTAATTTATCATTAACTAAGTTTAAATTACATCTTCGGTGATAATTTCTTTGTATTCCTCACAAAATTATCCTTCAAACCATATATAATATTTTTTACCTGAGATAATTCATAGCTTCAGAATCTCCAAAAGTATTCACATAAGAATTCTTCAATTTTATTTTGTACATCAAAAGTTGACAAATATCAAAGATGTCTATAAGAAAAAGATTCATCCTAATAAAAGGTACAAAACAAATCATTTCCAGAAGATGGATATGCATTTGTCATCATAGCAATTAGCTTTTTGTCTATCTAAAATTAGAATTTGTAGGCTACAGTTTGTATCACTGATAAAATGACTTTCATCTTTTCATTTTATATTTTTTGTGTATATCAGTGATGTTTATATTCTTTATGCACACCAGTGATGTTATCTTGTTATATTTATTGTCCCACATAGATATAATTTATTTTCATATAGTTCAAAATGTTAGCTATAGACTTGAAAATAATGTGAAGCAAGATGTGGCAAAACTAGTGACTCCACAGCATGATTATCAAGGCATAGGGATTCTTTGCCTGCATACAATTCCATGTGGTATATGCATAACCATGTGGCTATCACTACACATACACATCATTGGAAATCTGTCTTTATTGGTTTTAAGTGTTTATATTTTCACATGTTACTATGCCCAGTCTTATGATTGCTTTATTTATCAACTGCAACCTACAACCTTTCTGTACATTTGATTATCAGCTTTTAAAATTTATATTGCATTGCTCTATATAAATAAATCATTACTTGTTATACAACTTTTCTGTACATTTGATTATCAGTTTTTAAAACTTACATTGCTCTGCTCTATATATGTATACCATTACTTGTTATACAACATGCATGAGTAAACACAAACACACCATATAAACATAATAATAAATTATTAAACCTTTTGAGAATCATTATGTCTATAAAATAAGGTTGCCACTAACTTGGATCAGAGACACAAAATTACTCTATGTATGAATACTAATTTATATACCATATAATAAAGAGCATAAATGATTTAATATTATATACTTTATACACTACACACACACCAATACAAATGCAAATTAATAAATTATACCATTTAACAAATAATTTAAAAAAATTTAAAATATTAAAAAAATTAAAAAATTAAATATGTATACTTATGACCGATATTCTGCGATTACATTCATATCCCATTCAAGACCATAAATGTGAATGATTAGCATATTTTTAATCCACTTTAGTAACATAATGAGGCTGATAAAAATTGTCTGCCTTTATTGCCTCATGTAAACTAGAAAACTGATCAAAAAAAAAAAAAAATTAAATGCACCTTTTAAGAAAAAAATTAATAAATTCAAATTTCATTTGATTTCAACCCAAGAGAAGCCATTTCAAAGAGATTTTAAAGATGCATTGAATTCCTGGATTGCTGTTGACACTACGCTTATAGTTAGTGTGCAATTTAAAAAAGAATACAAAATTTCAACCAATCAGCTGCGACGCGCGAATGACAAGTTACTAAGATTCAAGCTGATAAAATTGATAAAAGGCTGATAGGTCTGTAATTTCTAATATTTTCTTTATCACCTTTTTCAAATATTAATATCAATATTGCATTATTCCCATCATCTGGTACATCTTTATCATTTAGACATTCGATATATAACTTTTCTAAAAACATTTCTATTTTTTCACCTGCTTCTTTGAAAATATCAATTATAATTCCATCATTAACTGAAGCCTTTCCTTTCTTCATAAATTTAATTGTATGTCTCACTTCTTCATTTAAAATTCTAGGCAATTCAGAAGATATAATAGACATAGAAGGTACTAGTTCTTTATTACTATATAATTCTTGATAAAAGTCTTCTACCCATTTCATGATGTCATCTCTCTTTTTAATAATAATTTCATCCTTTTTTCTTATTACAGATATAAATTTCCTACCGAAACAGTTAGATCTGTTTCACCTATTATATTCTATAATAGTGTATTTTATTTCACTCAGATTGTATGTATTTCTTTAATTTAAAACTTTGAGTGTGCTTGTAATATTGCCGAGTATGTGCATATATAATCGTCTTGTTAATTATAATATGAAAATACAGCCTTAAATATTTATATATGCACATATTCATTTACATTTGTTAAAACTGAAGTAAACATAATGGTGTGTAGCTAAAATTTATGTATATAACAGAATAATAAGTTTAAGTTTATAAAATTACTTATTTAAGTTTCAATATTCATTTTAAATAATTTTCAAGTCTATTGTTTGTTAAAATTACACAAGCTATAAATCTGTTTACGAGTTTTAACATTTCATCTAAAAATAATCTTTAGCTGAATCTTGACCCATTTAAAATTATAACTAAGACAAATTATAAAATTCAGTTAGGCATAAATCCACACTAAGTGCTTTGCAGTACTCTAGGGAAGATATCTTTGGCTCTAGATGTAGCTATGACTCAAATTGGAAAGCTCTAGAGAATATATCTTTAACTGTGGATGTAGCTATGATGCAAATTGGAATAATAGAGTTTTTAAGTTCAGATTTAATTATAGCAAATATTAAAAACTAAGTGGATATTTAGTTAAAGGCAAAGTTCGAACCAGTAAACAAATGATGTGGCAAAAGTAAAAGGGGGAGGGACCTACTGTCAAAAGTAGAATATAAAAAAGGGCCTGCAGTAGCCATCAAAGTTGCAGTGGTTGTTGCTGTTGAAATTGTTGTTGATGCTGCTGATATTTTTCCTGAAAGACCAGTGCCAAAAATAATAAAAAAAGCCATTCCTGCATTAATTTAGCCAGCTGAATCATAGAAAGCCATTACCCAAGCTGTTCAAATTATGACCGTTGGCTAAAGACAAGAGACAGCCATCTACTTGTCCTGGACAAGCTACCAATGAGAGAAAACATCAACCTCAACCCAAGCCCATTCCAGTGATGGAGAAGCTACACCTGAAATACCAGAGAATTCCTGACCCAAGTAAGGAGAAAGCCACCACAGAAGTAAATTTCTCAGCTGCATCTAGACTCAAATGTAGAAAAGCCACAGCCAATTTAACAGAGAGAAGATGCACAAAAAAGATGCCTTGAAAGACTCACTACCAAGATTACCGGTAAATCATTCTGCAGAATACATAATTTCATAACTAAACTTATTCTAAATGAAAAGCTAGCTAACTAATCAATCTCGTAATTAATTATATCATTTAAATGTTACACTAAACTGTTTATATTAAATTTATTTAAAGCTTAGAGCATTCTCAAAATTCTTGCTTGATCATTAATATTTAAGTAAGCATAAATATTTTGTTTTTATAAAACCATTTTAAACAAATTCTTCATTTCTAAATTATAACTTTATTGGTCGTTTTTTAGTTTTAATTTACACTTTATTAATTTATGCTATGTTCATCAGAATGGAGTTTTGTAGGTTAATAATTATCAGAGGCACGATTAAGCACCATTTTATTATATCAGATTATTGTTATATAAAGAATATAGGCAAAACTCCCTTCTGAAATCAAATTATTATTTACGCTAGAGTGAATCAGTTACTTATAATGCCCAAAATAAGTTATTTAAAATGCATCTTTGCACAAGTTATTCAAAATAAAAATATCTGCACAATTTATTTAAAATGTATATTTTACATATGTTATTTAAAACGTATATTTTGTGTATGTTATTTAAAATGCATATTTGCGTAAGTTATTTGAAATAGATATTTTATGAGTTAGTTAAAATTAATATTTGAGTAAGTTATTTAAGAATCAATATTTGTGTGAGCTATTTAAGAGTCCATATTTGACATAGATTATTTAAAAATGAGTTCGTTTGATATTAGATGTAAATTATACGACATATAATTAATGTTTCAAGTTCTAGTAAATCTTTAAATTTGCTATAACTCCATTTAATTAAAAATTAAAAAGCATGCAGGGATCCTTAAATCAGATTCTCATTATTGCCTTTATCATGTGACTTAATAATCTCATTTATGAACTGACCAGTAGTAGTAGCACTGAAAGAAGTTAAGATTTTGGCATAATTAATTTATGAAAATATTAAATTAGCATTGCGAATGTGTTGCTAGTTAGCATAAATATACATCTCTCCTTGCTATACCTATAATAGCCTACATCAGGATTGTTTCCACATCAAGTCATGCCTTGAAAGTTTAGGCAAATGTGAGATTTATTTGTATTTGAAGGAACCAAAGCATTCCAAAGAGCTCGTAAGCCACTGTTCTGCTCACTTGAATAAAAGGGCCCTTCATATTATAGCAAGTAGCTCGGTCTGGGGAACCCTTTACTAGGTAATAAACCTCAATAAAGATCACATTCAAGGCACACTTATTCTGATACTATATTTTATAATGCACTAGAATCTGACGTTCGACTGCCACACCTCAGTTCAGCTTCCCTAGCAAGTAACTTCGGCTTTGATCCAATTATCTGTGTAGCAATTATATATCATGCAAATATCTTTATAGTGAGTTTAAACTTAGTAAAAATAATAATATAATCCCTATCAGTTACCAATAAATTGATCACTCTAACTATTACTTATTTCCACTATATAGAACATAGCATGAGTTATGAAGATGATATAAGCTTATTAAAAAGTCATAGGCTAATTAAACATTTTGTAAACCCAAAAGCCACTCACCTGCATGTGAGTATTATATAAATTGCTTTATGATATTATTTTATAACCCTGAACCACTCACCTGCATGTGAGCCCTATATAATTATCTCTGTTTTATTATTTGTAACCCTGAGCCACTCACCTGCATGTGAGCACTATATAAATTGCTGTAATATGTTCTTCACAACCCTGAGTATTCACTCACCTGTGTGTGAGCAAGCTATACCCAATTTATTTTGCTTTATAATTTATTAAGTATTATATTAAATTTATTTGCTTTATAATTTATTGTTACATTAAATTTATGAAACATAAATTTATCTCAGTCCCATTCTTGCTCATTACCTTATGAATCACTAGTTAAGTTATATAACATGTGTTGGGGAGAGGGGATGTCTCATGTTTTACTGTTTTGCTATTGTAATATCAAATTTTATTTCACCTTCACATTGTAATTAATAATACGCTGATGCGTTGCGGTGAAACTTTTTATGTAATAATTGGTAGGCTTTTGTATATATATTCTGATTTACAGACTTAGCACTTACAGAACCCTTGATGCTCCATATTCATAGTCTTTTGCTGGAATGTGAATAAAGAGATATTGAGTGTAACCTCAGGCATGTCATTCGCCATGGGTTGACTTGGAAGCATGAGTAAGAGAGTGGAGGTATGATCAGATGTAGGATATTACTATCTCGACTTGGTCAGCTTTTGATTCTCTGTCTCGGACTCTCAGTCTGTTGATCAAATGTACAAACCTGACCATTACACTACCAATATCAAAATATTGTTTTACAGTCTTGAGACTTTTATTCTCTTCTACACCTTTTCTTGCTAGTTCACAGTTATACTTTCTTATATCATTTTCAACTCTTTTCCACACCATTTTACAAAATTTGAGCTATTCAATCCTTTTTAATGCATCATTTTTGTATATCTTCATATTCCTTCTTTTCTTCACAAATTCTCTAGTCTCAGTAGAAATTTTATTGGTCAATTTCTGCTTTTTTCTACCAGCTATCTTTGTTGCAGTTTTTAAAAGTGTATCAGTTATTTTCATATTAATTTCATTCAAATCTGAATCATGTTCAAAATCTACTAATACATGAAACCCATTTGTAATTTGTAATTTAAATTCATTAGAATGTTTCTGAAGATTAGAAATATCAATGGTAAATATTGTTTTTCTTAATAATTTTTGTCTCTCTAGTTTTGTATTAACACATATCTTATATTTTACTAATCAATGGTCACTTCCTGTGTTAAATTTATTAAGAACATTATAATCTTAAAATATGTATTTTCTGTTAGTTAAAATATAATCCAATTCTACTGTACCTTCATTTGGATGCTTCCTTGTCCATTTCCTTTTAACATTTTTCTCAAAAAAAAAATTCATAATATAAAGTTTTTCTTTTTCTGCAAACTCCACAAGTCTATGTCCTCTCTTATTTCTATTATCATAACCAAAATTACTTACAACACTTTCATCTTTCATTTGTTTATCAATTCTAGCAATATAGTCTCCCATAACAATTTAAAATGTTGTTTACTCTGATCAAAAGTCTTTTGTACATCCATATAAAAATCTTCTACTACTTCATCACTATGAGAACTTGTTGGGGCATAAACCTGAATTATCTGCATTTGGTATCTGCTATTAAGTTGTATAACTGATCTTGCCACTCTATCCGATACACCATCAATCTCCACAATATTGTTCTTCCACTTTTTATTTATAATGAATCCTATTCCACTTGTATTTTTAATATTTATGTCTTTATAGTAGAGTACATATCCATTTTTTAAATCAATTGTCTCTTCACCTTTTTTTCTAACTTCACAAAATCCAATAATGTCTCATTTAATATAAGACATTCTTCTTCTAATTCTTGCAATCTTCTTTCACTTGAAAGTGATCTGCAGTTGTAAGTACCTAAATAAAAAGTCATCAAATGGCAGCCTGGATCCACAATCATAGCTTTTTCTATTTCTAATAAGGATATCTATTTTTTTAGATGGTGTATTATCTTTTTACACATTTTACTAAACAGCTTTTTCTTGAATGCATTCTTTAGCTAAAAATTTCTAATTGATCTATAATCCACACTATGGTTAAAATCTATAAAAAACAGAATAAGTAAAAAAACATAATTTTTAAAAAGATATTATTAAATGCTAAATTATTTAATTCTTAATAAATTTCATGGAAATTTTTTATTATTGAATGAAGACAAGTGAAAGTATTTTTACTGTAAAAAAATAATCTATTTATATATTTATAAACGGGGGGGGGGGTATTGCCTTGTTAATAGAAAGTGTAAACAAGTTTTGTTAGGAAGATTCTGATTTAAAAATAATGAATGAATGTATTTGGAAAACAAAAAACCTTTTTTTTAACAAGGTGTTAATGGTTGTAAGATTTATATCTGTCACAATATTTAAATTGATCTAGTTTGGTGTTCCTAATAAAATATAAACAATGTAAGAAAATTTAAAATATCGGACTATATATATAATAAATTATAGTTAGTGATTGATAAAAAAAATTAAATAGTAATGGTGAAGGAATCATAATTTTGTTAATAGGAAACATAAATAAGTTTATGCATGAAAGATTTTCAATGGGCTTTCAAACAAACAACTGCTTTTAATAAATTACTGCCCTGCTGATTTTTTTTCAAATGTCAAATGTGTTGACCGGGAAGCGAACCCGGGCCAGCTGCTTGGAAGACAGTTATGCTAACCGCTAGGCCACCAATGCTTGACACCTGCTGATTAAATTTGAACTAAATATTGACTAAGAAAGAATAATGGAGATAAATCAGGTGCTAAGCTCTCTTTGCTTCTTGCTATGAAGGATGGAGATTCCCAAGAATCATATTCTGGATGCACATAATAATTTTAATAACCAGATAGGTAACTTATATGTTATATTACTTATATATTATCAGAGCCAGCCCAGGAAGAGTAGGGGAGCAGTGCAATATTTTTATTATTTTAATTTTACATGTTAACAGATTTATTTAAAAAGATTTTAATGGAAAGATTTTTAATCAAGATAGCATGGCAAGTCTAAATAATATGTTTATTCTAGCATGTGTTTTATTTTCCATGTTTATTTTATAAGTCAATTGTTTTATATAGTGCGATGTTTTTTACAAACTGTAATATTTAAACAGCATTAAACTGTTGCACATGCGCTTTGGATTTTGCCAAACATGTTAAATAACTAAAGCTATATTTTCAACTTTTCATTGTGAAAGTGCTGGAAAGAGTGTCTTTTAATTTACAAATTTTATTTTATAGAATGGAGGGAGGGGGCACCAAAATTTACCTTGCAGAAAAGTGCTTTTTAGTCATGTGGCAGCCCTGAACTTAACAATATATGTATTATTTGTTTCTGTAAATACATGCTTGTAAAAAATTTTATTATTAAATTTATAATATAATTCAAAATAATTGCTAAAAGGTACGTAGCTTGTTCATAGTTTCTTATTGATTTGAATGTGAAACCTGCGTAAAGAAAAATAAACACATGCACGTGTTTTCCTAAAGGTTTCTGGTGGTGATAGTTTAGTTGTATTTATATATTGAACTATTTCCATCATCTAATATTAAGTATTGAATGTCTTTAGAAAATTATTTTATTTAAATATTCCAATTACATTCAACTGGTAGTAAAAGCACACAGGTTAGAATATGCACAAAAGTTTGAGAAATATTCTCCTCTCTTCTTTGGGTGTTGCTGGCTCAACTGGTTACAGTACTAGCATGGGGATTGAACCTAGACTCTTAGATTCTTGAATTTTAAGGTGTTATTCTAATTAACTGAATTATCCTGACAAAGACAACAATCAGTAGAAAATTCCTATACTTATCTATAAGCTTCATCTTTTCTCCACTTTTTATTAAGAGCAACATTGGTTAGTGGTTATCGTACATTATGCCTGGTCACACTAAGTTGACTAATGAGGTCATTTGCCATTATTATGTGAGCAGCTTCTTTGAATTTTCTTCTTTGTACCTTTTCCTCCCTATTCAATATTTTTGTATTTTCCTGATTGAATGCATATTCATTGGTATATACATGGTCTGCTACCTTAGACATATCTGTTTTCTCTCTTCTAATAATCAGTTTGTACTACAATCATTTTTTAATGGGGCATCTTCTAATCATTAATTTGTGCTCTTGCAATCACTTTCAATGGGGCAATTGGTCTCACCAATGCACATTCTTCCACATTCACATGGTATTTCATAGATACAGTTTCACGTTTTAGCATTTCAAGTTTAGGCTTTGTAGATGTTATAATTCCTTATAGAGTAGTATGGCTTTGGAAAGCTGATCTCATGTATTGCAGATTTTCCTTAATTTGTCTGCTATTTTAGTATACTACAGTACCAATAATTGTTTTTTCTTTTAATGTTTTTTTTTTGTTGTCTATTTGAGGTTTAGCTTTGATGTGGAAAGTGTATTCACAAATGTACCATGTGAAGAAGCATTGTCCATTGTAAAAAAAGGATTAAATGGTGATAATAACTTATAAACCAGAACAACTCTTTCTATTGATAGTATAATGGACTTATTAACATTCTGCATAACAACAACCAACTTTCAATTCAACATAGAATTCTTCAACAAAATCAAAGAATGACTATGGGCTCACTATTGTCACTCCTGATTCACAATATTTGCAGGGAAGTTTAATCCCCAGCTAATCCCCAGTCATAAGGACTACACCATATCCACTTAAAGTTTGATCTTGATATGTTGATAATACATTTGTTATATGGCTATATGGTGGATCACTGCTACAAACATATCAATAATATATCCCCTTCAATTAAATTCACAATAGAAACAAAACAAGAACAGAAATTGGCATTTTTAGATGTTTTTGTGACAAGACTCCTTTATGGAAATATCAAAATTACAATTTACAGAAAACCCACACATACAGAACAATAGCATATACATTCAATCAGATTAGAAATACAAAACATGGAGTGATATTATCACTTAGAATAGAAAAAAAGTTTGTTCAGAAACCAGCAATTTGAAAAAAGAAAAGATCTATATAGAACAAATTTTTATAAAAAATAGTTATCCATCAGCTAATATTAATAAAACTTTAAATAGACAACAAAAAAAACCATAAAGGCAATTATTGGTAATGTAGTGTACCCATAAATTCTAAAAATAGACAAATTAAGGAAAATCTCAATCAGTATAACACCAGAACAGCTTTCCAGAGCTATACCACATTACAAGGACATTCTAACATCTATAAAGCCTAAAGTTGAAATCCTGAAAAGCAAAAACTGCATCTATCAAATATTATGTAAATGTGGAAGAATGTATATTGGTGAGACCTGTCATCTCATTAAAAATTGATTACAAGAATATAAACTGATAATTAGAAGAAAAAAAACACATGTCTAAGGCAGCAGACCATGTATGTACTAATGAACACATATATATATTCAATTGGGGAAATACAATAATATTGGATAGGAAGGAAAAAGTATAAAGAAGAAAATTCAAAGAAGCTGCTTGCATGATATTGGTGAATAACCCCATTAGTCAACCTAGTATGACTATACATGGTGTTTGGAAACTACTAACCAATGTTGCTCTTAGTAAAAAGTGGAGAAATCAGGAGAAACTTTATAGATAAGTATATGAATTTTCTACTGATTGTTGTTTTTGGCAGGATGGATCAGTTGATTAAAGCATTACCCTTAAAAAATTCAATTAATTTAAAAATCCAGGTTCGATTTTTGTGCTAGTACTGTTACTGGTCAAGACTGCAACATCTGAAAGAGAGAGGAAAGTAATACCTCTCAAAATGTTGTGTCTATATTATCCTGGGTACTATTACTAACCGTTGAATGTAATTGGAGTATTTAAATGAAGTTATTTTTTCTAAAGGCATTCAATACTTAATACTAGATGATGGAAATAGTCCAATATATAAATACAACATACACATGTGAAGCTATACATATATACACATGGAATATATATATATTGTAACGTTTATTTATATACGTTGCAAATATATTGGCATTTGGTAAAAGCTAAAAAAATAAAAGTAAATTTAGATTTTTTTTTGACTAATTTTTTTTAAAAAAAAAAAAACGTACAATGAAAGTTAAATTATTCTTTCGTTTTATTTTTATGTAATTAGAAATAAAAGTTAGAATTGGAGAGAACAAAAGACACAAATTACCAATCTAGATAAGAGAAAGTAAAAATATTTCAACTAATTAAAGATGGCAGAATTATGCTGAAAAAAATAGAGACTTTGTAACAAATTTTGTAAAGAATATATAAGATTATCAACGGATATTTTGACAAACAAAAGATATGCGCAGAAGTCGGAAAACTGGGCCTCTAGAGAGTATAAAAGGCAGAGATCAGTTGGAAGAATGTCTTGGTTTAGCTGATATTCTTTTGGTTGGTTTTGGATTAGAGAATCCAGACCACTCTACGATGAAAAAGTTATTCATACGAGAGTAGACCGGAGCTTTAGCTGACATCATTACCGATAGACACCAGAGAAGCTTACGCGACTAGCCTATGGAACCAGCACCAAGATCAACTAATAATCAAAGGTCGTGAGCTCAATTCAACCCCGAAAAACTATGCATAGTTATCTACTACTGAATTCACAAAACTTACCGGTAAGTTATGCTTCATTATCCTGATTGTGACAAAAGTAACGTTTGCAAACAATTCTTAAAAATAAGCTTATAATAGGATCCTGATAGAGACTCTTATTTAACCAAGAACTTTGTAATTAATTATCCAGCAGTTATTTTTTTATTATGAATGTTTCACGTCAGAATTAAGTGTGTTCTCTTCAATTTATTTGATAAATAATTTATTTCAAACATTTTTTATCTATTAGAATAAAAATATTTCTAATATCAATTTTCATCTGTGCGTTATTAATAATAGTTATTATTTTTTATTATTAAATCTATTAGTAGTTTAATAAGATTTAAAAATGTAATTTACCTTTGCCAATGTGTTTGAATAAGCCCAGGAATAATAATCTTAAAAAAATAATTCTCGTTACGGTATGATGTAATACCGATTAGTTTAAAAGTATTTTTTTTTTATTTGCGAGATGTTATATGATGATTTCACCGAATTCTTAGGAATTCTGGCACCCAGACTAAATAAATTAAAAGCTGATTTCGTCAATAGCACAATTCTCAACAATTACTAGGCCGAGTTGATCAGGAAATACAGCTGTGTTTTTAGGATAGAAATACAACTTTCTTCTTTTTTTGACATAGCTTGATTAACTCATGCGCAGTTTATATTAGCATGTAGAGGCCTAGAAAAACGGAAAATGTTATAATGGCGACCCAACTCGGGCTTCGATTTAACAACTACAACCTGAGATAAGTTGTAATGATAAAGAATGTTACAACGATGACCCAAAGAAACTCACAGCCGGAAAATAAATAGTAATTTAAAAAAAAAAAAAAATTATAAAAACTAACTAACTAATTAAACCCTGATTATTAAAATATAAAAAATATTTTTTTAATATGACATCCAGAAAGAAAAAAAATGTATGTATATATTTTTTGATATGTCTAAAATAAAACACGATCGTGGCTGATGTAGACATAAGTCACAAGTATTTGACTGAGTAGGCGGTTACTGAAGAGGGGAAAAACATAGCCCCGAGTCCTAGTACGCAGTATATTAACATAAGACCACCTTTATATGCCCATCAGACTATTTCTAGCAGGGATCCCAATAAAGGGGAAGGCGGACCAAGTTGCCGCAAGCCTGTAAGACTCAAAACGATGAGCAACACTTGTTAGTGCTTATAACTTGGGCTTCTTATCGTTACTATTACACTTAAGTGGAAAGGACACAGATGAATGTTGAAATATTTTCCATTCCCACCGTGTTAGACCTAAAAGTGGGCGTTAAAGCCGAACGTCGCTTGTTGAATGAGTCTACGGAATATATCAGCACGCTACTGCTACAAAAAAAAAACAACAACAACACGAATATGAATTTAAAAAACTTAAGAATAAAATTAGTGTAAACCCCTATTTTATTCTCATCTCCTGGCACTGGTGGTATTGTAACGTTTATTTATATACGTTGCAAATATATTGGCATTTGGTAAAAGCTAAAAAAATAAAAGTAAATTTAGATTTTTTTTTGACTAATTTTTTTTTAAAAAAAAAATAACATACAATAAAAGTTAAATTATTCTTTCGTTTTTTTTTTTATGTAATTAGAAATAAAAGTTAGAATTGGAGAGAACAAAAGACACAAATTACCAATCTAGATAAGAGAAAGTAAAAATATTTCAACTAATTAAAGATGGCAGAATTATGCTGAAAAAATAGAGACTTTGTAACATAAATTTTGTAAAGAATATATAAGATTATCAACGGATATTTTGACAAACAAAAGATATGCGCAGAAGTCGGAAAACTGGGTCTCTAGAGAGTATAAAAGGCAGAGATCAGTTGGAAGAACGTCTTGGTTTAGCTGATATTCTTTTGGTTGGTTTTGGATTAGAGAATCCAGACCACTCTACGATGAAAAAGTTATTCATACGAGAGTAGACCGGAGCTTTAGCTGACATCATTACCGATAGACACCAGAGAAGCTTACGCGACTAGCCTATGGAACCACACCAAGATCAACTAATAATCAAAGGCCGTGAGCTCAATTCAACCCCGAAAAACTATGCATAGTTATCTACTACTGAATTCACAAAACTTACCGGTAAGTTATGCTTCATTATCCTGATTGTGACAAAAGTAACATTTGCAAACAATTCTTAAAAATAAGCTTATAATAGGATCCCGATAGAGACTCTTATTTAACCAAGAACTTTGTAATTAATTATCCAGCAGTTATTTTTTTATTATTAATGTTTCACGTCAGAATTAAGTGTGTTCTCTCCAATTTATTTGATAAATAATTTATTTCAAACATTTTTTATCTATTAGAATAAAAATATTTCTAATACCAATTTTCATCTGTGCGTTATTAATAATAGTTATTATTTTTTATTATTAAATCTATTAGTAGTTTAATAAGATTTAAAAATGTAATTTACCTTTGCCAATATGTTTGAATAAGCCCAGGAATAATAATCTTAAAAAAATAATTCTCGTTACGGTATGATGTAATACCGATTAGTTTAAAAGCTTTTTTTTTTTATTTGCGAGATGTTATATGACGATTTCAGTGAATTCTTAGGAATTCTGGCGCCCAGACTAAATAAATTAAAAGCTGATTTTGTCAATAGCACAATTCTCAACAATTACTAGGCCGAGTTGATCAGGAAATATAGCTGTGTTTTTAGGATAGAAATACAACTTTCTTCTTTTTTTGACAATGCTTGATTAACTCACGCGCAGTTTATATTAGCGTGTAGAGGCCTAGCAAAACGGAAAATGTTATAATATGTTTGCTTCACCATTCACTGTGGTTTAACTAAAGATCCTCAGTTCAACCA
Organism: Epiperipatus broadwayi; assembly: GCA_028023455.1. NCBI lineage: Eukaryota > Metazoa > Onychophora > Udeonychophora > Euonychophora > Peripatidae > Epiperipatus > Epiperipatus broadwayi. The sequence goes on from JAQFVV010012398.1 coordinate 4,819,788, forward strand.
CAATAAATGTAGACTAAATTTAAAGTAGGAAAAAATTTACAGAATGTTCTTTTATGTTTAGAAAATAAAATGAAAAGATTTTAATTTAGATAAAGAAATAAAATTTCTAGAACTCATTAGAGAAAAAAAATTAATTAAATAAAAAAAGAAATAATTAAAAAAGGACTGTAATTAAAAATAAGATAGAGAACAATGGAGATTGGAATGCAAGATGGCTAACAAGTTGTGTAGATAGAGAGAGAACAGTTTAGTTTCTGCGTGGCTTTTGCCTGGCTCAGTTCAACTGCTAGGACTGAAAAATAGCACAAGATATTTTAGTGAAGAAAAAATATAGTTAACTTGTGAGTAAAAGCTCCCACAAATAAGATTATTTTAGCTCCCTGCTATAGAGTTTGGAACCACAAATATTCAAAGAAACTTAAAAGAATTTTCGGGTGCTATAATAGAAATGGCCAAGTAGATTTCTCTCTCTCTCTCTCATCGGTTTTCCTGTTTTTTTTTTGCTGGAGCTGGAAAGGTATAATATCGTAATGTAGAGTTGGTGATAGAACATTTCTTGCCTGACCAAATGCCTGCTGCCAGTCATGAATAATGGACTAAAATCAAAATAAGCTGTTACTTGTGTAGTGCACTGGAATCTCCATAAGACTATCTAGCTAAAGACGTACACATTTCAAATTACCGGTAATATAAATTTTGTATTAGTATTTGATTTATTTTAAAATATTATCATTACGTATACATACAGTTAGTTCTTTTATATATATATTTGTGTTATTTAATTAGTTTTAAAACGATTTATAAGAAAGCAGAATAATAAAATATTCTGTCATTTTTTTTATTATATACAAAGTATTTTACCTCGGCAGAAGCGCAAAAAGTCATTCTAAATTAGATTAATGCTTTTTTTTAATTTTGTGGTAAAAGAGGTCAATAGATCGTTCTTATTATGGTTTACTTAAAGAAAAGGCAAAATAATCAAAACTAAACTCAGCTTATAGTTTTTTTTTTTTTGGTTTCACATTTTGCTTTTTCAATCCGAATTAGAATTGCATATGCACATATATGTAGTCATATAATTGGGGTGAAATGATTGAAAATAACATATATATTTTAGTGGGAGAGAGAGTGTTTATATAATCAAGAAACGTGAAAGAAGTTTCATTAACAGAGGTGGGTAGAGTTGGATAAATAGAGTTCTCGTATCCTTTTTATTAAGCCACTAGTAAACATATTATGTAAAGATCAATAAATATAAGGGGATTTCTTTTTAATCTAAACTTTTACCTCAATTTTGTGAGAGCTTTATGTCATGAGAATTTAGATATTAGTATTTAGTTTCAGGCTTGATTTTGTTTTTTTAAAAATGGATTATTATTCCGTCTTAATCTTTTGTGTGTTACTCGGGGAGTCGGAAATATCTTTATAAATTGTGTCTTATTTCAATATCCATATTGGTGGGCTTATCTTACGGACATCTCCGGATAAGATTCCAGAAATCGTTATCTTGACTGGACATAAGCATTATGCTCCGTTCTGAACTCGGATCATGCTCTGCAAATGAGTTCCTTCTCACCCTACTATGTTTTAGGGTTGGAGCGCTATCCAGCCTCATGTCATTCTACATTCCTCATAGAGAGAAATATCTCTGGAAAAACTGGCTGCCAAGATAAAAGGAGAAAAACAACAAATCTCTGAGTAATACATTTAGTTAGTACATTAGCTTTATTAACCTGACTATATTCTATGCTCACAGAAAACCTAATGATATGAATGATGTAAAAAGGAAAGAAAGAAAGGGGGTTCAAATTTAAGTTAAGGCTATGTTTTATTACAGCTCAAACAACATCTATTTAACTAGTACTTTGTTTGTTTGATTTTTCTTGTTTTTTTCCTTTGCCACCTCTGAGTGATTCTTCTCTCTCTCTCTTCCAAAAATCATTCATCCCATGCCAAGTAAATGCAATATGATTTTGTGAACTAGAACCAATATTTACTGCCTATATGTAGTTATTGTCAGTCCATTGATGCTCTCGGGTAGACTGAGAAGTCAATGACCGGCTCTTTGGAGAGTGATCTTGTGTTTTCCTTTTGTATATAATAAACTTTAATTCTTTTGTGAACAATAAATTTTTTATTTTCTTTTTAATACATTCACATACCACTTATTCTTATTTGTAAGTTCCTCCTTTGAGTCTTATCTCTCCCTGACCACCGAGCATACATTGAGAAGAAATTCTAGTGAGGTTTTGGGGAGTAAATTGCTTGGTGGCAATCTGGAGGAGTAGGTGAAGTTCAAACCCCCTCAACCTGCATCTCTAGATTGGGTTAAAGTAGCTCTACTTTTCATACCGTTACACATGATGTATAAATATATATACATAAAGTCAATTCTCGCTATTGCAGTTCCTTATTTATGGAATTAATTATTATATAGTATATAAAAAATGTGTCATGACTCATTGAAAATTCTCTTTAATTAATGTGCATTAATCATACATCATGAAAAATATGAGTCAGGTACTTAATTTTTTTTTTAATTTTAAAGAGGCATATTTATATAATTTCAACGCAAATGCAATTTTATTTATCATTTTAAAAATTCTGGGCAAATGTTTTCAATATTTATTTTTTACGGATTTTGCAATAATGCAAGACTACATAGTTCTGAATTTAAGTTGAATCATATTAAGGTTGTGTTATGGCAGGTAAAATGTACTAGGGGATTTTTTTAATTATGCTTTAATGTACATGTTCATAAAAATCAGTATTCAACTTTTTATCATTAAATTAATAAGCTTTTTTATGGGGGGAGGGGGAGGGTGCCTCTAATAAAATTATGAGCTTTCATAGAATTATTTTAATACTGGAGAAAAAAGAAATATGCTCCAATTGTGAGTGAGTCAGGTGAACTTGCTTAATCTTTCTATAGAATTACATTATTTTGAAAGAGAAGAAAATAGTGATCAAACATGTAGTAGCTATATTTTAAAAGTTAGATGAATATAATTCAATTTTCTTATTATATTAGGCAGAAGATAAAAAGATCATTAGAAAGAATGGATATCATGCAAACTTATTTAATGTTAAATTTTTATTTTTTATGAAAAGTAGATTAATAACACCAATATAAAGGCAGTAAGGTAACTATAATAAAAGAAGTAACTTGTTTACTTCTGGTGTTAGCCATTTCATACTATTTTTTTTTAAAAATTATCATCTTGATATTGTTATATTCATTCTATTCTATAGCTATTTATTGTAAGTTTGAATATACTGCTATAAAATTTCCAATCTGCAAAGCAGTTTTGATTTTTACTATGCAAACAAGTTAGCCTTGTTTAAATCCTTGTAGTTTTTGTAAATTTCAGAATATTAGCTTGAATAGTATAAAGGAGTAAAATGTGGCTACTAAATGCATAAATATATTAATTTCATGTGGACTTCTATCTTTGCCAATGAAAGCAAAATTGAAAAATTGGTCTGGAGATAGGTATTTTATAATGCTATTCTATCTAGTGGTCATTGATTGCTCAACTTTATAGTAGGAATTATATTATTAGCATTTTTTAGGGTTATCTATATGTTTAATTTATCAGATAGCCCAAAGACACAATAATTATTGTGATGATGAAATCCATCAACTTTATAGCACATTATCTTATTTTTATTGCCAACAACCTTTCTAAACCATTATTGGTTTTTCTAATGAATTTGATTATATCTGTAACAATATCAAAATAGGAAAAATTCAACCTAATCATTCATGCTTCAAATTGAAAGTTCAGGTATAATCTGATCAAGTATCTATTTTTTATTTATTTTTACTATCCAAGAGAGTTTCAGCAATGTTTTCTATTACTATAATCACATCCATACTTTTACCATTTTTTTCCAACAGAGTCATCCTGCACATCTGGTTTAGTGCAGTGGTCTTCAACCTTTTCACACCTGCAGACCAGCCAAAATAAGGATAAGATTTTGTGGACTGGCAGAAGTTTACAGATAAATTTTCTTAAAGATGTAACCTGCTTAGCCTTAGATAAGCATAATTGTTATAACTGACCAAAAAAGCGCACTAGTTATTGTGTATTGTAATGGTGTTGCTTACCTTAACATGCTGAACATTCTTTCTCGAGTTGCACAGTCATATTGTTACAGAAAACAGTACAAGAACAATCATTCTCATTAATGTGCTTGCATTTCTATGTTTATTATTTCATTGTTAAAACATGAAAGAATAAAATGTTATGCACCTGAATGTTGGGAAATATTACAGCTAGTGTAATTACATGACAATGATTATGATAAATGTAATATCTGTATTTAATGTTAAATATACAAGATGAAGTTATATATAAATGAAGGTTGTCTTTTGCTAGTAGTAAGAGCAAAATAGAAATCACGTAATTAAAATCAACGTACAAACAAAAAAAAATTGCCGTATTTTAAATCTGAAAAAATAAAACGAAATGTGTAAAAATCTGAAGTTTTAATGTTATTGTAAATTTTTTTTTGTTGGTGTGTTGAATGGATCAAAAAATGTAATTAATAGGAAAAGTTTTTTTTAAAAATGGTAAAATAGACATCGCGTAATAGGAGTGGGTTGAAAAATACTTTATCATCACTGAAACAAAAGATAGAGACCAAAGTTATTTTTTGTTTGTTTTTATTTTTTAAAAAAGGTAATAGAAATTGGTTTTAAAAATAAAAGTTTTAGTATATCAGCAGTATACAAATAAAGGCAAAAAAGATATCACCTTATAGGCTAAAAAAAAAGTGGCTGTATTTTTAAACAAAAAAAAACTGAAACTTGAAAAAGTCAAAAGTTTTGATCTTACTTTATTTTGGGGTGGTGGTAGTGTATTGAGAAATACTCTGTAAAAGTTAGAAACAGAACTTATTTTTTGATTTTTATTTTTTAAAAAAAGGTAATAAAAATTGGCTTCAAAAATAAAAGTTAAAGCCAAAAAAAAAAAAAATTACCATATAGCCAAAAAAAAAAAAAACACTAAAAATGAAATATTAAAAGAGAGAGTAGAAAAAATTTAAGAGATCAAAAAAAGGTATGTTACATTTTATTATTTTAACAATGTTGACAAGCGGCCATGATTGGCTATCAAAAGACAAACGGAGTTAGTATAATAAAAAAAATTTCTACCCCCCCCCCATAAATATCTGTGATGAATAGAAAAACAAATTAATTTATGTATGATTGATTGGATTTTGTTTTTGTTCTGTTTCTTTTTTTTAATCAGGTAAAAATGCGATGAAAACAAATAAAAATTGTTTACATTAATTAAAAGTTTAAAATCTTATTATTTTGTTATTACAAACTTTCTTGCCAGTCTAACGTGGACTAGCAGAAAACTTCTATGGCCCAGTGCCGGTCCGTGGACCAGTGGTTGGAGACCACTGGTTTAGTGTATTGGTAGGATCACACTCTGGAACATAACATCCTTAGATTGATTCCAGATCTGGTGTTTTGTGTGTACCCATGATCATAAAAACCCTCACTTTTGTATTTTTTATTTATTTAATGATATCCTTAGAGTCACAGGAAATCTCATAGTTTGAGTATTTTGAACTTTTCTTTTAAAAATATTACTTTGTATTTAAATGTGCTTTGAAACCTTTCATTGTGATTCTGACTCATTATTCCATGACCAGTTTCCTGCCTGCTTGGTCCTTTATACTTATGAACAATCAAGAAAGCAAGTGTCACCAACTTTTATGTCTTCAAACTCAAATGCTTACTCTCTCATTATAATTTTTGTCTTCACTATATTTAGCTGTAAGTTCATTTATTTTGTGGCTTTTAATATTGAGATAAGAAAGTGACATCACTGATATCAATCATGTGTTTTTGTTTGATTGCCCTATTTTATTGCCTAATCTCTTTCTTGATTATTCTATTTGGCTTGTGTGGGGTAGCAGTAGAGTGGCAGACTCTGGTGTAAGTTACTTGATTCAATTCTAGTTCTGGCATTCCAACCTCCTATAAGCTACAAGCAGTAAAGTCATTTTATTATTATTGTCCTACTATATTTTGGGAGATACCTTTTAAAAAAAACATACATTTTGAACCATAGGATAAACTTTAATGAATTATGTTTAAAAAATAAGGTTATTATATCATTAAATATGAAACCATTTTTCATAATTTTTAATCAGCTTTAATATCTTTTTATTATGCTGTGAAATTCTTAATATTAAATTCTTTAATTAGAAATCCAATCATTGATTGAACATTTAAACTGCCTTTGAATAGAAAAAATTAATTAAAAACAGATTTTTTTTTTTAAAAAGTGAATAAAATTTTAACCTCATAAAAGAGTTTGGCTAGTAAATAATATTCAAAGATTTTTCATGGAAATCTTTTAATTTTTAATGAATGTTTATTTTTTTTTAAAATTTAGTTTGTAAAAATATTAGAAAATTACTTCGATTACACTTTTTATTATATAAAATCTTAGATTGCATCATTAAGTTCTATCACATACTTGCTTGTTTGACATCGTTGCTTTAAATTCATGTGAAAAATAAATAATGAATAAATAAATACATTTATATATAAATTTATTTGTATTATTGGGTTGTGAAATGTAGCATTTAGAATCTGTAGCACTCAATCAAGACCCAAGTGTTTGTGATTTTGTGTGTTCACATGTCATTTCAACTTTTTCTTGCTTAATTAAAACGAGAGCTTGATAATTTTAATTTATAATGGAAATTCAAAATTTACTATATATAGATGACATCTTAGTATATTTTAAGTATATATTTCCAGATAACTGGAATAATATAAGAGTAAGGCTATTATTTAAAGGAAAAGGTAAGGACCGTAGAAAGATAAATAATCATAGACGATACAAATAATGTCAGTGTTATATAAAGTTTTTGCATATATGGTGGCTGGAAGGGTGGCAAAATGGATAGAAGAAAATAATATAGTGAGAGAAATGCAAGGAGGTTTTAGAATAGATAGGCATATAGGAGATAGTTTATTTATAGTCACACAACTTATAGATATGAGTAGGAATTCAGGTAGACAGTTATATATGGTCTTCATAGATATATAAAAATAAATTATGAATAAGTTTAGTTCATTTATGAATAAATGGAGTTTTAGTAGGTCTTATTAAGAGATTGTATGAAAAAAAAATACTATAGGATCAGAATTAAAAATGAGGTGGGACTAAGGCAAGAATATCCTATGTTACATATTTAGTTTTTGTTATATTCGAGAAAAATGGAGAGAGCAATAGAAAGACTAGAAAGTGAAGTAGAAATACCAGTGATAAATGGCAAGCAAGTGTATCTATTATCAAGCCCTTTATTTGCTGATATCTTTTTGTGCACAGAAAGTAGTGAAGATATGGAAGTTATGCTGAAGACTTGCACAAGAGTGGTAAATAAAGAGATGGGGGTTAAATTTAGTGAAGAAAAATCAAAAGTGATGATGATAAATGCTGGGGAAAGAGAAGAGAAAGAATTTTTATTGGCAGAAATATGGCAAATAGGTATAATTATTTGGGAATCATTTTAAGTAATCAAAGAAATTGCCTGCATGAATGAGAGAAAAAATTGATAAATGAAGCAAAGAAAAGAAAGAGACTGTTAAAAAAAATTAATAGTGTTTTTTTATAATAATTATGATGTAGCAAGAACTGTATGGAAGAGAGTCTCAGTAGCAGGGTTAACTTTTGATAATGATGTGTTATATGTTTGTAATTGAGATGTTAGATTACTTAGAAATAATACGAAGAGAAATAGAAAGATATGCATTAGATTCAGATGTGTGGATGACAAAGGAGGCAATTCAAGGAGAAATGGGATGATCAAGTTTTTATATGAGAGATGCAAAAAGCAAAATGAAAGTGTTCAGTAGATTGCAATTTATGGATAATAAGAGAATAGCCAAAATAGTAATTAATTGGGCTACGATTAAAGAACAGGCAGCAAGATGGGTGTCAAGGGTAGTATGGTATGCAGATTTGGATAAAGTCTTTATGTCAATATACTTGTATAAAGGGCGGGATGATTGTGATAGGAGGATTGTTGAATGTTATAGTGGTAAAGATTAGGATAGAAGAATTGATGCAATAATTAAAAATAGGGAGTTGGAGAGTTAATTTATGATAATAGCAAGAGAAGTAGTTTACTGTTTAAGACTCAAATGGGATCATTAGCAACAAAAGAATATACACATAAATGGAGAAATGTGAGTGATTTAGTCTGCAAGTTATGTAAGGAAGGCATGAAAAATAGTAGGCATTTACTAGATGAATGTAAATGCTTACAAGCAAAAAGAATACAAATAATGGAGTTGTGGGAGAATAAATATAAACAAAATGATTATATAGAAAGTGGGTTCTTGGTTTTTATGCTGGGTTTGGAAAAAGATAAGGGGAGGGGTCCTGATATAAAGGCCATAGAGGGGACAAAGATGTTGTGGAAATGGGATAGAGGAGAATATGGCAAAACTTATGGTGGAGAATGGAAAGGGAAGGTAATTTGCTAACAGGTTTCTCTAGGCACAGTAACTGAAAGATTCCTGACTTCGATAAAGAAGAAGCCATAGGGCAACACATCACATATATATAATGAAGTCTGTTAAAATGAATTACTTAGTTCCAGAATGATTTTGTTAATCATTAGGTTATTGTGCCGTAATTAAGGATGATCTATTCTAATCCTTCGGCCAAAGTCAAAGTTACAATCCTAAATAATTGGTTAAACCGAAAAAGTAAAAATTATATATATATAATTAATTGCTTTACATACTTCCACAATTTTATTTTTAAAGAAAACTAAAATTTATTTTTTAAAAATATAAAATTAAACTATAAATTTACATATCCTAATAAAAATTCGGTTCATTGATTTCGGAACTTTTTTTAAAAAAAAAAAAAACCAAAAACATTCCACTTTGACTCTACTATACTAGAGGCCTCTTTATGCCTTGCCACGCAATGCAATCTAATTATTTTCCAGAATTCAGTGATATTTATTTTGCTAATAATAAATTATTTTGTAGGAACAGTATTTATTTTAGAAGACAACAAAAAATTTCTTTAAACAATTGCTTAACTTTTTCACACATAAGATCTCATCAAACCAGCAAGAAAATTTTTTATTAATTCTACAATGTAAACTGCTCAAGCTGAAATTATTTTTGTTATGGATGAACTTTTTAATTTGTCATTTTTTTTAAAAAAAATGTTGATCATTGATTTAATTATAGTGTATTGCTTTCTCTTTTAGAAATAATCTTTTTTTTTTTTTTTACTTCAGTACTGAATTTTTGATCCCATTTTGACTCATAGTAAAATTAATATTCATATATATATAAAAAGAATTTTTAAAAAACTTATAAAGTTAAACAATCCCCCCCCCCCATTAATGTAGTAATAATAATATCTAATGCTTTTACTTAAAGGTGAAATGATATGAAAACTTTAAGCATATTAGTGCTTATTATACGTTTCTTTTTAATTTGAGTCAATGGTAGTCATTGATGTAATGATTCGTTATTATTAGCATATAGACTTCTGCAATTTTACACTTTTATCAAGTAAATTTTTAAATTCTAGTTTTAGCACCTAATTAAAATTATTACAGGCACAATGTACATATCTAGAAAAATACTTTAAAAAAATACACAATAAAACTACAATATCCACTGTTTTGTTCCAAATCTCCTCTACATACATTGTATATCCATGTGTTATAATTCTTGCTTTGTTGATAAGCTTGGATTCCAATAGAATAAGTATTATTTCATTAATTCTTTTTGCTTTCATATAATATATAAACATTAAAAAAAGTAGTTATTAATAATAAATTGATGAAGATCATTTATGCACATATTTACTATGTATTTTTATTCATTCTTATTTACTCAATAATAATAATGAAAAACTTACTGTATCATATTTTTCTTTTTTAAAAAAAAGAATAGTGGTTAGACTTTTATCACAATTACATATTCTTTGGATGATATCCTTTTCCTTTACTAACTTTTTTCCCCAATAGAAATATTATAGTAGTCTCACTAGTTTGGAATCTATAGTTAGTCCTATTTGTTGTGATTCATTTTAAATTTTCAACTAAATTTCTCAAACTTTCTGTTGCAATTCAAGAACTGCTAATTTTCATTTTATTATTTGAGAAAATTATTTTACACATTTTCTTAAATTTCATAAAACTTTTAGCTTTATGCTTAAAAACCATTTTATTATATCAAAATATTGTAGCACCTTAAAATGTTGAATTAAAAAAGCAAATTGTATAAAGTGCTTTCATGTAACCAAATAAACATGAGATGAAAAACGGCTGATGCCATATCATCGAATTTATTAAATTTATGAATTTCATTTATTTATTTTTGTTTAGTTTCATTATGGGGGAGGGTTGATAACATATAATTGAAGTAATGTGGTGTATAGTATATACCATACTGTATACAACTGTTTTATTGAAGAGATTTAAAAAAGATAAGCAAGTTAAGTTGATAATTAAATTTTAGATGCCCACTATTTTTATTAGTCTTTTGTTTTTATTTATTTTTACTAAAATTTTATTTTGACTATTTTTAAAACATCAAATATTAAAAAACTTACAAATTTTATTTATAAGGTAGTAGCTACAATTATTACATTATATTTATCTGGGAAAATACTTATAAAAATATGTTCATATAATATGAATGGTAGAATGATAGACATGCATAAAATATAATTATCAATTTAGTTCATTTACCTCTTTCTACAATTAGTTGTAAAATTGTTGTGTTATAAACATTTTTGTCTAAAAACATTCTCCTAATTGTATATATTGTAATAATTTCCGTCATGAGTCATCAAAGCAGAATTTGAAAATGAATTAATTTTGATATAAAAAAAAAAAATTCAAAAATTACTAGCATACAACATCTATATTTAGAAGTTATAATTCATTCTAATCCAGAGCCATGTATTATAAGTTTGAGTAGTCAGTAAATCACATTTTGCAATGTTGTACATTAATTTCTTCTGCAATAAACCTTTCCTTATAAAAAATAGCGTCATGTTTTTCAATTGTAGCTCAACATTGTCTTCTGTAATTTTTTTTCACAAGTTTTTTTATTATAATTTTCACTAGTTTAACTGGAATGTTAACTCTGAATTTTTTCAAAATTGTGACTTTTAATTATTTTTATTATCATCTACAACTTATCATTCAAAGTACTTTATGAAATACAACTTTGGTTACATTTGTAAATTTGCCATATGTCATTGAACAAAATACCTCAGAGTGATAGCTTTTGATTGACATCATAAATAACATGAATTAGAGAATAAATAGAAATTATAGAATATATTGTAACGATATATAAATATGTCATTACATTAAATTGAAATAAAAACTTTTAAGTTCGCATATAAAAATAAGTGTATTAAAAAGAAAAAAAAACTAAACGCTAAAATTAAAATATTGTTAAACGTATATACATTCGCACAGATGCTAAACTTTAAAAATATTTTTTTTTAATAAATAAAAAAAGGTATTTGAATGTATTTTTTTTATAAAAAAAGATTTAAATATAAAAATGGTTTAAAAAAGAAATAACGTAAGTAAAAATAAAAACAGGTATTAATTAATTCCTGTAATCTGTAAATGGAAATGATTGTTTATTAATTATCCAAAAGCTGTCTAATTAAAAAGTCAGAGAGTAAATTAGATAAGAGAATAAAGAGATTTTAGCTTGACCAATGGAAGCACCAAGCCTCAGCCCGGACCCGAACGAAAATTTGGATTAGTGACATCTTTGTTCATTCAATCTGGAGATTTACTATAAAAAGAGAAATATTGAGTTCCAGCATTGTGTGTTTGAGAGATGCAGTAGGACGCACATACCACACTCTCTATTTAAAAAAAAAGAAAAATGAAAAGACTGTGATACCTTGAACCAGTTATTGCCATCTCCAGAACATTATCTTCCAATGGAGGCATCGTGGGAATTAAAAGCAGAAACCTGAACTCTTCTACCATAAGCTATATGAAATGAACAATTGTTAAAATCAATTAAGAACTTTCGTCAAGTTTTACAAATTGATAAACAAGCCAACTTAAATGTTAAAACGGACTCTTATCTGACTCTTGTAAGTTTTTAAATCAAATTAATAATGTTTAATTTTATATGTTTTCCGATTGATAAAAATCATTTCCATTTTTTTTCTTTCTTATTGTATAAATTGTTTATTGTTTAAATTTTAAATGATGAAATTTAGGTTGGGTATAGACGTTGCATAGGTTCGTTAGTGGTTGATTATGTTGAAGTTTTCACATTTGATTAGAATATATAGGTCAATGAGGTTAATGTGGGCATCTTACGATGAATGCCATGGAGCCTTGTGTATTCCCTTTGCAATTGACGTGATCGATGATTTTGTATTTTGATCGATTGTGTTTAATTTGGATGTTTTTGACCGTGGAATCTTTGCAGCCGATCTATACTCAACATTTTAAAAGCAAATTTATAAAAATAATCTGTGCGAACGTATTTAAATGTTAAATTTAAGTCGGACGTGAATGGCTATATAGTTTTGTAAAGTTATATTAAGGGAGGGTAATCTTTGGTTATTCATTTCTTAGTTGAATTGGTTCAATGTATTGGATATATTTGTGTAATTGTAGATGTAGTATGAGATCCGCTTCAGGCAGGATTGCATATATACGCCACACACATTCTGTTTGCCTATGGATGGGTTTGTAAGTCGGCAGAAGACCGCAGTCCATTCCTATGGAGTTTTTTGTTTATTGTTCTACTTGCCAACAGATGTAACATTCCTGTTGGTGGAGAATCAATGTCTTCTCTAATTCTACTTACTGTTCAGATGTACATTCCTGACAGTACAGTATTTTGTGTTGTCGTATTTTCATTATTTTCATGCTACAATGAATACATAAATGTATCAGATGGATTGGCGCCGTTTTGGCTACGAACTTTTGGCCTAAGGTTAAATAAGGGAAAGAATATTTTCTTTTCAAATGCAGACCTATATAGTCTATTCATACTCGACTCACTAAATAAAAATTAAACTTATTGAAATCTTTTTAAATGTAAATTTACAAGTTAATATAAAAATCTAAAGGTTAAACTTATTCCTCGAATTTAAATGTTATTTTATATGTGCGTAAATAAATATTTTTATGTGTTAATTTCTGGCAGTGGCTTTTATTTATTGATATTTAAGATATAAATTAAGATATAGATTTTTATCTCTGCGTCTCCGCTGAGCTAGTGACTTGGGCTAACGATCGGAATATTTAAATAAAGTGGAATCTTAACAGCGCGTATCTGCCTACTCTATAAATTTTTCTAGGTTTAAATGCCTAGATGGCGCCTTGTAGAGCAGATACCGTTTTGCGGTTAGATTCGATCTTCACTTTCATTTCGATCGTTATAATATATATATATACATTATATAAATAAACATTTTTATCATTGAATAATGATCATGTGATACACATATTTTACATTAATTTTCACAGAAAACTGAAATTACTTGTTGTGTTGTTCTGTATTATTTTTCTAGAGATCAATGAATCTGTATTAAGGCCCATATATTTGTATGTATATCTTGCTCAGCATTGTTTAGCTCTTTAATATATTATTACATATTATTATTATATACATCTGATATATCATAGGAAAAAAAGGATCAATGTGCTAGCATGATTATGTGGGTAGTAATCCTTAGAAATGATTATATAAGGCTGTCAATATTGTCATTTTTGTTGTTGAGTATCACTAGAATCATCATTTTTATTTTATTCAGACCATAGCAATCAAAAAAAAATGTGTGATTGGGTTTCAATCTCTTTGTGACAAAGAGTACATTAATCAATAGCAAATTATTTCATTCTCTTCACATTTATTTTCGATATCATCACTAATAACTATTTATTATCTCTATTTTGTAATTATGCTTTTCTATTATCAATAAATGTATTTCCCTTATATATATATATATATAATAAACATTTAAGTTTATAACTTGTTTTCAGTAGGAATAAAGATTGAATCCTATTGAAAACATTTGTTTTGCTTATAGTCAGTATCAAGTAGGAAAAAAGATACCTGCTTTTATTTTAGTCACTGCACTAATATTAACATAACTAAAGAAATGATCTTTCACTTAAAATTAACTAAGTGTGCATTTTGGATAACCCACTGAATGATTCAAAGGTTGGTTATCTAAAATTTTCAATTTTTAAAAAAAAGAAGAAGCTAAATTTGCTCAATTTTGAATATTAATCATCTATAAAGCAGGCTAAAATACTAACGACTTTATACACGATCTTAACTTTACTTGCACTAGTCTATTTTGTTTAGCCAAAATCTTATATTCTATCATTGTATTGAGAACCAATATTGCTTTCTAACAGATAACATATGTATATGTATGTTACAAGTGTGTGTATATGTATGACTAAAATACTTTATTTTATTGGAATTAGCTAGACCCTTTGGCAAATGTTTGCAATTTTTATTTATAACCACCAGCTCAAATAATATTATTCAATTATTGTTTGTCTTCTCACAATTTATTTATCCCAATATTTAAATCTTACCATAAGCTTTAGCATTTTTTTACATCATCAATATGCATATTCTGATAAGATTGTGACAATATTTTTAAAGTTTGTTTCTATTTGAATCTCGAGAAGCTTGAATGTTATCAAATACTTTTTGATAATTTTTTGCCAGAAATTTCAATCTCTTTCTCTCTTCTGTAATATATTCTTTTTTTCAGACTGCAGGGAATATTCCTTTTTTGTGTGGCATTCATGATTGGTTGAGGTTTAAAGTTAAGATTTTCATTATTGCAGCTTGACTTTCTTTTTGTAGCTTTTATATTATCATACCAATACAGCAACTTCTATTCTAGTTCCATCTATTGTAAGATTGAGTAATCATTTGTTACTTATTATATTACCAACATGCCAATTAATTCTTTCACTTTATTACAGTATTATAAACAGCTGCAGTTCTTCATCAAATAATTACTTTAGCTTACTATAATATTATAAACAAGAACATTTTTTTCTTTTTTTTACTGTAGTGCCATCTAGTATTATAAGATTAAACCATCAGTGTTACTTACTACCTTATCAACACAGCATCACTTGTTTCTTTCTGCTGAATTAATAAATAATTAAATGGCTTTAGTAGTCAGATGTTCATAAGAAGTTTGAGTACAAGAAGTGTCAGAGTGTAGTATGTTCAATGGACCTTAAATTCCAGAATCTAGCATCACTGACAACTCACACAAAACATTTTTTCTGCTTAGTGCAATAAACAAAAACAGTTTTTGTGTGTCTGCATTAGCAATCATCTATTGTAAATTTATCAATTTATTAAGACCCAAAATTATATTTTATTTATCTCGTGAATCTTTCTTCAACTTTCTCACAAATGTTGTTACATATACCCCTTGAGGACTTGAAATGAAAAGAGAGAGAATAATAAAATGTATATATACCAAATTATGAGACATTGTAAAAATAATTGTAATCAAACTAATTTTTATAGACTAAAGTAAACTTTGTTCCATTTACTTATTGTATCAGAATAAATTTATATTTATAGAATAAGCAATAGTGTGGAAAGATCTCATTTGTTGAAATAATAATAGTAATTGCATGATTAGTTATTTAAAAAAATCAATAACATTAAAATATATTATTTATTGAAATGGAAAAATGAAAGTATTGTTGTCAATGAACTCTAGTGAGCCCAGTTCTTTTCAATTCCTTATACAAATATATAATTGTGATTAATATCTATACAGAATTTTTTAGTTTCATTATCATATTCTAAAATCTTTAAACATTATGGAAAAATTTATTCTTCCATCATTTGACTTTTCATAGCTTCTGGACTTGTTGAGTCAATATTATATCTAAAGTAACAATAAATGTTTTCAACATGTTTGATTTGATAATATTGAGTTTGAAGGTTTAATGCTTTTAAACAAATAAACAAAAAATATTAACACAATTGACAACAGCATAATTAGTCTAACTATAATCCCACTTCTAAGAACTTAATAGGAATAAGTGTGACATACTATAACAACTTATTTCATTCTTGCATATTTCTTTTTACAAATATTTTCTTTTTGTAATATTTTTAAAGTTGTTATTGGTTCTGTAAACTTTGAACTTATTTTTTTAATCTAATCAAACATTGGTTAGGTAGAGAATCCTACTGAAATCTGACTTTAATCAGAGAATATATTTATTATTTTTAAATTTTTAATTTGTTATACTTGTGGGTTTAAGAAACCTGATATACCATACCTTATTTGATAATTTAATTTTTATATAAAAAAAATATTTTACAAAAAAAATGAAGCAGTATTGATTTTAGTATAAAGGTGAAAAGTCGAAATCCTGTCTAATAACTATTTATAAAGAAGCTAAACATTTTTTGTTCTATTTTACTTTTATTTTACCATGCTTTCATCTATTTGATTTACTTATTTTTTAATATTTTATTACTAACATTTATATTGAATAATAGTGATATAAGATGATGATGTCAGTAGTTAATCATAGCAATGCCAATAGTAATATGACATTTCAAATTACAAAGAAAGCCATCATAAATACTTCTGTAGTCTATGTAACTAAATTTGAAGAGATGCCAACTGCATTCATTGTATGTAATACACTTTGTAATATGGCTGTCTTACTACATGAAAAATTGACAAATAATGTACTATATATACTTTTCAGGAATAATTTTCTTTATCAACTGTTTTGGAATACTGCCAACAATCCTTATAAATATAATGACCACATGACTTATATTAATAATGTAATGGTGAACAACTGAATGTCAAAATGTGAATATGTACAATGATTGGAACTGGCCACTTTTCAAATTTATTTACATCTAAATCAAGGTATATTAATCTATTTATTACATATGATGATATTGGATTTCATTAAGGTTTTTAATGGTATGAATCTGTGCTTTTGCTTTGATTAGTACATAGCTATGCTGAAATAAACTAACTTGAGTTAAATGGTCACATCACTAAATGTTCATGTTTTAACAAGTATTATTATAGGTTATGTGACTATTATACTTGCATAAATTGTTGGACATGCTTCAAGATAAGCTGGAAAAGAAGTTAGTCCTGAAATGCATATGTATTGCAGAGCAATTTGTCAGTTTATTCATGTAATACAGCAAAGATAAAAAAATGTATTTTATACATTGATTGGAACAATTTGTTAAAATTGGTTTATATCTAGTTCAAGCTGAATTAACATATTTACTCTGCATTCTGTGATAAACACATTATTATCAGACACTGAAAAAAAATGAAAAAGAAATAATTTGTTGCTCACAAGTTCACATTAAGTTTGAAAATTGGAAGAGACAATATTGAACTATGACCTATGAATTTTCAACTCTAGTAGAGTCTGCAATTTTATCATTGCATTAAATCAAGCAAAATAATAGACACTTAATAATATTAATATTTTCTTAAATTACATGATAAAAGCATCAGTTTTATTTATGTCAAGCACTTTTATTTTCTGTATGTAATGAAGTTATTTTTATATTTTTAATAAATTATCAAAAACTATATTGATAGTATTTTTGCCTGATAATAAGGTGTGATTGGCTAATCAAATTTTTGAATTCTTAACCAGTGTATTTTTATCATTGACTTTAGTAATATGAGTCAAGTACTTTATTTGCAGAAAAATATACTTTTTTTTATTTTTTTTTTAAACTTTATTAGTAACAAAATATTTACAAAAATATTTACATTAAGAGCTTTTTACAATTTTTTTTATAATTTTTAATTTCTTAGGATGTTTTTAGAATGTAATGATTTGAAACAAGGTGATTACTGTCATCGCATTATCAATCGCATTAATGAGCAACTAAGGAATACATTGCTTTGCCACATTTTTTTTGTGACATTACTAGGTATATATATTTTTTTATTTTTGTAAGTGAACAATATGTGAAGACATTATTTAATAATTTCTTTTTTTTTTCATGTGTCAAAACATCGGCCAGGAAGCGAACCCGCAAACCGGGACAACTGTTTGTAAGGCAGCTGTACTGACTACTCGACCACCAATGCTTGATATTTTTTCTTCACAAACAGTTATCTCTGAATTGCTTCAATAATACTAGAAAATTTTTTTTTTCATAGAGATTTTCAGTATGAAAAGACAACCCAGAATCAAAAGTTTTTTTTTTACTTGAACTTACAACTATTCCAGTGAATATTTCATATTTATTTATTAACTGCAAATAAAAATCGCTCTTATTATTTATTCGTTAGATATTATTTTTTCTCTTTTAACCAGCATCTATGTTTATGCATCTTTTTTTTTAAACTCAAGGAACTGAAGCAGTTCAGAATAACAAAACTTAACTAATACAATTATTTCTTTTTATTATAGATACTTCCATATTTCTCCATTCTTTTTTATTTCATAAATAATTTCTTACAAATAAAGATACAATAAAAAAACAAATAACCTCCAAGATGCATTTCATGCTGAACCAGCACTCGTCAAAAACTATGAGGAAAAGATTATAGAAATTTTATCAGAATATTTACATTAAAGTTTACATGGTTGTTTTTAAACTGTCACATCAATATCTCATAATATTATGGTCAAATATGTATACAAAGTATTTATAATACCTCATTTTCTGCCCGTAGGCTTTATAAATATAACCACAATATATCTAACATGCAACCTGAAGTAAAAAAGATATATTCTTACAAATCATTGATCATTCTACTATATTATAAAATCTTACATCTGCAAATTTTCATGATGTTTCAAAGTCTTGATCAATTAATAGTTCTAATCTATTTAAATTAGGAGTTTTCAAACTTTTTGCTCTATGGATTTCTTTGCCAGTTATGTGAAAACTATGGGCCATTTTTAGAATGTAGTGGCAAATAGTTTTATGACATTCAACATTGGCAACGTCTTTAAATCACATTTTGGGATTATTTAAAGTTGCATTTTACATCCACAAATTTATACATTTGAGTTTCTCATGGCATCCATTAAACTATGTCCACCATTTTTATCAATCTTTTTCCAGATAGTTATTTACTACATCCAAACATATTGCATCAAAATTAAAATCATACTAAGACTACAATATGCTATGTATTATTTAATAAGTCCACAATGCTTGCACAGGAATATGATTCTACAAGAGTGTTTTTAAATGCATAAAATAAAATTGCTAAGAAAATCATATATTGAAATATAGTTAGTTATTAAAAGAAAAGAAAAAACAAAAACATATGTAGTTGATTTTCTTTTTCAATTTAGGCTCATAAATCCTGAAATCTTTTCATTAATCCCCAAAGTGTCCCTGGACTCCTAGTTAAGAATCCCTGATTTAATTATCTAGCAGTAAAAAGCTTTATTGAATTAAACCAGTACGATGTCACAGCATATGTCAATTTATGATGTATTATTTAAAAAGAATGGGGAAGTATGGAGTATTTATTATATATATAAAGATATTGCACATGGGAAAGAGAAAGGTGAATAACTCCATGTGTGTGCATGTTTAAAATTTAAAAAATCATATATGTTAATCTTTAACTGAGGTTTAAAGTTTATATCTGTGCTAGAGATAATCTCTAGTTTCGATAATGATTAGTAATAGTCATTATTGTATTTATCGGAAATGAATGGTGTCAAAGTTGTGAGTGTGGTGAGTTTGACAATGGTAAATGAAAATGTAACAATTTACTATTAGATAAATATTCTTCATATAATAGATAGTGATCTGGACCAACTGATGAGTGCTAGTTCAGCACGAAATGCATCTTGGGGTCATTGTCTTTTATTGTGTATATTTATATGAATTTAAAAAGAAAGGGAAGTATGGAGGTTGTTTATTATATTTATAATGCTGTATTCTCTAATATATTTAAGACTTTTTGGCTATAATTGTCATAATTATTCCAATAAAAACAGTTCAGTTTGAATAAATCCCTCTTTTTTTCTTTATAATGCTTAATTTTTTACCTAAATTACTGATATTTATTTTAAATATTGTTGATTTCTAATAAGACGCGTTATATATATATAATACAGAAAATCCTATCGATGTAAGTATCACACAGAACAACTTCAACCCATATATTTATTTATGTGGGTATGTGTTTATATGTGAAAGAAAAAGAATTGTTATAAACAATGTCACAGTAATTTATACAAATACGACTGCGTGTTAATGACATGAAAACGTAAATACGCGTTCAAATTAAAAATAATTGTTTAAATGAATGATGGTGTCAAAACAATTAATAAGAACAATACATTTTACTTAATTTTTGTCACAAAATATATTCACGCGATATTATTTTTCAGATTGAAATGTCTAACAAGATTTAACAACTCTTAAAAGTTATTATATTTATGAATTTAGCGTAAAAAAAAAAAGTTTATTTTATTTTAAAAAAAGTAATAGTAAACTCATTTTAAGTTTACCCGTAAATAATAAACTGATCCAGACTAGAATATTATTAACAAGATCCATCAGATAATGCATCTGACTAATGAAATAACAATAAAAGTAAATAAATAGCGAACAGCATAAACAGGTCAATTAGAAAGTTATTTTTATATGGAGCCATAAAAATATGAACTCGCTATTTTTACTGAATGCTATAAGATATAAAGAATCAGTAGATCATCACCTGAAGCAATTTATAATTAAACATAGTATCTGCAGGAAATAATCACCATCAATCAGTCTTTGTGGTCGGATTTAAAAGGATATTGTAAAATCTTAAACTAATCATCTCAATCACGAGTATGATATAAAAGAACAAATGTCATTAATTTTGCTATGGCATGCATATATATATAAGTGCTAAAATAACTGTAAAACTGAGTACAAATCAAAAAGTACTAGGGTCAATATATCATTCTCATTATCACCAATGCTCAGGACCAGTGGTGGTTAGTGACTAAAATTTGCGTGGGTACTGTTTTAGAGAAATTGTAGCCATTGTTTTAATATTGTGTAAGACGAACCAAACATATAAAATGAAAAAGATTTGAAATCCAGGCATTCTTCATATACCTGGAGCTTAATTGTAAATATAGGGGATTTGAACACAGATTTTCAAGCACCCTTCAACTATCCACACTATCCCATATTACCGATATACATGAACACACATATGTAGAAAGAATAAATAATCACCAATAAAAGTATTTCGCTCTGAACCAGCACTGATTATATATGTGTTTTGGGAGATGATAATCTGGACCAACTGATGAGTGCTGGTTCAGCACGAAATACATATATTGGTGATTATTTATCTTTTCTATATGTGTGTAGTCATGTGTATTGGTAGTATGAGATAATGTGGATAGTTGAAGGATGCTTGAAAGTCTGTATTCAAATCCCCTATATTTATAAAATAAAAAATTATACATAAATTTGGTAAAATTGTAAACAAAAATTTTTTTTTTACTTACTAATAGCTAAATAGTTACAGTTCAAGCTTAATCCATTCATTTCAAAACGAAATCCATTCTTCTTGTTTTACTTTGCTTGAAAAAAGATTAATAATTTTCTCCTTGATCTCTGGATTTCTGTTGAGGAAATTTTTCTCCATTGAAATCACTGCAAGTGCATTTCGTCTTTCAGGATACAAAGTACTCCTTAGAAAAGTTTTTATTCTTTTCAGTGTTGAAAAGCAGCAGCTCTGATGTAGTCATGGGGATTGTCAAGAGGATTTTTATCGGTTTCATAATTTCACTAAGGACAGCATCTAAATTATTTTTCAAGATAAATTTCAGCAGCTCAATTAATTTGCAATATTCATGCCTATCGGATCTATAATAGAATACATTTAGTTCAGTTTCAAGCTTTTCTTTGTCAAAAGTCATGGGATGTGCTTCAGTGATCAGTGCTATTTCTTCTGTAGGCAGTTTATTTTTAAAACTAGTAAAGCTTTTCTTATCAACAATTTAATAGTTATTAAGTATTTAATGAAAGAATATCTGTCCATTATATCAACATGCAACCTTAGCTTCTGCTATGAATGTTTTTGAAAAATTATCCCAGTACTTTGAGTTTCTTAAATTTAAAATAGCAATTTTGAAATCTGTTATATATTCATTGACTTTAAATACACTATTTTCTTGACATTTACTGAATTGTCTTCTTCATCATATCCATGTAAGGGAGTATTGAAGTTTCCACAAAAGAAAATACAATCTATTGTTTGGGATAAAATTTCACAATTTTTTTTGACCTTTATGTTGTGCTCATTGATTGAAAGTCTGTATGCCTTAGTAAGTTTTTCCTTAATATTTACATTTTTTAAAGGTGATAGTAAAGACACATTTTCAACATGCTTCTTTGACTTCCCATGTTTTTCAGTTTTGTCCACATTACATCACTCCAAACAGCAGACACAGGAAGCAAAACAATGCATTTTTTTGCTTCACAGCCACAAAGCCAACTTTTCTGTTGATACCATTCAGAATTAAAGCTATAAATATACTTCCTAATTGTTGATTATTTCTGGCTGAGATATTCAAATATCAGGAGCAGAACAATCTCTCTTTTTAACTTAACTTTCTCATGAAGACACAACTGTGAAAACTTCAACTATTGAAGTTCACTTACAGTCACAAAACTTATTTCTTGGGTATGCAAGGTGCTTAATGTGGCCATGATTAAATTATTTAAATTTTATGTAAAATAACCAAAAAAAAAAAAAACCTATGAAATAAATAGAATAGGTGAAAGCATGATTATCATCTAAGTTTACACTTTATCACATTGAAGAATATGGCACATAATTTTAAGCACAACATATGCTGAGTCAAAAAGAAACACTATCTTAAACTTGTATTAAAGAGTCAGCACTGTGTGAGCTGCTTACCTTAAACATGTATGCACATGAGCCAAACATTATGCTATTGGATATGTGAAACACACAGTTCTATACAATGATTTTTGTAATTTTTTCATGAAATAGGGAATGGTTATTGATATTAAGCTTAAGGATTATATAATGTATAAATATAAAGAAGGAATTTAAATAAAAAAAATTCATTAAGACATTATATTGAATGTTATCAAAAATAGGGAGAGGGTTGACGCTGTGTGACATCTGCAAATGTATACAACTGCCAAACACTGCATTGCTGGAACTGTGAAGTACACAGTTCTATACAAGGATTTTTGTAATTTTTTCATTAAATAGGGGATGGCTATTGATATTAAGCATAAGAATCATATAATATTAAAGTTTAAAGAAAAAAATAAAGAAAAAAGACTAATTATGAATGTTATAGGGAATGTTGCAGTTCTTATACATGAACCATCATTGTTTATATGTGTATTAATGGTAGTTATCATTAAAAAACTTATAATGAAGTGATAAAATAAAGTGTGTGGATTTTAAAGATTACCCTTGGGGTCATCTAAATAATTTTTAAAAAAAATTATATAGTTATTCACACACATCTCTTATCCCATTATGTCCAGAGCTAGCTTGGGATAGCAATCAATTCTGGTGAATAAATAATTATAATAATTTAAAATAATGATTAATATATTCATTAATTAGTAGTAATAATAAAAATAATAAAAAGTTTGATACTCTCCAATAGTACATTGAAATTACATCCGACTTTGACTTACACATAGGTTAAACATTTACAGAAGTTGATAACAGTGTAATAAATGTATTATTTTCCTTAAATCTATAGTTATTCCATTTTAACAATATATAAATAATTAAATGTTAAAAGTTTATATAATATGCAAAAATGTGTATAATATAATATAAAAATAAAATATTTTAATTCTTAATTTGCTTTTAAATTGCATAAAGCTACATTATTTTTTCATGTTTTCTTGAAGGTTTGTGATGATGGTGTTTTAGTTGTATTTACATGTTGAACTATTTTCAACATCTAATAAGAATATTGAATGTTTTTAGAAAAAATTAATTTTAATATTATTTAAATAAAGTTACATTATTCTAAAGACATTCAATACTTATATTAGATGATGGAAATAGTCCAACATATAAATACAGTTATTTTTTCATATATAAATGGTACATTAATTTAGAAAAAAATGTGTTTTTATGATATAAAATATTTCAGTTATTAATTTTAAAACATAATTTTTAATAAAAACAATCACATGTCACATGACCTATATAACTTGCATTATTATTATGTAATATATAAAGAGCCTGCTAATAGCTCTAAACAAGCCTTTTTTTATATGATAAATGTTACAAGAGAAAGTACCTGAAGCCTTTATCTATGATTGTCTCTATTCCCAGACCGTTTTTGAGCTATGGCTCTCTTCAATGAGGAGCTAGGACATTAGAGCTATTAGCAAATATATTTTTTATATATTTGCCTATATAACCTATTGACTATAATTTTTCATTTAACACAATAATGTTTCTAATAAAACATTCTAAGTTTTATTTGTTAATAATAAAAAAAAACTTTTGTATTGAAATCCATATTTTTAAAAACAAAACTTAAAAAAGAAAACTACTGTATATTATCTTCTTTTTTTTTAAGACTTTCATTATAGAAATTAAGATATTGTATTACCATTACATCAATATTCATTGTAAATTGACTAATGCATATGAGATATATTTGTATTAAATCTTATCTTCCAGATTTCCAGCACACTTTTCTAAAACTTGGTATTATATTGTGAGCTACTATCAATACAAAATTCCCAGACCAATTTTTCTCACTATGCATGCATTTCATAAAAAGACCTCTATTTATTAAGTGATCTATTTATTTGAAACATTTGATTATCTATATACAAGTTGTAGTCTTATTTTCTATTTATATATTATGACTTGTTTAATTTAGGAGTTTTAAATGTTTTAGTAATCTGTCACATATATATATTTAATGTTCAAGAATGATTACAAATATATCTCAGGCACATTAGTCAAAATTGTTTTCTCCTTTTGTTTTTTATCAAACATTTTTTTAGAATTTTTGCAATCTAGTTTTATCTTTTCACAATCATTTACAAGTTTTTGAAAACGGGAATTGAAATAAACAACTGAGATTTAAATATTTTTCAGCTTTATGGTATAAAAAAAAAAAACAAGATTTTTCTTCTGTTTTCTTTTTTTATTTTTGAAATTAAGTAAAAGGCATAGCATATACATGTATATTTTTTTAATAGTTAATTATATACATATCATACATAGACAATATCTAAACAAAGGGAGTAAATCACTTTTCTCCAAGTTATAACTTAACAGCACTTTTAATGTTGAATTAAAAGATCAAGAATAGAGTGAATCCACTTATTCTTAATTGCTCTGATGTTTATAAATATACCTGTGTCAACATTGTTGGTAATTCACCCTTGTATTGTTAATTATGAGTTCAATAATTCTTAAGTGCCATATTCCATCCTGTTGAAGAATTAATTTCACTCTGAATTACCAACAATGTTGGCAAAGGTATGCTTATAAACATCAGAACAATTAAGAATAGGTGGATTCATTCTGTTTTTGATTCCTTAATTCAACATTAAAAATGCTTTTAAGTCATAACTTGGGAAAAACTGATTTACTTTCTTTGTTTACATAATCATTGAGCTATGTTTAATTTAAAATAGACAATACCTATAGATGAGTGACAGCAGATTTTTTGCATCTGTGTATACATATATGTATATAAATAATGCTACTATATGTATAAATACTATCTTAATGCATATCACTGGAATCTTTCAAAATAAGGATGGCTTTTTAAATTGCATATATATGTCTAGACTAACAGAGAGATATGACAAATTCTGGCAATTCTCAAGTCAGATTTTATAAATCCCTGCACCTCAGGTATAGCAATAAATGTATGTTAATGATATAGAGAAATCCGATTCATACTTCTCAGGGAAGATCACATTTGATCAGTAATAAGATGAATAGTAACTATCCTGCTTTTGAAATTGTTTCTCTTCATTTAAGTCGGCCAGGATTTATGCTCATACTAAGAAATGCTAAAGAATTTCTAAGAAAACAAGTTAGTATTTTTTATTCTTACTTTTTAAAAAAACCAACAAGATTTTTTAAAAAAAAAAATTCATACATCAAAAACAAATAGATCTTTAAATAATTTTTTTAATTAAAAAATTCTTTCTCAATTATTTAAGAAAAACATATTGGAATTTATTTTGTAATTACATGTACATGTCCCTTTAAGCAAACGCCGTTTGCTTATACAAAAATAATTTTCTTTCTTTGTTAAATTGAAATCTTATATATTTGTCAAATCGGAAATAAATGAAAATTCATATATTTCAAACTAACCAAGAATTATTATTACTTAGTTAATCATTATTTAAGTCTTTGCAGACTTAATTTTATACATTTATATTCATAATTGTTTCTGTTTTTATTTCTACTATACTTTAAGCTTTAAATATATATATATACACATACATTATCAAAAATATTTATTCACTCTATTGTGAACTGAGACAAATTCATCTTAATATATATCTATATGCTCTTATATATAGATAATGAGTTGATTCAGTCTTCTAACTATTTTTTATTAGTTCAATGACTTAAAAGAGTACAGAGTGCAGTTTTGAGAGTGCTATGCACTAATGGCTAAAGAGAGGTTAAGATTTAAGATCGACATGCCTATTTTTAATAAAAGTTGCATTCTAGAGTAAAGGAAGTTTAATAGAATGGATGAATGGGTATAAGTTTTTTGCTGTACAGTCTAATTTAGTACCTTCTACTACTGGAATTCTTCATTGTATCAATGAAAAGCTAATAGTTTTAAAATTTATCTTGTATAATGGTACCATTGCTTATTTATTTATTAATGCCTATATTCCCACCTTAGATTCAGAGAATTCAAAAAAGAAATCTTTATTCCTTGCTAGGTAGCATTATTATAGCAATATCATTAAAAGATTGAATTTTAATTGGTGAATTTAATGCAAAGAGTAGACTTTACCCAAAAATCGTTGGAAATAATTGTTTCAAATTGTCTGTTATTATTGAATTTTTGTATGACACACAGATTGACTACCATAAACACTTTGTGCAGGCATAAAAACTACTATAAAAATAATTATGAATGTATTCTCACTCAAAACAATGGCATTTAATGGATTATATTATACTTAGGAGTCAGAATACAAGACAAGGGATTGCTGGATAGATTATAGATTAATGTACTCCAAGATTAAAATGAAAATTGTATTTAACATACATTTTATTTTCATCACATTCTCAAAAAATAAAGATGTTTTTTAAAAGTATTTATTACATATATTAAATTTAAACAATTATTAAATATTAAAATTATTAATTCAGACTTTTAAAATTGTCATATTACTGAGATGTAAAATTTTCTTATGGAGTGTGTTATAGATGCAAATAAATCTATTCAAAAGAATGTTCTATGTTGGTGGCTTAGCAGTTAGCACAGCTGCTTTCCAAACAGCTGGCCTGGGTTCGCTTCCCAGTCAACATTTTGACATATAAAAAAAAATCTATTCAAAAGAAGACTCATTGTTTTTCTGATAATGATTAGTGATTTGATCAAAAGTAAACTTGTAGTATTTTTGCTTGGCAGAATAAATAAATTAAATGTGAAATTTTATAATAAGGATAGAAAATTGAAGGCAGAAGTTCAATAACTGGCAAGAAAGCTTAAATGTGAATAGAAATTAAAACTACAAAAGAGGTATAGACATTTGCTGACTGTCAATACTAGATCTTTTGTTTCCAGTAATGAAAAAACATATGGTTCTGAGAAATGA
Source organism: Epiperipatus broadwayi (assembly GCA_028023455.1). NCBI lineage: Eukaryota > Metazoa > Onychophora > Udeonychophora > Euonychophora > Peripatidae > Epiperipatus > Epiperipatus broadwayi. The sequence continues at coordinate 4,847,674 of JAQFVV010012398.1, forward strand.
TATGATCCTATTAAATCCAGAAATAATCCTCTCTTATGTGATAATAATGTTATTTTGAAAAAATGGAAAAAGTATGCTGATCATCTTTTTGAAATGACAACTTTTGATAATATATCCATTGAATCTACTCATTTAGATTTGGACAAAGATATCTAGTCTAATGATGTCAAAATAGCTACTTCATAATCTTAGAAATAGAAAGGTTGCAAGTCTTGCTGAAATATTTGGAGAACTTTTAAAATATGATTGTAGTAGATGAAATCATGAACGTGTGCTGTTTGATCTTAACAATACTTCCAGTGTTCCAATATTTAATATAATAAAGGGAATAAACAAGATTGCTATAGTTATCATGGAATATTTTTATTATCTACTGTAGCAAAGATTCCTTCAAGAATATTATTGAATAGCTTTTTTTTTTTAATTACCAGGACTCTGGACTTATTAGGCTTTTAGAGTCATGGTTTTTATTGCCAGGCAAATGAAATATCAGGAAAAAAAGAGAGATTTATATATTGTTTTATTCATTTGGGTACATCATTTGATTCAATTAATTGAACAAATCTATGACATTGTTTGAAATTAATTGGCTGTCTGCCAAAGTTTATTCATATAATACAACATCTTTATGATGGAATGAGAGGACTGTTTTACTACAGATAGAAAATCTGAGTCATGTAAAATGAAAACTGATGTTAAATAAGAATATATATTTTCTCTAATGTTACTTTCAATTTTTATGACAGTAGTTTTTAGAACTGTTTATAAGCAACTTAATAAAAACAAGATGAAGATGTGATAAAGGATTGATGTAATTTTTATTTTAAATCAAAAAGAAAAACAAAAACTTCATCTTCTTAGATTCCAGATTTATAATATTCTGATGATTGTGCTGTTTTCTAATTCACAAAATGATCTCTAGAATGTACTTAATGGTTTGACTGCGGTATATAAATACTTATAATCACCAATATATATATTTCAGTTGGTTTAGGATGAAATACATATATTGGTGATTATTTATATATTGGCATCAGCATGGGATTGGGCTTTCCATCATCAGATTTTCAATAGTATGGATGGCTGAAGAGTTGGAGGTTGAAGTGGATTGAAGCCTGTCCATTAAAGTATGAAGACTTGCTATCTTAATATAAACTAAGCACTGATTATATATATATATATGTGTGTGTGTGTGTGATGATAATCTGGGCCAACTGATGAGTGCTGATTTAGCATTAAATATGTATATTGGTGATTATTTATCTTTTCTACATGTATGTGGTCATGTGTATCAGTGATATGAGATAGTATGGATAGTTGAAGGGTGCTTAAAAGTCTGAGTTCTAACCCCCTATATCTTAACATTCTAAGTAAGAATTACTCAATATATATTTATTGATGAATATTGGATGAGTAATTGTGTTTGCTATCTGAAAGACTAAAGTTGTTAAAAAAACCTTTCAGGTTTATTCTGCTGAATTGAAATTCTGGTTATTGGAATGGCAAAAAGATATGCTATTACTGCATCACAAGATAATATATATACATATTATACTATCTTGTTCTAGATTCAAACATGGAATCATTATATTTCTATAAAAAAAATTGTTAATTCACCTTATGTTTTGATTGTTTTAAAGGAATTAATAGTTTTCAATATTATAGTTATTGGTAACTCATCATAATATAACATTTGTGAATTTTTAATTTTAATTTTTCTTAGCAGACAGTATATTATATTGTACATCATAATAAAGTAAACATTTTATTATTTGAAAAATTGAATTATGTATTGACATATTCATTTATTAATATTTTATTTACTTAATATTTTTATTTGCTGCACACATTTAATAAGCAATACATAAACATAAATAAACAAAATACTCAATTACCATTTAATTTGTATCTGTGTACATGCCTTGTGTTAATACAATTAAAATAGTATGAAATCATACTATTTAAAACTATTATTTATATATAATTATTTTAATAAGTATTTAAAATTTTTTTAGAATATTTTATATTAAATAAATAGATGTACAAAAAATATTTATTTATTTTATTCAAATTATGATTTTAAAAGATGTATTATAAATTCCAAATTTGTAGTAGTAGTAGTAGTAGTAGTAGTAGTAGTAGTAGTAGTAGTAGTAGTAGTAGTAGTAGTAGTAGTAGTAGTAGTAGTAGCAGTAGTAGCAGCAGCAGCAGCAGCAGCAGCAGCAGCAGCAGCAGCAGCAGCAGCAGCAGCAGCAGCAGCAGCAGCAGCAGCAGCAGCAGCAGCAGCAGCAGCAGCAGCAGCAGCAGCAGCAGCAGCAGCAGCAGCAGCAGCAGCAGCAGCAGCAGCAGCAGCAGCAGCAGCAGCAGCAGCAGCAGCAGCAGCAGCAGCAGCAGCAGCAGCAGCAGCAGCAGCAGCAGCAGCAGCAGCAGCAGCAGCAGCAGCAGCAGCAGCAGCAGCAGCAGCAGCAGCAGCAGCAGCAGCAGCAGCAGCAGCAGCAGCAGCAGCAGCAGCAGCAGCAGCAGCAGCAGCAGCAGCAGCAGCAGCAGCAGCAGCAGCAGCAGCAGCAGCAGCAGCAGCAGCAGCAGCAGCAGCAGCAGCAGCAGCAGCAGCAGCAGCAGCAGCAGCAGCAGCAGCAGCAGCAGCAGCAGCAGCAGCAGCAGCAGCAGCAGCAGCAGCAGCAGCAGCAGCGCAGCAGCAGCAGCAGCAGCAGCAGCAGCAGCAGCAGCAGCAGCAGCAGCAGCAGCAGCAGCAGCAGCAGCAGCAGCAGCAGCAGCAGCAAGCAGCAGCAGCAGCAGCAGCAGCAGCAGCAGCAGCAGCAGCAGCAGCAGCAGCAGCAGCAGCAGCAGCAGCAGCAGCAGCAGCAGCAGCAGCAGCAGCAGCAGCAGCAGTTGCAGCAGCAGCAGCAGCAGCAGCAGCAGCAGCAGCAGCAGCAGCAGCAGCAGCAGCAGCAGTAGCAGCAGCAGCAGCAGCAACAGCAGCAGCAGCAGCAGCAGCAGCAGCAGCAGCAGCGAGCAGCAGCAGCAGCAGCAGCAGCAGCAGCAGCAGCAGCAGCAGCAGCAGCAGCAGCAGCAGCAGCTGCTGCGCAGCTGCTAGTAGCAGCAGCAGCTAGCAGTAGCAGCAGCTGCTGCAGCTGCTGCTGTTGCTGTTGCTGTTGCTGCTGTTGCTGCTGCTGTTGCTGCTGTTGCTGTTGCTGCTGGCTGTGCTGCTGTGCTGTTGCTGCTGTTGCTGCTGCTGGCTGCTGTTGCTGCTGCGTTGCTGTTGCTGCTGCCTGTTGCTGCTGCTGCTGGTTGCCGCTGTTGCTGTTGCTGCTGTTGCTGCTGTTGCTGCTGCTGCCGCTGCTGCTGCTGCCGTTGCTGTTGTTGCTGCTGCTGTTGCTCGCTGTTGCTGCTGCTGCTGCTGCTGTTGCTGTTGTTGCTGCTGTTGCTGTTGCTGCTGTGCCGCTGCTGTTGCTGCTGCTGCGTTGCTGGCTGCTGTTGCCGTTGCTGCTGCTGCTGCTGTTGTTGCTGCTGCTGTTGCGCGCGTTGCCGCTGTGCTGTGTGCTGTTGCTGCTGTGCTGTTGCTGCGTTGTTGCTGTTGCTGTGCTGCTCGCCGCTGCTCGCTGCTGTTGCTGTTGCGTTGCTGCTGCGCTGTTGCTGTTGTTGTCTGCTGCTAGTGTGCTGCTGTTGCTGCTCTGTGTTGCTGCTGTTGCTGCTGCTGCTGCTGTTGTTTTTGCTGCTGCGTTGTGTTGCTTTTGTTGCTGTTGCTGTTGCTGTCGCTGCCGCTTTTGCTTGCGTTGCCCTGCTTGTTCTTCTCTTTGCTGTTGTGCCGCTGCTGCTTGCTGTCCTTCTGCTCTGCTTTTGTTGTTCTTTGCTGCTTCTGCTTTGTTTTTTTGTGCTGTTGGCCTGTGCTCTCTGCTTTTCTTGTCTTTCTGTTGTTTTTTTTCTTTGCTTTTTTCTTTGTTTTTGTCTTTTTGTTTTGTTGCTTTTTTTTTTGTTTCTGTCTCTTTTTGTTGCTTTGCTTTGCTTTTTTCTCTTTTTTTCTTTTGTTGCTGTTCTTTGTCCTTGTTTTTGCTTTTCTTTGCTTGGTTTGGTTGCTGTTGCTCTTGCTGCTGTTGTTGTGTTGCTGCTCTGTTGCTGTTGCTGTGTTGCTGCTCCCTTTTTTGCTTGTTTCTTTGCTCTTTTGTTGCTTTTTCTTGTTCTTTTTTTTTCTTTTTTTTTTCTTCTTTTTCTGTTCTCTTTTTGTCTGTTTGTTTTTTTTTGCTTTTTGCTTTTTGCTGTTTTTGTTGCTCTCTCTGTTTTTCTTGTTTCTCTTTTGTTCTTTCTTTGCTTGTTTTTGCTGCTCTGTTTTGCTTTCTCTTTCTCCTTCTGTTGTTTTCTGCTTTCTTTTTCTTTTTTTTTTTTTTTGTGTCTGTGTCGTTTTTGTTCGTTGCTGCTTCTTGTTGCTTTTTGTTCTTTTTTTTCTGTTCTTTCTTTTTTCTTTCTTGTTTTTCTTTCTGTCTTTGCTCTCTCGCTGCTCTTGTTGCTCTCTCTTTGCTTTTGTTCTTGCTTGTTTGCTTTCTTGTTGCTCTGCTTTCTGTTGTGCTCTGCTGCTCTTCTTTCGTTTCCTTGCTTTGTTTTCTTTTTTTTTTTTTTGCTGTGCTCTTTCTCTGCTTAGCGCGTTGCTGCCTCTGTTGCTGTTGCTGCTGTTGCTTGTTGCTGCTGTTGCCGTTGCTGTGCTGCTGTTGCTGTTGTGTTGCTGTTGCTGCTGTTGCTGCTGTTGCGCTGTTGCTGCTGTTGTTGCCGTTGTGTTGCCGCTGCTGCCGCTGTTGCTGCTTCTGCTGGTTGCTTTGCTGCCGTTGCTGTTGCTGCTGTTGCTGCCGTTGCTGCTTTGCCGTTGCCGTTGCTGTTGTTGCCGTTGCTGCTGTGCTGCCGCTGCTGCTGCTGCTGCTGTGTTGCTGTTGTGTTGCCGCTGCTGTTGCTGCTGCGTTGCCGTTGCTGCTGCTGTTGTGCTGTTGCTTGTTGCCGTTGCTGCTGTTGCCGTTGCTGGCTCGTTGCTGCTGTTGCTGTTGCCGTTGCTGCTGCCGTTGTTGTTGCCGTTGCCGTTGCTGTTGCTGCCGCTGCTGTCGCCGTTGCGCTGCTGCTGCTGCCGTTGTCGCTGCTGCTGTTGCTGCTGCTGTTGCTGGTTGCTGCTGCTGTTGCTGCTGCTGCTGCTGTTGCTGCCGCTGCTGTTGCTGCTGTTGCTGCTGCTGCTGTTGGTTGCCGCTGTTGCTGCTGCTGCTGTTGCTGCTGCTGCTGCTGTTGCTGCTGCTGCTGTTGCCGGTTGCTGCCGTTGCTGCTGCCGTTGTTGCTGCTGTTGCTGCTGCCGCTGCTGTTGCTGCTGCCGTTGCTGTTGCTGTTGCCGTTGTTGCTGTTGTGTTGTTGCTGCTGCTGCTGCCGTTGCTGCCGCTGTGCTGCTGCTGTTGCTGCTGCTGCTGTTGCTGTTGCTGCTGCTGTTGCTGCTGTTGCTGCTGCTGCTGCTGTTGCTGCTGCTGTTGCTGTTGTTGCTGCTGCTGCTGCTGCCGTTGCTGCTGCTGCTGCTGCTGCTGTTGCCGCTGCTGCTGCTGCTGCAGCTGCTGCATGCTGTTGTTGCTCGCTGCTGCTGCCGCTGCTGCTGCTGCCGTTGTAGCTGCTGCTGCTGCACGTTGCTGCAGCAGCAGCTGTTGCCGTTGTTGTTGCGCCGCCGTAGCTGCTGTTGCCGTTGCTGCAGCCAGTTGCTGCATGCAGCAGCAGTAGTAGCAGCAGTAGCAGCAGCAGCAGTTGCAGCAGCAGCAGCAGCAGTAGCAGCAGCAGCAGCAGCAGCAGCAGCAGTAGCAGCAGCAGTAGCAGCAGCAGCAGCAGCAGCAGCAGCAGCAGCAGCAGCAGCAGCAGCAGCAGCAGCAGCAGCAGCAGCAGCAGCAGCAGCAGCAGCAGCAGCAGCAGCAGCAGCAGCAGCAGCAGCAGTAGCAGTAGTAGCAGCAGTAGCTTTTTTTTTACAAACTGTTTATTTATTTAAAAGTTGAGACACATTTTTAGTTCACAGAATGCTGAAATATTTCAAGAACTTTCTACCTTGTGAAATTTTGACACTTTATAACAGAGATAGTTAGTAGTAATGGATTATCGTTGAATGAAACTATAAGAATAATATCCAAGATGATGACATAAATGTTTTGTCATTAGGAAAAGAGTATATAATGTCCATGATTTGAGTTCGAATTCTATTTCTTAATCTGTCTTTTTAGTAAGCAAAATCAATGTGCTTTATATTGAAACCATAAGATTCAAGTTCGAATTTTAGTTTCACCTGTCATATTTATTCTATCATCTTCTACCCACTCCCCTATCCTACCTAAATTTGAACCCTTAATATTAGACTGTGTGTGCATAATAATATTAGTTATATATATATAAAACCTGTTAAATATGCCTCATGCACACACACTCCAATATGAGATATTAACACACTGAAATTAATTTATTACATTTAGAATATTTAATACTTTGCATTAATTATTATTTAGGTCAAAATTATATAATATTTTAATTTATAAAATCTAAAAGTTGTTTTAACCTTTTAATGTTTAAGTGTATTAAAAATAGAAATTCCCAAATAATGGGTGGAGAGAAAGAAAATAGAATACTGAGAAATATTCCTAAAAGCCTTTTAATTAGTTTTAGAGAAACATATGCAGTATAATGAGGTCATAGGTGAAATATGTAATAAAGTAAAGTAAAATGTTCAGATTGAAATGACAAATAGAGCGTGTGCTCTTAATGCATTATTTTACATGCAGATATTTTGAGCGGACATGAAAGACGAACAAATACATAATGTCAAATCGATCTGTACGATAAAGAGCAAGGGAGAAAAAAAAGTATATAAAGTCTTGTTTAAAGTAAAATGGGCCTTCTTTCTATCTATCTATTTGAGCCTCCCAATGTCAGGCTAATATCATCTGCCATCTGTTTTTATAAAATATGATTTTTACATATCTTGCTATGGCTAAGTAGTAGGCATGAGCTATTCTTCTCTGGAGAGATGGGAGATGCACTGGATTCCCTATTTGCTTTAAAATGAATTTAAACTGTCTGCTGTAATCTGTTTGCTGCTGCCTAATTGACTGCAGCTTGTAATCATGAACACTAAATGATCTCTTAAGAAAAAAAAACTACTGCGCCAAAATCCATAAACAGGAGGAACACTCATAACGTGAACATTCTGATTTAAATTAAAGGTAACCGATACCCAAAAGCTTTAAGAACTTTTCTGCTCTTATTTAAGACTAGAACTCATCTTCCTAATGTGTAATATTTTAGTCATAATGTATACTCATGTAAATTCCATTTTAAATCCACTAAACTTTTTAAAATCTGTAATTTTAATGACTATACAATATTTCCTTTTTTGGGTATCCATTTGTATTAAAATGCATATGTGTACAAGAAATTACAACAGTCTTCATTCAGTAAAGCAATGAGTATGAGATTAGAATACTCAATCTCAAAAGCGCTAAGTGGGTATATTAAACATTATAGTATAATTACAGCTTCACTAACACATGCGAAAAAATCGCATATGTATAATTAAAATTATTTATCTACATAATTAATTTCAAGCCTCAATAATATCTGATCTAGCCTCTTAACTTTATTAAATGTTAACCATCGCCAAAATGCATGGAGTTATTAGATATTTATAGTAAACTTGTCTTATATTTATTAATCGGCTAGCTCAGGAATTATCTATTCTTATATTTTATAAATTATTTGCCGGATGTATCTCATTTTATATTATACACCTGGGTCTCATTTTATGCGATAGGTAGGTTCCTCAGAAAACACACGCAAATGAAATCGCACAAAAATAGACGTAACTTACATTGAAAAAGGGGGGATGCGGTCTGTGATTTTTCAAAATTCGTGTAAAAGCAAAGCACCAACGTAAAAATACTTTAAAATTCGCGCAAAAAAAAAAAAAAAATAAGGAAATAAAATATGACTAATAAAAAATTTCAAATTTGAAAAAAATTGATACAAGACAAACTTTTTTTAACTATAATATTTAATTTTATTCAAAATAATATATTTTTATGCATAAGTTACAGTACAGTAATTTACATTTTTTTATACACGTTTTAATTATTATGATTTTCTGCTGACAACATAATTAGTAATTAATCTTTGAGATGATGATTTTATTAATTGTTTATGAAGCTCATGATATCCAGATATACAACCATTTAGCTCTCGTTGGAATTTAAGAGCATGTTAATGATTAGTGTCATTAATAAGAAAATAAAAATTGATTATGTTCTTTTTTAAAAAGCAAAAACAGAATGTGATTTCAATCAATCAATGGTAGTCTTTCCAATAGACAGGTCCAGAGAGTAGTCAATACATCAGTTCATCCATTCTTCCATTCCATTCTCTTCCTTGCCCACTTCCTCAATTCCACATAACCCCTTCCATCTCGTATATCATCCAATAATGTCAATCTCTTCCATCCTTTCTTTTTATTTCCACTCACCATTACTTCCAAAACATCTTTCATTAAACTATAATCTTTTCTTAGTATATGTCCAATCGAGTTTCTCTTTCTCTCTTTGATACTTTCAATCAATCTTCTTTCCTCATTAACTCTTTTCAAAACTTCTTCATTTGTTATTTTATTCACCCAACTGATTTTTTCCCATTTTTCTCCATGTCCACATCTCAAAAGCTTCCAGTCGTTTCTTAATTCTTTTACTCAATGTCCATGTCTCACAACCATACATTAATACACTCCACACATAACATTTAATTAATCTTTTCCTTAATTCTCTTTCCATAGGTCCACAAAATATCTTCTTTCTTTTTACAAATGTCACCTTTGCCAATGCTATTCTTCTTTTAACTTCATCTTCACTTCTTCCATCCTCACTCAACCAACAACCCAAATATCTAAATCCCTTCACCTGCTGCACCATGTCATCATGGATTCCAATTTGCAGTCTTTTTGCATCTTTCCCTATCCATAAACACTTAGTCTTTTCAATATTAATCTTCATTCCATATGCCATACATCCTTCTTCCAATTTATTCAACATATTCTGAAGATCCTTTTCTTCCTCAGCAATAAGAGCCATATCATCTGCAAATCTTATACACTTTATTACTCTCCCTCCAACATTTGCTCCTCCACAGTCCAAATAATTATTTAGCATATCTTCTAAATAAATATTAAACAAAACAGATGACATACTACATACTTGCCTAACTCCACTTTCTATATTCACTTCATCAGTCTCATTACATCCAAATCTAACTCTTATTCTTTGACCATTATACATATTCCATATCAATTGTCTTTCTTTCCAGAATACTCCTTTATCTCTTAAGATAGACATCAGTTTATTCCGGCTTACTCTATCAAATGCCTTTTCTAAGTCTACAAAACATATATCAATTCCTTTATCTCTTTCAATATATCTTTCTGCAATTGTCCTAACAATATCAATAGCATCTCTTGTGCTTTTCCCTTTCCAAAAACCAAACTGTTCTTCAGCAATATAATAGTCAACCTTCCCATAAATCCTTTGAGTTAAAATCCTCAATAACACCTTAGAAACATGAGACACTACACTTATTGTCCTATACTCTTCACATTTAACAGCTTTCTTCTTTTTAGCAATTGGAATCACTATAGTTCTTAAAAAATCTTTAGGCCAAACTCCACTATTATATATCAAATTGCAAAGTCCAACTATTTCCTTCATAGTAAATTCTCCCATTTCTCTCAAAAATTCTATAGGTATTGCATCAAATCCAATAGCCTTACCATTCTTCATTTGTGCGATTGCCTTTTTTACTTCATCTGGCAGTATGTCCATACCTCTATCATCCATTGCAACATCTTCATTTTCCCAAGTTCATAACTAATTAAATTATTTCCTCTACTAAACAGATACCGAATATATTCTTCCCATCTTTTTAATATATCATTACTATCGGTTAACCTTCTTCCATTCTTATCTGCAATCTCACTTGCTACCCATGTCTTTTTCTCCCAAGAAATACTTTGTATTCTATCAAATGCTAGATCATATCTTTTCATCTGTTGAAACCTTTCTATATCTTTACATTCTTGCTCCAATTACTTTTCTTTTGCTAAATCTGTTTTTCTTCTTAATTCATTATTAAATTTCCTATATTCCTTTTGCCCTTCCCCAGTATTTACATTCTTCCACCATCTCCGCACTTCCATCTTTTCCAACATACCTTCAGTTATCCAAGGTCTTTTAGCTTTTCTCGCATGAATAATACCTATTTCATTTTTTGCTATTTTCAAGAATCCCTCTTTAATTCTATTCCAACACTCATCAGAGCTATTAATATAGTTCCCATCCTGAACAATTCTTTTAAATTCATTTTCACATATTAAACCAAATTTTCCTTTTTCCATTTGTCTCAATTTATCCAAGTCCCATCTTGTGTATCTTTTCCCTCTCAAATTCTTTTTAAACTTAACTTTAATTTAGCCATCACCAAATTATGATCCGAATCTATATCAGCACCTGGCAAAGCATGTGAACCCTTAACAGCATTCTTATATCTATTCTGAATCAATATATAATCAATTTGATAACGTTCTTAGTTACCTGGAGCTTTCCATGTATACAATCTTCTAATATGATTTTTAAAACAAGTGTTTGCAATGACAAACCCATTCTCTTTACAAAATTGTACAAGTCGACTACCCCTTTCATTTCTTTTTCCAATACCATAATTTCCAACAATTTTCTCTTCCCTACCTTTCCCCACAACAGCATTCCAATCCCCCAATAGCAATATACATGCATTTTTTCCTTCACATTGAATACTTTCTTCTATCTTCTCATACATTTCATCAATTTCACTATCATCATGAGTACTAATTGGAATATAAACTTGTATAATTACCAAATCCCTAAGACTTGCATTTATTCTCATCACCATCAGTCTATCATTAATACCATCAACCTTTGCCACACTATTCCATATTTTCTTCCTCACAGCAATGCCAACTCCATTAATTGACCTATCACCACCTGAATAAAACAACTTTACATCTCCACTATTTACTTCTCCACATCCCTCCCACCTCACTTCACTTAAATCCATTATATCAATATTATTCAAATGCAACTCTCTTTTCAAATTCTTCAATTTCCCACCTTTCCTCAAAGATCTAACATTCCACGTTCCAATTCTCAGTGTATCCCCTCTCAATGAATTATATTTATGAGGATTTTGAAGGTTGACGACCTGAGTAGCCTCGTGTCCACTCCTGCCGGGCAAGACACCAAAGTTATTCTTAACTAAGGTCTCAACACCAAACGTAATGATTCCTGTAGACATACTCATAATAAAACAAGCGAATTATAAGACAAAGTGGTTTCCCATTGCCTTCTTTGCCCAGCAATAACCTCTATAATAGGATTAGTGCACTAGCCAAATCCCATAAAATGAAAATCCAACTACTGCTTCCTCCTCATCATTGTCACCTCTAGTGATCTTCCGCTGACTTGGAAGAAATGCCGTTGTTGACCCAGCACCCAGCGGGGTGTTGACTTATTTAATGGCAGTCAACACTCACCATTATATATCCACCGTCATAGGAATTTTGGCACTTTATAGAAGTAAACATGCCACTGTCTCCTTCACTACTTCCTGATAGTGAATGTTGTCCCATTGTCAGCGACTGCTTATTTACAATACTCTGCTTATTCACAGCTAACCATATCTGAAGGCCATACCCCTATCCACAACTGGGGATTCTCTGGGTGGCATGGGACCCATGCCTTATTCCCAGAGAATGTGATTTAAAATGCAAAATTAACACGCACAATGTTTGAACAAATTTACATTATAATCTTGTAAAATTTAATATGTGTATACGTAAAATGTGGAAATCATGATTTTAATTTCATTATTGCATAAAATCTTACTATTATAAAGCACTGAAAATATTGAAATTACTAAGATGAAAGTTGAATTCCAATAATGTGCTATTACTTTCAATATAACGTAAGTGCACGAAATTTATTATTTAAAGTAATAGTGCATTATCGGAAATCGACTTCCAGTGAAACACGAATCGCGTAACTTCAAAATCGTGTTAAATAAGTCCATGTAAAAAGAGACCCAGGTGTATATGCTTTCTTTATCATTTTATATTTTTAATGAATTATCTTAGCTATAGAGATGCATCTTACTTTCATGATTAGCTATGAGTGTGGGTGTATCATAATTTGTGCAGGTGGATATCTTAGCTTAACAATAGCAATATACTAGAATTATAAATTTTACCTTTTAATATTAATTTTGATTGGTATCCATTTCATTTAACTTTAGAATTAAACCAATCTTTGGTTATTTGAGGGCTTGTCAGTTAATCACTCATAAATGTGGGTCTTGGAAGTGAATCATTACTTATTAGCAAGTAAATATATATAAATACTTTATTATCAAATGATAGGTGTTATTATTGAGTGATGCCAAAGTTTTTCTCCTATTTCAAGCCAGGGAAATCACTGGATACTTATATCTATAGGTATCATTCCATTCCATTAGGAAGGGCATAGAAAAGTGCTCCCATGGAAAGCTGAGTCCGTCATGAAGTTCCTGCACCCCTGGACTTTCATTTATGACTGGTCTTGTATGGTCCCTGGTAGAAATCCTGCCCATGAGGATATATTTTCCTCCTGGCTTATATCTCAAAGTTCGCTCCATTATTATTTTATGGCATCTCTATAAATACCACTTCTCGTCTAGTTCAATTATTCTTTTATTCTCTGCTTTTGATCTCACTTCCCAAGCCTCCCACATTATCTGCTCTCAAATAACAGTCCCCTTTGAGAATTAATCTTTAATTTAAAACTTTATATATTAATCTATTGTTGGGATAAATAAATTCACTGTCATATATCTTGTTCAACATCTATCTCACATGATAACTAACATATTTCATCTGGGGTATGAAATGACAGTGCGCTACCATTATATACCCAAAGGGACAGGTTATATTATTGATACTTTCTAATGTACACTTATACCATATTAGTATTGACTGAGATCAAACTCCAAGTTGTAAATAGTTTTTATATCAATATTAAATATAGTTTTAATTATATCTTTATCTTCATGTCAATTTTCTTAATACCTTATAGCCATGTATCTCATATCATAAATAAATATAATGTCATTCATTAGTTTTATAATAATATTAGTTGTAATAGAATTAGTTAGAGTCTCTTGCATCTCCCTAACCCCCATGGCATAAAAGATGTTTGCTGATGTGGTGGCAATTACGTTATCCCGTAGTTATATGTTGTGTAATCAAACTACTAGATTCGAACTCAGTATTGCAGGCCCTAAAACCCACCTTTTAGTGCTGCTCTTCAGTTGTATTGGAGGGAAGATGCAACTGGTTAATGAGATATATGAATTCTGACTGTTACATAGTAAATTTTTTTAGCCTCTAGTGCGCCAACATGTGGCTTCGATAATAATCATCCATATACCCTGAGTAAAAGTTTTTTTTTTAGCATCTGGCACCACAATGTGAGATTTCAATGTAAATACCCACATAGCCTGAGTATTAAATTTTAAGAAAATGAGAGTTAAATAAAAATAAAAAAACATGTAAAATTTTTTTACCGTCTGGTGCCGCAATGTTTGGCAAACTATAAATAAATGCGACCCTGAGAGATAAATTATTAAAGATTAAGAAGTAAAAGATTTTGTTTATCATCTAAGTTATAATGTGGGCTGTATAATAATAAAATAATATAACCTTGAATAAAAAAATGTAAGAGATTCTAATAACCAAACTATAGATAAGTAAATCGTTAAAATAAATTGTTAAATATTAAAGAAATAAGATAGACAAAAGATTTTTTGTGTGACCTTAAACTAGTGAGTGACCTGTTATGTGAAGTTGAATATACCAATAAAAGTTTTTTTTTCCTCTTTTTAAACACCCGGCGCACTAGCATCAAAAATGTAAATGTTCTACTCTGAGTAAAAAAAAAAGTTTTTTTTTCAGTCTTTATAAATATGTATAAAATTGTCCGTAGCTATCGTTACACTGTATATATGTAAAAAAAAAGTTTTCTTTTGTAACAATAAGTGTTCTGTGATATCAATAGTATAAAAATAATAATAACTTTAGATCTTTAAAATGAATAAAGAAATTTTCCATGGTTGTTATATATAATATATGTAAAGTTGTTGCATTTGTGACAATAAGTTTTGATATTTAATAATGTAAATGTCATACTCAGAGTACATTAACGTATACAAGTAAAGATTTGATTTAGCATTTTAACCATCATTAAATTGATATGTAAGATTTATAAATAAATTGATTGAGACACTATGAGGTATATGGTTGGACAGAAGATATAATGAATATAAAAATTGAAGCAGGGATATATAAAGTTTAGGAAGAGATGAAGCATACTCAGATCTAATGGGAGTTCCATATAAAAGCCAGAATAATAAAATAGCATTAGTCAGAGGAAATTAGTTTAAGTATTAGGCATATAAAAAAGTAATCAGCATAGACAGACAAGGACAGTAGTATAGAATATTAGTAGGCATTGACCACAGCACGAGAAGAGGATTAGGCATTGATTAAGAGAAGTTAAACAAAAATAAAAATTATAAAATAGAAATAGATAAAGAAAACGGATGAAGAAAAATTAGCTCATTGGAAACTGGGGAGTTGAAACCAAAAGAAGCAGGTGAACTTCGACAAAACAGAAAAATGTAGGGCTTCCAGATGAAATTTATGGAAGAAATATTTAAACAAGAAAAGGAAAAGATAAGGGAATCCTATAAGGAAGAATTTAGAAAAAGAGAGGAAAGGGACAGGGAAGAAGCTAGGAGAAAAAATGAAAAAACAAAAAAGGTGATGGAATTCTATGAGGAGGAGACTAGGAAAAGAGAAGAGGAAAGGAGACAAAGAAACACAATATCGGGAATTCTTTCAGTCTATGATAAATGAGATTAAGAAAATCATGGAACTGAGTGTAGTCCAAAGTAGAGAAAAGAGTAGAGAGTTTAGTCAAGATGATGAAGTTAGAGTACAGGAGTGAGGAGAACCCATGAATGAGAAAGTGAAGGAGTTAAAAACAATTGAGGAAGAGGATGTAATACCAGAAGAGCAAGCTCTGCAGGAATCACCAACCATAACCGACTTTAAGAAAGAAAAGAGGATCAAAGAACAAAATAGTGTGGGAATAGGGTCTTGAAGTTACTTGGCCAAGATCATCCGCATAATAATTTTCAGGGGAGAAATTTGGGAAAACCCTCAGAAAGATTTTTTTATGTTCTATCCAGCAGGACCGAATGAACAGGTAGTTATTGCCAGTCACCATTTGCAAGGATACACAAAAAAACTGGTGGAACATGATGACAAATAAACCAGAGATCCTAGAAAAGTACCAGGAGCTGCTGCTGAACCATTATTGGAGTAATGAGCATCAGAGTAGGGTCTTCAACATGATTTGCCAGGAAAAATATGGATCCATAACCCTGGAAACATTCACCCAATTTTTCCTCCACACAAGCAGCTAGATTAAAATCCCTCATGACATTTATGCTGTCCAATGTGCATATTATAGAGACCATCCAGAGAAACATGCCACTCCTGATCCAACAACTGATGACTGGAAGCCGGATCAAGAAAATAGGGGATATGGTGGAATTCTTGATCCCTCTGGATTTTAATCATTGGGATAAAGAACCTCCTGATAGAATACAGAAAACAGATAATCCAAGACTGTAATTGTTAAGAGCAAAGGATGGACATTATCCACATGATCCTGGAATCTAAGCCATTTAACGCAAAAGCGATAGACACAACCCCAACCAAAAATGGATGTAAACTTGGGATATGAGCTGATAAACCCATCAGTTAACAAAGAAATTTTGAGTAACTTATATATAGATAATCCCCCAAAAATACTTAGTATATTCAACAATTGATGCGAGTGTATAAGTCACCATTTTCCTGAATTCCTGTCTTACGCAATCAAATAGTATGTATATAAATGTAGTTTTTTTTAATATTTTTATTCATGAACCATAAGGGCAGTTTCTTTTTGTCTAATTTTTTTAATTTTTGTTATCCACTTCGAGTAAGGAAATATGAAACTGTAAGATTCAAGTTCGAATCTTAGTTTCACCTCAGTTATATTTATTCTATTGTCTTCTACCCACTCCCCTATCCTACCTAAATTTGATATGCAGTATAATAAGGTCATAGGCGAAATACATAATAAAGTAAAGTAAAATGTTCAGATTGAAATGACAAATGGAACATGTGCCCTTAAAGCATTATTTTACCTGCAGATATTTTGAGCGAACCTGAAAGGCGAGCAAATACATAATGTCAGATCGATCCGTAAGATAAAGAACAAAGGAGAAAAAAGTGTATAAAGTCTTGTTTAAAGTAAAATGGGCCTTCTTTCTATTTATCTATCTGAGTTTCCCAATGTCAGGCTAATCTCATCTGCCATCTGTTTTTATAAAATATGATTTTAACATATCATCTTGCTAAGGCCGAGTAATAGGCATGAGCTATTCTTCTCTGGAGAAATGGGAGATGACTGGATCCTCTACTTGCTTTAAAATGAATTTAAACTGTCTGCTGTAATCTGTATGCTGCTGCCTAATAGACTGCTGCTTGTAATCATGACCACTAAATGATCTCTTAAGAAAAAAACTACTGCGCCAAAATCCATAATCAGGAGGAACACTCACAATGTGCATGTTCTGATTTAAATCGAAGGTAACCGATACCCAAAAGCTTTAAGAACTTTTCTGCTCTTATTTAAAACTAGAACTCATCTTCCTACTGTGTAATATTTTAGTCATAATGTATACTCATGTAAATTTTCTTTTAAATCCACTAAACATTTTAAAATCTGTAAATTTTAATGACTATACGATCTTTCCTTTTCTTTGGGTATCCATTTCTATTAAAATTATTTATCTATGTAATTAATTTCATGCCTCAATAATTTCCAACCTAGCCTCTTAACTTTACTAAATATTGACCTTCTCAAAATGTGCAGAGTTATTAGATAATATTTATAGTAAACTTGTCTTATATTTATTAATCGGCTAGCTCGAGAATTATCTATTCTTATATTTTATAAATTATTTGCTGGATGCATCTCATTTTATATTAATATGCTTTCTTATATTGTTTTATATTTTTAATGAATTATCTTAGCTATAGAGATGCATCTTACTTTCGTGATTAATTATGAGTGTGGGTGTATCATAATTTGTGTGGGCGGATATCTTAGCTTAACAATAGCAATATACTAGAATTATAATATTTACCCTTTAATATTAATTTTGATTGGTATCCATCTTATTTAACTTTAGAATTAAACCAATCTCTGGTTATTTGAGAGATTGTCAGTTAATCACTCATAAATGTGGGTCTTGGAAGTGAATCATTACTTATTAGCAATTAAATATATATAGATGCTTTATTATCAAACAATAGGTGTTATTATTGAGTGATGCCAAAGTTTTTCTCCTATTTCAAACCAAGGAAATCCCTGGATACTTATATCTATAGGTATCATTCCAACCTGTTAGGAAAGGCATAGAAAGTGCTCCTATGGAAAGCTGAGTGTCATGCCATTGGGTAGTGACAGAGGCAGAAATTCCTGCACACTGGGACTTGGTATCTCATAGGGTTCCCAGTAAAAATCCATAGGGTTCCCAGTAGAAATCCCACCCACGAGTATATATTTCCCTCCTGGTTTATATCTCAAAGTTTGCTCCATTATTATCCTATGGCATTTCTATAAATATCATCTCTCATCTAGTTCAATTATTCTCTTATTCTGTGCTTTTGATCTCACTTCCCAACCCTCCAACATTATCTGCTCTCAAATAACAGGTCCCAATCTTTAATTTAAAACTTTATATATTAATCTATTGTTGGGATAAGTAAATTTGCCACCGTATATCTCGTTCAATGTCTAGCTAATATATTTAGTCTGGTGCATGAAATGACAGTGTGCTACCATTATATACCCAAAGGGACAGGTCAAATTATTATTACTTTCTAATGTATACTTATACCATATTAGGAGTATTGACTGAAATCAAAATCCAAGTTGTAAATAGTTTTTATATCAATATTAAATATAGTTTTAATTATATCATCATCTTCATATCCATTTTTTTAATATCTTACAGCCATAGT
The DNA here is from genome assembly GCA_028023455.1 of Epiperipatus broadwayi. NCBI lineage: Eukaryota > Metazoa > Onychophora > Udeonychophora > Euonychophora > Peripatidae > Epiperipatus > Epiperipatus broadwayi. The sequence goes on from JAQFVV010012398.1 coordinate 4,865,906, forward strand.
GGCTCGTATCATAAATTAAATATAATGTCATTCATTAGTTTTATAATAATATTAGTTGTAATAGAATTAGTTAGAGTCTCTTGCATCTCCCTAACCCCTGTGACCTTAAAGTTGTTTGCTAATGTGGTGGCAAGTATGTCATCTCATAGTTATATGTTGTGTAATCAATCTACTAGATTTAAACTCAGTATTGCAGGCCCTGAACCCACCTGTAGTGCTGCTCTTTGATTGTAATGGAGGGAAGGTGCAACTGTTTAATGAGATATATGAATTCTGACCATCACAATATAAAAAAATAATAGTTGAATTGTGATATAATAATGAATGATATTGTCTTTTGAGAGATCTGGAAACAATTTGGAAAAAAATAATTTCAATGTACAAATATTATGATGCCTCGGGAATATAACATTTAATGGAATATTCTCAGTGCTACAATATCTATACTACTAAAACAGCTAAAAGGTTGTAAATTAAAATACATAATTGATTGAATTTACCAAATGATTAAAAAATGTTATTTTTCATATAAAATTGAAATATTAATGTTTCAATGTTACTTCAGAATATTGTATAAAGGTTTATACTTCATTCAAAAAAATTAAAAAATTTTGTGTTGAATGATGTGATTTGAATATGATTAAATTTCAAATATAGACTTATTTAATAGATCTTCATATTACCTACAAACAAATAAGAGCTAGTCTTGCATTGTTAGCCGAGAGGTATCGCAGCCGCCATGCAAGCAAGTAGTTGGTTGCAGACGGTTGTGGGTTCGCGTCCCGGCCGATGCTATGACACATGGAAGAAAAAAAACAAATAAGAGCTCTTAGGACATGAATTTTAATTCTATTGTTCTGCAAATATGGTTATGCTTGATTATATATTAAATATGTTTAAAAGAATAATTAAAAGACTATCCAATGAATCTTGGAAAAGTTAGCCAAGTCATATGTTTTCATTATATCTTTATTTACTTATATATTTATTAACTGTAAAATATATGTTTGTCTATATTACATAAAATAATATTATTTTATAAAGCCCAGTCAATATTGAAAATTAAATTGAGAGAGTGCAAATTTCTCAAGCGCTTATGACAACCAACAGCCAATCAAATCTTAAGCACTGGGACAGAGAATTTAACAAGAAAAGAGTGGTTCCACCCTCTTCTTTACTTGTCTTTGGCTTGGATATATAAAAAGACAAGTAAAGAAGAGAGTGGAACTGCTCTTCTTTTGTTAAATTCTCTGTCCCAGTGATTAAGATTTGATTGGCTGTTCGTTGTCATAAGCACTTGAGAAATTTGCACTCTCGCAATTTAATTTCAATATCGACTGTGCTTTATAAAATAATATTTACATATATTGCTGCAAAGTTATAACATTGATAAACTACTGCGTAGTAAATCGAAAGATTTCATGCTGTATGTTTGTAATTTGAACTCAGTGAATTAAGTGTGATGATATTTAAGATTCACGCTTTCAGATATAAGTAATTTGGACTGGCTTGGATATATAGAAAGACAAGTAAAGAAGAGAGTGGAACCACTCTTTTCTTGTTAAATTCTCTGTCCCAGTGCTTAAGATTTGATTGGCTGTTGGTTGTCATAAGTGCTTGAGAAATTTGCACTCTCTCAATTTAATTTCAATATCGACTGTGCTTTATAAAATAATATTTATTTACATATATTGCTACAAAGTTATAACATCGATAAACTACTGCATAATAAATCGAAAGATTTCACATTGTATGTTTGTAATTTGAACTCAATGAATTAAGTGTGTTGCTATTTAAGATTCACGCTTTCAGATATAAGTACTTTGGACTGGCTTGGATATATAGAAAAACAAGTAAAGAAGAGAGTGGAACCACTCTTTTCTTGTTAAATTCTCTGTCCCACTGCTTAAAATTTGATTGGCTGTTGGTTGTCATAAGCGCTTGAGAAATTTGCACTCTCTCAATTTAATTACATAAAAATATAAATTAACCAAAAAGAAAATTAAGATTATTTTAAAGTATTTTTGTTTGTTTCATTAATTATGTATATCTGAAAAGTAATAGATTTTAGAAATAAGTATTAACAAATTATATCTAGGACAGTTGTATACTTCATATATATTGATGATAATATAATGTACTTGAATTGGTAATCTTACATTTGTGACTGTAAAATAACTAGGAAACAAGCTAAAGCAAACTTATTTTATATATATATATTAGTCATAATATTTTCTTTCTGGTTCATTAGTGTGTGTATTGTTTTTGCATCTGAAAGATAAATAAGAAATTTATACATGTGATGATGTGATGTGATGTACTATGACTTCTCCTTAAACTGAGTCAGGAATCTCTCAGCAGCTATGCCCAGAGAAACCTGTTAGCCACTTTACCTTCTTTTTCCATTGTCCACCTAAGTTTTCCCATAATCTGCTCCACCCCATTTCCACAACATAATCTTTGTCAACTCCATGACCCTCATATCTAAATCTCCCTTATTTTTTCCAAAACCTAGCATAAAAACCAATAACTCACTTTCTGTATAATCACTTTGTTCATATTTAACCTTCCGTAACTTCATTATTTGTACCCTTTCTGTTTCCAAACATTTACATTGAAGTAACAAATGCCTTATATTTTCTATGCCTTCCTTCACAACTTGCAGACTAAATCACCCATATTTTCCATTTACATCTATATTCCCTTATTGCTAAAGATCCTGTTCAAGCCTTAAACAATAAGCTACTTTCCTTACTATTATCATAAATTAACTCACACCCAATGTTCCGTTTAATTCTATATATATATTTAAACTCATTTTACTCTCCATACTAGTTCTCCATCTCTCCAACTCCCTATTCTTTATTAATGCATCTATTCTTCTTTCCCACTCCTTCCCATTCTGACACTCAACAATCCTACTAACACAATCATCCATCTTTTGTACAAGTATACTGACATAACTTCTTTATCCAAATCTTCTGCATACCGCACTACCTTTCTCACCCATCTTGTTGCCTGCCCTTTACTTGTAACCCAATTAAATACTATTTTGGCTATTCTTTTATTATCCATAAACTGCAATCTACCGAACATTTTCAATTTGCTTTTTGCATCCCTCATATAAAAACTTGACCATCCCATTTCTCCTTGAATTGCCTCTTTTGCTGTCCACACCTCAGCATCTAATGCATGTCTTCCTACTTCCTTTTGTACTTTTTCTAAGCAATCTAATACTCCTTTACTAACACATAATGCATCATTGCCATATGTTAACCCTACTACTGCCACTCCCTTCCATACAATTCTAGCTACATCATATTTATTATATGAAAACACTGTTAATTTCTTTATCAATCACTTTCTTTTCTTTGCTTCATTTATCAATTTTTTCTCCCATTTATCCAAGACATTTTTCTTATTACTCAAGATGATTCCCAAATAACTATATCTGTTCACCACACTTAACTTTATATCCCCCAATAAGAAATCTTTGTCTTCTCTTTCCCCAGTATTCACCATCATTATATTTGATTTTTCTTCACTAAATTTAATCCCCATATCTTTACCCATCCTTGCGCATGTCCTCAGCATAACTTCCATATCCTTTTTTCTTTCTGCACACAAAAAGACATCATTCACAAAAAAAGACCCGACAATGTACATATTCTCTTGATACCTATCTGTTAATGGTATCTCTATCCCTCTTCAAAGACTTTCTATTGCTCTCTTCATTTCACTCAAATGCAACACAAACAAAATAGGTGACATAGGGCATCCTTGCCTCAGTCCTACCCCATTTTTAACTTTAACTGATTCTATATCCCCTAATTGATATGTATAGTAATTATTTTCATATAATTTCTTAATAACACCCACTAAAGCTTCATCCATTCCCAGATTTGCTAAACTTATCCATAATCTATTTCTATTCACTCTATCATATGCCTTCTCTATATCTATAAAATTCATATATAACTGTCTACCTGAATTTACACTCATATCTATAAGTTGTGTAACTACAAATAAACTATCTCCTATATGCCTATCTCACCTAAAACCTCCTTGCATTTCCCCCACTACATTATTTTCTTCCATCCATTTTGCAACTCTTCCAGCCACCATATATGAAAAAACTTTATATAAAACTGATGTTACTGCTATTGGTCTATAATTATTTAACTTTCTATGATCCTTACTTTTTCCTTTAAATAATAATCTTACTCTTGTATTGCTCCAACTACCAGAAAAACTCTCTTCTGTGCCATCTTATTAATACATGTCATTATATAACTGATAATTGACCTAGTATCAAATATTCTAATGAAAATTATTTTACTCATTTATTAATTTAATATTTTATTATTTATACATTATGTTTATTATATTAATAAATTTTTATTTTTATTAATTAAATCTGGATTTTGTAATTATTCATAGTCTATTAATCACATTATAATTTTAAAAAAACTTGAGAGTGTCTACATATTTTATTTTTATATTAAATATTCAGGTAGACAAAATATTAAATAAGCATTTACTTGTTTTAATAATTTATCAAATGAAACACAGGCTTATTATATACCTGTGCCTATGTATGTAATATAGGGTATATGATCACAGACTTTCAGATGACCCATCACTCTACACTCTATCTAATAACACTGATACCCTCAAGCACATATATGCTGAAAAGATAAATAATCACCAATATACGTATTTCATTCTAAACCATCAATCATCAGTTGGTCTAGATTATCATCTCCCACACATATATACTATAAGTGCTCAGATATATATTAAGATAGACAATCTTCATACTTTAATGGACAGGCTCCAATCTACTACACACTCCAACTCTTCAACCATCTATCCAATTGAAAATCTGATGATGGAATGCTCGAAGGCCACCCTGAGTCAGAGATTCTTGTCACACCCATATTGACCTAAGGTCAATCTGAATCCCACATGTACAGGACATAATCCATTTAATACATATGCAAGGATGGGCAGACATCTCTACAATGTAATAACTGAAACACAGGCTTATTATATACCTGTGTCTATATATGTAATATAGGGTATATGAGCACAGACTTTCAGATGACCCATCACTCTCCACTCTATCTAATAACACTAATACACTCAAGAACATATATGCTGAAAAGATAAATAATCACCAATAGACGTATTTCATGCTAAATCAGCAATCAATAATTTATTATATTATTATAGTAGTTTTCTATTGATTGTAATGAATAAATAATTATTAAATGTTATGCTAATGTCTTACACAACCAATGTTACTCATATTTTCATAATTTATATTATTTAATTGTTTATAAATATGGTATCTCAATTAGAATGTAAGAAAATCATTAATAAAATTATATATCTATTTTATACTGTTACAAAATTAGTGTCCAAATGCAAGGGGCTATTTATGTAATAATATTTGATAAATATTTATTTTTTATACAGCACAGTATTTATTGTAACATATTTGAAAGTAAATCAATCCTAATATGCACTAACCTGTAATCAAAGGTTTTAAAGAACAAGTGAATTCACTTGTTCTTCAAGCTTATCTATATATAAGCCAACATTTGCTTATCATGCATTATTCAGGGTTTGAATCTATTATATGCATAATTTTTAAATAATGTTCAGATTGGTTCTTTGCTTACAGATGAGTACATGTCAATTTATATTAAAACAGCATGTGTGAAGATTGATTTATTTCTAATAATATTTGATAAATCAATTATTTTAGACATTTTTATTTCATTGCAGATTTGGTGCCCAAATGTGATGGGCTATTTTCTTAATAATAGTTGGTTATTTATTTATATTATCAGCTATTTCTTTTAATATTTTTATTTCATTACAATATATATTATATCACATCCATTGTCTTTAAAAAGCTAATTAAGATTCCTTCTTGATACATTATTATTATTATTATTATTATTATTATTATTATTATTATTATTATTATTATTATTATTATTATTATTATTATTATTATTATTATTATTATTATTATTATTATTATTATTATTATTATTATTATTATGATGATGATGATGATGATGATGATGATGATGATGATGTTTCAAAGCAAAACTTTATTGAGTCTAAAAAGTTACAGAATCACATCTAGTAATATATTGATTTTTTACAAATGAAAAACAAATTACAACATTCAGTATATAAGTCTTTATCTTTTCTGCATACTTTTTTTTCTTCTTGTTTTTAAATTTGTCTTCTATTTAGTTCAGTTTATGCTTGCATTTTTTTTAATGTTGGAAAAAATGCTGATGTTGAAAATGTCATCATCTATCTTATTGGCCTTTATATTTCATAGACTGGATCTTTGTTTCAAATGTGACCATGTGGCTGCAAATACATCTGGTTGAGCTACGATGGTCTCTTTTTCTTAACAGTTCTAGTTTTATTGAATATGTTGCTGGATGGCGTCTAGGGTTATTGGCAAGTGCAAAAGTGCATCTGGTATACCAGTAGGCATAAAGGCTGTATGTTGCTGCACGAATAGCAGGGTTGTTGCCTTTTTTAAACGTATTTATTATTTCATCAATTGAAATGATAGCCTTTCTGTATGTGGTAAACATTGTGCGACGTATTGTTTCTAGGGCACTGCAGGAATGAAGAAAATGATCTTGTGTCTCTTCTTCTCTATGACATAGCCCACACATGGGGTCTATATTTGTATAGAATCTACGAAATCTAAGGAAATGGGTTGTGGGTAGAGCATTGAGATTAAGCTTAAGTAGAAAATCAAATAACTTTGGTTCTAATGACCATTTTCTGAATTGTTGCAGTAGTTGCCTGTTGTCTATTCCAAGAACTGATGGATGTAGATTAGGTGTCTGGTTTGGATATAGTATATTATAAATATCCCAGTATGTATACTTGTTGTCATTATTGAGTGATATTTTGTTGTATATTGGCTTTAGTTCTTCAATCAGTGTGGATAGATGTCCATATGAAGGGGGTGGTCTGTCTGTGGGTATTATACTGATTACACACTCCAGGTCTGGAAATCTTTTTATGGTTGCTGTTATTAGATTTACTGATTTCTGTGTGTAAAAAACATTGATTGTATGGAGTCCAAGTCCATTGCTATGTGGTGGTCTGCTCAGATTTTTTAAAGAGATTGCCACTGTCTTTCTCTTCCATATTAGTTTGTTGCAGATTGACGAGATTTTAGATATGAATGTTTTTGCAAATTTGATTATAGGTGTGTAGTATGTAATTTTTGTAATTATAAGTTGATTAAATAGTGCTACCTTTGCGTATATTGACAGGTATGACTTTTCAAGTGAGGCTGTGATTTTTTCAACATCTTTTTTTAATTTATTTTGAATTTTTTGCCTCATTCCATTGGTTCCAAGGTAGAATGGGAAACCAAGGAAAGCAGATGGTTTACCATTAAACATCTCTGTACAGTGCTTGCCTGTGTATATTGACCATGCAGCAGTTTTATTTGTGTTAATTTTTAAATTAAAATTTGAGGTATAATTCTTGATTATCTATTGTAATATAGGGAGGTTCTTTTTAGAGGGGAGGAAAATGATTACATCATTCATATAGGCTATGCATGATATATTTAAAGCAGTGTTTGGAATTTGAATGCCTTTTATTTTTTTCTATATCTCTATTAATAGAGGATTTATATATATTGTAAAGAGCAAGGAACTCAGGAGGGATCCTTGTGGGATGGATTGACTCGGTCTGAAGGCTGGTGATTTTTTCCCATTCAATGTGATGTGAATTTCACAGCTGAGTAGCTGATTGGCTATTATATATAGTAGGGATGGAGGTGTTGTTGTTTTTTTCAGCACATCTAATAATTTGGCTATAGGCACTGAGTCAAAAGCTGCCTCAATGTCTAGTTGAACTATAATTGGTGCATATTTCTTTCTTTTTTTTACTACTTCGATAATTGTTTTGTACATTAAGGCACCCTGGCCAATGGATGATCCTTTTTTGGCATATTGTGCTGATGATAACACAGGGAGTATGTGTTGTTCTATTTTTTCCTTTATCACTCTTTCAAGAATTTTTATTCCTAAAGGTCCCATTGAAATTGGTCTTAGATTAGATAAAGATGATATTGCTGTTGGTTTTTTGTTAAATGGAACCATTGCAATTGGGTATAGACTTTGTATGTTGTAAATTTTTTGAGATATGTAATTGGCTAGATCGCACAGGTATTTTGCTGTGAAGTGACTAAGATGTTTGAACACAAATTTGGGAATTCCTTGTGGTCCTGGGTGACATGTGTTTGTTATTGTTGCAAGTTGAAATACAATGCCAGTTGTTGTTATTGGTGTGTCTGTTTCAGGGTCTCCAAATATGTCTTCATTTGGTATGTACACTCTGTTTTTGCAGTTTTTTTTAAAAGTGTTGATATATTGGGTTTATCATGTTATAGAGCCATCTATTTCAAGTGCCATAGGCACTCTGACTGTGGATGGGTATCCCAATGCCCACCGTATGTATGCTCTAGTCCAAGTATGTTGTTGTGTAAGGCATATTTTTTTCTTTTTTATTGCTACATATTGCTTTAGTGTATTGCATGTATTGTTGTACATTTCTGTAAGTTTTTTAATTTGTGTTTGATTATCTGTAGTTGGTCTGGAAATGGTTATTCTTTTATGTAGTTCATCTGCCAATGCTAATAATCTGGTGGGGGGGTGTTGAGTTGCAGGTAATATGATTGATGTTGAAAGAAAGTATATTGGTGAATGCTATATACTTTTGTACTGGATCGAGTGACATGTTTTGAAGTTTTTGGAGCATTATATATGTTTCTGAGTATAAGAATTCAGTTGTTTGTGCTGGAAGAAGTATTCTCATAGTCTTTTGGAGGGCTATTGTTGTATTCTGTATTTTTGTTAGGTCGAGGGTGATGAACTGAGCAGCATGATCTGAGATTATAGATGGACAGAGTTCAAGATTAAAATAATGATGTAACATTGGTGAGTAGAAACACAAATCAATAAGTGACTTATATCTATTGTTATTAAAAGATATTGAGTTTGATGGGAGAAAACCCTCAGCACTCATAAGTGGGATTGTTATTTGATGGATCCATTTGGTGACAAAAGTTTGGTAGGTCATGTTGAAATCTCCCAGGAGTATTATGGGATTTAGTGTTGCTGTAAGCATTGAATTTATTGTTGCTATTATTCTGGAGATGATGACAGGGCCTGGTGGTATATATACAAATACTAGGTTAAGTGTGATATTTTTATGATGGAGTGTTAATATGATAAGATTAGAGTCAATATATATCATTTTAAAAGAATCGAAAGGGCAGTTGTGGGATATAATTATGCCTGTGCCACCTGATGGTGATGATGATTGCCTTGAGCAGGCACAAAAACCTTGGCTGACTAAATATTTTTTGTGGATCAATTTGAGAGCTGCTGTATATTTTTGTTTCCAAAAGCCCCAGTATGTGTGGTTGTGTTGTATGTAACCATTTTTTGAGATCAAAAAGTTTTTTGGTGGCATTTAAGCCTCTAATGTTGAGAGATCCAATTTTTATCTTCATGTTTTTAATAATTTTTTAACAGGGTATTGATTTTTATTGATTTTTAATACTCAATTTTTGTTTATATTGCAGTAGATGGATGCTGATACATATTTAAGACATTGTTGGGTTTATTATCAGATTTTCTTTCATTTAATATTGCTTCAGACTCTATACAGGCAATTTGTGATGAAACCGAACAGGTATCCATTTGTTGTTGGCTTACATCCATTTCTATTTCATCACTTTCTAAATTGTATATGTCTGATGAGTTGTGCTTTTGGTCTGTTTTTTTTTGCCTTTTTGGATTCATGGTTTTTAGTTGGTCTACCTGGCTTTCTTTTTCCCTCTGGTGTATTCTCTTGAATAGGTGGAAGAGGGGCTTCTATTGCATCCATTATGTTTGATGCAGTTTTGTTTATAATTGTAGTTTTGTTTTATAATTGGTATCTTTATATTATCTGGATTTATATTTTCATTATATAGCTGTGTGTGTATACTTTCTGTTTGTTGATTTTTACTTGGTACCCCTTTTGTTTTATTGAGATGCTGATCCTGTGATGTAATTGCTGTATTTTGTGTTGTGGTTTCTTGCGAGTTATTTTCATTTGACTCTTGGATTTCTGTGTTAGTTTTTGTGTTATTATTTTTTGGGTTGGTCTTTGGGATAGGCAATTCTGCTCCATTATCATTTTTGTTTGTGGGTGTTTGAACCTGTTTTTTTCCAGTTTCTATTATTGGGTTGCCAATGGATGTAGTGTTATTATAAATTTTATTTTCATCATCACTGGGTTGTTCTGGGGAGAGGATTTTAGTTTGTTCACAGTGATTGCTTTTTGTGTTATCGCACTGAGTTGCTAGGTGTCCTCTCTGTCCACAGCCAAAACAATGTGGCTTTAGACCTCTTATGTGAAGAGAGAGTGTTGCTTCTTGATCTGTAATCTGTGTTGGAATCGTTGTGGCATCTATGTTTTTATGTAGTTTTATTTTAAATTCAAAACGATTACTACATATCGGTATAGGTGTGTCTTTTAAATATATAGGCTGTAGGGCAATTACTTTTCCAAATGGGTTTATCATTTTTTGAAAATCTTGTACGTTGTATTTAAGATAAGTATTTTTAAGCACTCCAGTAATTATATTTTTCCGGTTTTCATCTATAATTATGAGTGCGTAATTATCAAGTGCTAAAATAGTGGATTGAAAACGTTCTTTTTGCTGCTGAGTATAAAAATCAATGGTTATATATCGAGAATTTGGATGGTCTGCGATACAAGAGATTGTTTCCCATAGTGCATTTTGCGTGATTGCTTCATATAATAAAGCTTTTGGGAAACGATATGATGAGCATTGATTATCGGTTACTGCGAGTACTAACGATGTTGGTGAAAAAAACCTGCGAAAAGTTTCAAATAATGTACGAGGCACCGTATTAGTGAAACGGTCCGTCACATTTTCAAGCGTTTCTTTTGTCCAGATTGCGGCTGGGGGTTGATTTTCCTCTCAAGTGTTTAGATCAAGATTTTTTATATCATTTGTGTTTGTTCTACGGAAGCGCGGTATTTGGGTTGGTGCTGTAGTATTGCTATTACTTTTAAGTACTTTTGCATATGAAATAGGCGATTTTGAAACTAACGATGTTGTTAATTTCGTATTGGTGCTTAATTCGCTCACGCTTGACTGGGCAGTAGCCATGATTTATTCTAACTCAAGTCAGTATTTTTTTTTTTAAAAAAAAGATATTAAAACACTCTGATATTTTTCAAAAAACACTATTAATCTATTATATGATTCGATTTTTCCTGTATTATGTTTGTTTTGCGAATAACAAGTTGGAACAAAAGTAAAAAATAAATACTTACATCGGAGAACTTAAGGATTGCTTCTTACCTCAGCGGAGATTTGCTGCAGGATTATTATTATTATTATTATTATTATTATTATTATTATTATTATTATTATTATTATTATTATTATTATTATTATTATTATTATTATTATTATTATTATTATTATTATTATTATTATTATTATTATTATTATTATTATTATTATTATTATTATTATTATTATTATTATTATTATTATTATTATTATTATTATTATTATTATTATTATTATTATTATTATTATTATTATTATTCAACATATCATTATTTATTATTTGGGATATATTGAGTATTTATTAACATCTATTCTTGATTAGATTTTACTTTATGTGATTATCTTTTCTTTAATACCTGTGGTAACAGGTTGTACATTCAAGCAGAGGGCTAAAATACTATTGATATATTAACCATCAGGCTAGACAAAAGCATAACCACGATCATATTTCCTAGCTATAGTACCCTTCCATACAGTTAGGACAACACCTGCCCCTCAGAGCACTTTATTTGATTTGAGAACACTCTCACATAACCTCCAGCCATACATATCATATATATATTGTAATAGTCAGGCTTGTACATTTGCTCAACAGACCGAGAGTCCGAGCCAGAGAACCAAAAGCTGACCAAGTTGAGATAGTAATATCCTATGTCTAATCATACCTCAACTCTCTTACTCGTGCTTCCAAGTCAACCAATTGTGAATGACATGCCTGAGGTTACACTCAATATCTCTTCATTCACATTCCAGCAATAGCAAAGCAGTAAAACATGAGACATCACCCCCATTATGTATTATATAACTTAACTAGTGATTCATAAGGTAAAGAGCAAGAATTGATACTGAGATAAATTTATATTTCATAAATTTAATGTAACAATTAATAAGTTATAAAGCAAAATAATTGTGTATAGTTTGCTCACATGCAGGTGAGTGAATACTCAGGGTTAGTAAAATATAATACAGCAATTTATATAGAGCTCACATGCAGGTGAGTGAATGCTCAGGGTTACAAATGATTTAATAAAGCAAATTATAGTGCTCACACACAGGTGAGTAAATACTCAGGGTTACAAATAATATAGTAAAGTAAATTATATAGTGCTCACATGCAGGTGAGTGGCTTTTGTGGTTACAAAATGTTTAATTGCTCTATGACTTTAAAATGCCCATACCATTTTCATCTCATGCTATGTTCCATATAGTGGGAATAAGTCATAGAGTGATCGATTTATTGATAACTGATACAGATTACATTATTATTTTTACTAAGTTTAAACTCAGCTATAAAGATATTTGCATGATATATATAATTGCTACACAGATAAATGCATTAACTCAGATTCCGAATCGGATCAAAGCCAAAGTTACTTGCTAGGGAAGCTGAACTGAGGTGTGGCAGTTGAATATCAGATTCTAGCATGTTATAAACTATAGTCTCAGAATAAGTGTGCCTCGAATGTGTTCTTAATTGAAGTTTATTACCTAGTAAATGGTTCCCCAAACCAGGCTACTTGCTATAATACGAAGAGGCCTTTTTATTCAAGTGAGCAGAAGAGTGGCTTACAAGCCCTTTGGAACGCTTTTGTTCCTTCAAATACAAATAAATGTCACAGTTGCCTAAACTTTCAATATGTGACTTGACGTGGAAACAATCCTGATGTAGGCCATTATAGGTATAGCAAGTAGAGATGCATATTTATGCTAAATAGCAACACATTCGCAATGCTAATTTAATATTTTCATAAATTAATTATGCCAAAATCTTAGCTTCTTTCAGGGCTACTACCATAGATCAGTTCATAAATGATTATTAAGTCACATGATAAAGGCGATAATAAGAATCTGATTTAAGGGTCTCTGCATAGCTTCTTAATCTATAATTAAATGGAGTTATAGCAAAAGTTTAAAGATTTAGTAGAACTTGAAACATTAATTATATGTTGTATAATTTACATCTAATATCAAACGACCTGATTTTTAAATAATCTACGTCAAATATGGATTCTTAAATAACTCATGCAAAATATTGATTCTTAAATAAATTACTCAAATATTAATCTTAAATAACTCGTAAAATATCAATTTCAAATAACTTACGCAAATATGTGTTTTAAATAACACATGTAAAATATACATTTTAAATAACTTGTGCAACATATTTTCATTTTAAATAACTTGCGCAAAAGCTGCATTTTAAATAACTTATTTTGGGCATTATAAGTAACTGATTCACTCTAGTGTAAATAATAGTTTTATTTCAGAAGGGATTTTTGCCTATATTCTTTATATTACGATAATCTGATATAATCAAAAGGTGCTTAATCATGCCTCCGATAATTATTAACCTACAAAACTCTGGTCTGATGAACATAGCATAAATTAATAAACATGAACTTAAAACTAAAGATAGATGGCCTAAGAACAAATTGCAGAAATGATTAATAAAATTATAATTTAGAAATGAAACTTTGTTTGAAATGGTTTTATAGAACCTAACTATTTATGATTATTTAAATTATTTATGATCAAGCAAAAATTTTGAGAGTGCTCTAAGCTTTAAATAAATTTAATATAAACAGTTTAGTGTAACATTTAAATGATATAATTAATTACAAGATTGATTAGTTAGCTAGCTTTTCATTTAGAATAAGTTTAGTTATGAAATTACGTATTCTGCAGAATGATTTTCCAGTAATCTTGGTAGTGAGTCTTTCAAGGCATCTTTCTTGTGCATCTTCTCTCTGTTAAATTGGCTGTGGCTTTTCTAGGTTTGAGTCTGGATGCAGCTGGGAAATTTACTTCTGTGGTGGCTTTCCCCATTACTCTGGTCAGAAACTTTCTGGGATTTCAGATGTAGCTTCTCCATCACTGGACTGGGAATGGCTGAGGTTTATGTTTTCTCATGTGGTAGCAGCAGTCCGGGACAAATAGATGTCTGCCTATTGTCTCTAGCCAATGGTCATCAATTGAACAGCTTGGGTAATGACGTTCTAGAATTCACTTTGCTAAATCAATGCAGGAACAGCTGTTTTTATTATTTTTGGCACTGGTCTTTCAGGAAATATATGAGCAGCAACAACAACACTTTTTATGGCTACTACAGGCCTTTTTTATATTCTATTTTTGACAGTAGGTCCCTCCCCCCTTTTACTCTTACCACATCACTCGTTTACTGGTTCGAACTTTGCCTTTAACTAAATTTCCACTTAGATTTTAATATTTGCTATAGTTAAATCTGGACTTAAAAGTTCTATTATTCCAATTTGCATCATAGCTACATCCAGAACCAAAGATATATTCCCTAGAGTTTTGCAAAAGCACTTAGTATGAAATTTATGCCTGACTGAATTTTATAATTGGTCTTAGTTATAATTTTAAATGGGTCAAGTTTCAGCCAAAAGATTATTTTTAGACGAAATGTTAAAACTCATAAACAAAATTACAGCTTGTGTAATTTTAAACAAGTAAAAGAACTGAAAATTATTTAAAATGAATATTGAAACTTAAATAAGTAATTTTCTAAATTTAAACTTATTATTTTGTTATATACATAAATTCTAACTACACACCATTATGTTTACTTCAGTTTTAACAAATGTAAATGAATATGTGCATATATAAATATTTAAGACTGTATTTTCATTTTATAATTAACAAGGTGATTATACACCCACATACTCGGCAATATTACAAGCACACTCAAAGTTTTAAATTAAAGAAACACATGCAATCTGAGTGAAATGAAATACACTATTATAGAAATATAATAAGTGAAACAGATTTAACTGTTACAATATATATATATATATGTCAGTATACCCAGACAACAGGTATATGAACCCAGCACTTGAAATATACCCAGGCTAGCTCACACTCTTGACCAAGGGAACCAGCACAGTATTACTTAACACATAAAGATATTTAAAATTTTTAAATTACTGGTGATGCAATTAAAAGAAAAAGAATATAGTCCAATAACATTTACACAAACAATCTTTTATTCACATGAACACATATTTATAAATAGATATAATAAACATTAACACAGAACATAAATAAATGAATACACATTACTTGTTAATAATTCACTATCATGAATGTCCATTATTGTTCATTTCATTAAAGAAATATATTTGTCTAGACAATTTATGGTTCAAAAAATTATATTTACTTAGGTTTTATTATGTTGAGATGACATCATCTTTTCTGCAGTTGACATTTTCTTTGGTTTTAACTTTTCTGATGCCTGGCTTTTTGGCCTCCAACAATGGATTCTTGACTTTTTCTGAAATTCTGTTTTACAATGTGAGAGAGAGATAGTATGTGGCAGCATTTATGTCACAGTTAAGGCATTGATTTCAGGGGCAAATAGTTAGTGGAGCTGAGGATTGTGGGCATGAAACCCACTCAAATACTCAAACAGTTTGCTTGCAACACATGTTGCTAGCTTCTGTGACTTTTTGTTTATATTTCCACCACAGCTGAGGATCACATTAACTATACCCTCAATGATGTATGGATCTGATGGATTGGAAAATTGGAAACACTGGATGACAACTTTTTCAAACTCTGAAAAGCATTTAAAAAAACTCTGGATAACTAAAACTGGGTAACAATAGACAACTGCTCTTTTTATACCTAACCCTCCCATTGCTTTTTTAATCATAACTTTATTCTGGTTTAATTAATTTTTACATTTTATTTATCTGTTCTTTACTAGATTAATCTAACATTTTATTGGCCAGGAATCTTTCAAAATTAATTGCATTCTGCTGATGAGATAGTTTATAAAAGTTTTTTTTACTAATTAATTTTATTTAATCTTTTATATTTATTTGTTTTTAAACATTTATTTCTGTTTCTTTTTTTTCTTTTAATTTATAAAAAGAAGAGAGTGGGGTTTAAATCTTTCCCCACCCTATTCTTACTAAACAGTTTTATTCTCAAAAATGCTGCAATCTTTCATTTTCTTCAAAATTATATTTTAAAATTTACTTTTAAATATATATTTTTCTCTCATATTTTCCATCTTTTTTGTAATGTATTAATTTATTTCAACACATGTAATGCAGATATATGTGTGTGTGTTTTATAACATATATCTCACTAGTGTTACATCACACCCTTCCTCCCCATTTGAGAGGTAAAATGCATCATTTTGAACCATTTTAGCTCTGACATTTGATTTTAGCTTTTCTATTTTATTTTATTTTTATTATTTATGTATTTATTATTTTTCTATAAAATAAGTTTCAAATTGCTAGAGCCTGACAAGCCACAGAGGTTGCCTTTCTTATACTGCCCTACTTACCACACCATAATCTATGTTGAATACAAATGATTATATATATTGCGATGACCACTATGGACAACATACATCTTTATGGATGTGTATGGGGTGAATTCATGAATGGCAGGACACATCTGACCATTTGACTTAGTCAACAAAAGAAAACTTTAATTATTATGATTGTGCTGGGGCTTTATTTACCAGTGAATTGATGGGCCCAGGATTTTGTCCACTGGGTCCTCATCCTAGAAAATAAGTGATCACTGCAAATGACAGGATACATTGACCATTCAGCTTATGCTAAAACAAGATTTATTTTAACTATGCTGGGAATTTTCTTCCAGCAAATGATTTGTCATTTACGCCAGAGTTAATTTCTAGTTTGCACTTTTTATATAATGAGCTGGGAATACCTCTACTAGCATATTTGATGGGCCCAGGGCTTTCTCTACTGGGTATTCATCCTAAAAATATGGAACTCCATCCCTCCCAATGCCCATTACGGGTCATAGGTTCTCAAAGTAATGGCCTACAATTAACACTCCTTCCTCATTCATACACACACCCCAAAACTAAACCAACTGCAACATAATCACCACTTATATATGAACATTTTGTTTATATTTAGATTTCATGAAAGATTACCTTTATTTATTCTTAATATATTTTACAAAATTTTATTTTATTTTATTTATTTCCATCACATATATTGACTCCAAATTCTTATTTTACTTTTGTTTTATTTACATTTATTCTCATAAATTGTTTTTTGCCTAAAAGTCTATCTAATTACTATAGCTATACTTAACTTTTATCAGGCAGTTTTTTTACATTTCTTACATACCACTTGGGCCAGGAAATCATGACTTACTTCTAGGCCTGGCCTGGTGTTCCAGATAATTGGTTTCTGGATCATGGCTGGTGTATTGATCACCACCCCTCCTTTTAGGGCTATACTATTCTCTATATTTAGTCTTTTCACTCCAATCATTTTTATATGAGCCAAAATTCACAACATTTATATTTTTCTCTCTTTCTAGGGACCCCTTTCTTGTTTTCATAATTTGGCCTTGTGCTGTCATATGCACTAAATAACTTGGCCATCTGCTCTATTGTTTTTCTTTCAGTCCCAATTAACATTTGTTCCACATTATGTGGGAAATTGCACCTTACTATTCAAATGATTTCCTGTTCTGATAGTGGGTTAGCAACCTTAACTTTGCCATGTGATGGCAGAAAAATGGAGTGAAAGGTTCACCAAGTCACCATTTATCCTGCTGCACTAGGTATCTAATGTTTTCTTGGTATTCTTCGCTTCAGTAGCTTGCTAATCTTTTTGGGCATTGTTGGTCTGATAATACTGAAAACACTACTGCTATTGATAATATTACAATATTAATTTACTTTTTAAATTTGCAGGAGGTCATTATATCTTTTTCCAATATATGTTGAACAACAACATTTGAAATCAACAAAAAATTAAAATGTTTAGTTATTAAAAAAGCAGATTGATATCTATAATACAGTTTCAAAAAATTAAGAAAACATATTTAGTTTAATAATGTACTTGAAAACCGACTTCTCTTTCAAAAATAAATTTAACCTGTTTTTTTTTTTAATTAACTTTAGAAAGTTGTATGTACAGTAAGTTTGATACTTGTAAATCAAAATGTAAAAAATTATTATTGATAAATACTGCATATATGATAATAATATATATGAGAGATGATGACCTAGGCCAGCTGATGAGTGCTGGTTCAGCCTGAAATGCATCTTGGGGGCTTTTTTTTTTATTGTATCATACTCATATGATTTGAAAAGAATATGTGATGATGTGGAGGTATTTAAGACATTTATAATATATATATATATTATTTTGAAAAGAAAGTTTCAAAATTAATTATAATTAAAAATAATATATTTTTAAATTAACTTTAAAAAAATCCATTAGTCTATTTTCTTTTAAACAAAAAGGAAAAAAAAAATTTTATAATTTAAAAGAAGATGAAAATATTTCATTTATACAATTCAATATATTTTTACAAGAGTTGGTGATCATTTACTACGTGCATCATTATATATACATTTTTTAAATGCCTAATAGCTATATTCCCTCTTTAAATAAAGAAGTTTGAATTGGGCTGCAAAATTCAAGCTTTTATTTATTTAAAGGGGAGTGTCGCTGAAATAATATAGCTGAGGGACGTTTAAAATATTTTAGAGATTTTAGCTAAAGTTATGCACTACTTCTCTTTATATGCGTATTAATTCAGCATTTAACAAGGTAAAAAACAAATTAATTATTATCATTAAATGATATTATAGACAGTAAGACTAAAATATCCCCATATATTAAAGAACGCCCCACTAATAATTAAATTTTATAATCAAAATGTTGATTTATAAATACGTCACAACGACAAACAAATCTGTAGAGTCTTATACATTACATAGTCACAGTGTTATGGTGATATATTTATTTGTATGCTTCTTTCTAATCAGACTAAATATTTGTTTGGAAGGGAAGTATAATTACAAACCAACTGCTAGGTTAGAGAATTTTAGAGAGAATATTGCTTTATTATAACCTCTGGTTTATCTTCATACATTTAATATAATATATATTTAACAACCAATGATCTTATATATATATGCACACACACCCATGTTCAATGATTGCTTCATACTGAAACAAATAAGCATAAAAGATAATTAAAAAAAAACAGATAGTAATTTAAAGAACAGAAAGTAAACAAAGCAACACACATCAATTTAGGAGCAAAAAAGCGCCTGAAATATAATATATATGCAACATCGTACGATAGATATAATTTGTGTAAGAAAGCATATAAAAATCTTGCAAATGTTAATACCCATATTTCCAAATTTTTATTGACTAAAAGGGATCCTCTTCTATTAGCTAAATTATATATAATATAATTGTGTGTGTTATGTTCAGGCTGCAGAAAAGAATTTGCTGTTAATTAAAGAAGACCTTTGATTTCTCTTTAAAGTTTTAAAAAAACTGAGCAGGCAAATTCCCAAGATCCACTCCATATATTCTTGTCATTGTAAGTGATCTTATTACATAATTATTTATTTAGTCTATAAACATGGATGGACTGCTCATCAAGATGTATCAACCAGCACAGTGAGTTTATTGGGGTGTTTAATCTGAGTTTGAAATTAAGAAATACCATAGTCTTTTTTTCCGTTGTCTAACAGTTCTTAATTAAAATAACAGTTATGTTTTTTCGATTACAAAATGAATATGTGCATGAATGAGCTTTTTTTTAAATATATATATTTACAATCATGGTATATAAAACTCAATTATAACCCCCATTCGTAGAAGGCTATTAATTACCAGCTAAGGCAGCAATTGATAATTGTCAGTAGACAGTGCTAAGAATCCAGTGATTGTGGAACCAGGCTGCCATTCAATAACAAACTTTTATAGGTACTTACAGCTACAGATCACTTTCAAGTGAAGGAAGATTGCACAAATTGGAAGAACTGTGTAATATAAAATGGGATGCAATTGAACTTTAAATGAAGTTAGAAGAAAGTGGATATGTACTTTACTACCAAGGTACAATATTGGAAGTGCAAATGGAGTAAGATTTAGTGTAAATAAAAAACGAAAGATAAACATTGTGGAGATCAATGGTATATCAAACATAGTAGCATCAAATGAAGATAATTCAGGTTTATGTTTCAATGCTGAATATGATGAAGATATAGAGGATTTTTATATTGATGTACAAAAGGCTTTTGATTGACCAAATAACATTTTGAAATTGTCATGGAAGATTTTAATGCTAGAACTAATAAATGACTGAAAGATGAAAATGCTGTGAATAAATTTGGTTATAATAATAGAAATGAAAAAGGACACAGACTTGTGGAGCTTTCAGAAAAAGAAAAACTGTTTATTATAAATTTTTTCTTTAAGAAAAATGTTACATAGAAATGGAAAATAGAAGCATATAAATAGAGTTGTAGCAGAATTGGATTATATTTTGACTATTAGAAAATATGTATTTCAAGGTTGTAATCTTCTTAATAGAGTCAACACAGGAATGATCATTGATTAGTGAAAAGTAAATACATGTTAATGCAAAACTAGACAAATTATTAAGAAAAACAGTATTTATAGTTAATATTTCTAACCATTAGAAATGTTCCAATAAATTTAAATTACAACTTGCAAATTGTTTAAAATATTAACAGTTTTTAAAGATGGTTTGTCTGATGCACAATTAAGAACTGAAAGAAAATTAGCTTGCACAAAAAAAGCAGAAATTTATTAGTAAATTTTCTATTAAAATGACAATATATAAGAAAAAGAAGGAATATGAAAAAATATAAAAATGATCCATTAAGTGAACAGAATACTAGAATTTTATAAAATAGTACAAAAGAGAATTAAAAAGATATATGAAAATACAATAATTGTGAATTAACAAGTCTCTAAACTATAAAACATCATGGTATTAAAACATTTCTATTATAAGAACAAAATATGTATCTATTATTTAAATGAAAGATGTCATCATGAAATATGCTGAAAAGTTCTATAAAGGACCACATAGCAATAAAAAATAAAAAACAAAGTATTCCTTGATTTTACAGAGGCAAAACTCTCCATACAGTAGCACCACTCAGTGAAAGCCAGGGTAATCAAAGGATGCAGGAAGGTTAATGTATAAAATCCCTATCTAGTGCCTACTCATCTAATATCCCCAGACTAATTTTCAGCTTGTGGTTTCATCCATGAGAAAACCTTGGAACTGAAAGCATGATCTTAGGATCCTAAGATCTAGGTGCCATACTCTCAGATCCAAGGTTCCTCACTGATGGAAGCCACAAGCTGGAAACTAGTCTGGGGATATTGGATGAGTAAGCACTAGATAGGGATTTTATGCACTAACCTTCCTGCATCCATTAATTACTCTGTCTTGCACTGAGTGATGCTACTGTATAGAGAGTTTCGCCTATGTGAAAAACAGCTTGTGTAAGCATAAAGAGTGTGATCATGTGATGTTTAATGTTTTATTTCTTGATTTATTACATCTTGTGAATTGTGTAGCATTTAAATGAAGAAGTGAGACATGCAATTAAATCTATGAAGAAAACACAATCTCAGGTAATGATGGAGTTATAATTGAGATCTTAAAAAAAGTAGGTGAAAATATAGAAAAACTGTTGGAAAAATTGTATATATATTATTCAAATGATAAAGATGTACCAGATGATTGGAAGAATGCAGTAACATTATTGATATTTAAGAAAGGTGGTAATTAAGATAATAGAATACTGATATTTAAAAAAAAAAGATAACAAAGATATTAGAAATTGCAGATTTATCAGTCTTTCATCAGTTTTAAATTTTTTTTTACCAAGATTATTGCAACAAATCTAAGGGAACTTTGAGTTTTAATTAGCCAAATGAACAAACTAGATTTAAAAATGGTCTTAATACAGTGGGTCATATTGCAGTATTGAGATAATTTACAGAAAAAATAATAAATATGAGTTGTCATTATCTTTGGATTTGTAGATTATGAAAAGGCATTTGTTTCTATAAGTATAACTACAATGATTAAAGCATTGGATCATCATGATATAGATTCATGATATTGTCATATTCTAGAAAAAATATTTATAAAAATGCAACAGCAATGATTAAATTACATAGTGATACTAAGAAAATAACATTGAGAAGAGTATATAACAAGGTGATCTATCTTTTCAAAATCCTTTACAGCAGTTTTTCAGAAAGTATTTTATAGATTAAAATGTGAAGCTAAAAGAATAAAAGTAAATGGAAATTATTTAATTCATGTAGATTTTGCAGTTCATGTGGTTGTTGTTACAAATAATGCTTCAGAGCTTCAGGTAACATCCCAAGAATTGTCAAATGAAAGTAAAACAATAGGACTAGAGATAAATGCTAAAAGAATTAAAGGAATATTCAATGGATTTTCCAAAAGAAGAAAATAAATGATGAATTAAAAAAGTTAACAATTACAAATACCTTGGTTAGATTATTAATGCAGATGGAAAGCATAATGGATAAAATTAATCACAGAGTTAAACTTAGTTGAAATGTTTTTGATAGAAATAACTTCATATTAAAATATATCTATGTGTTTGACAAGGAAAGTTTTAAATAAATGTATTCTTTTAGTTTTTACTTATAGATCTGAGACATGAATATGCAACAGAAGACAATATAGTGCATTCTGGTCATTGAATGAAGTAAGGAGAGATATATGTTAAAAATAACAAGAAAGGATTGAAAATAAAATATACTGATGAGAGAACAAATAGATGTTACTGATACCATTAAAAAAATTAAGAAACTAATGTGGAATTGGGCTGGACATATTGCTAGAAGAGATGATAGTAGATAGATGGTTAAAATCTTAAATTAGATTCTAAGAAGTTGTAAAAGACTTAGAAAGAAATCACACGTGAGATGGCAAAATAAGAATGTGATGGTGTAATGTAGAGAAGAGCCTAGAGATTGGAAAAAGTGAGTTAAACTTGAAGAAACCATCCTGCAGTAGATTGATAATAGTTGAAAATGATCATGATGATATTGTATTTAAATTGAGTACAGTGAAGCCATGTTATATACTATATCAATATAGTAAACTTCAGTTATGTATTATCTAGAAAAAAAATGCATATAAAGAAATAATATAAACATTGAAATTTAGAAATTCATTAAATTTTGTGAATGTCAGTACAACAATAGCCTTTTTGTTTTTCACTAAATATAATGCTTTAATCTCAGATATGTATTTATTTAATTATGTTTTCTTCACAATTTAATTACAATTCACTACCATGATTGTATAATTGTAAGCCATGTAAATAAAATAAAAATGTAAATAAAGAAAAAAAAATATTAAAATTCATAAACTTATTTTTTTTTTGATTTGGTAGCAATCTTTTTTTTATATCTCAAAATGATGCATATAATCATATTTAAAAACAAAATATTAAAATTCATAAATTTATTAAATTTTACAATACAGCAGTAATCAATTTTCTGCCTCACAATGCTGTATGGGATTATACTTATTATTTATTTGGTATTTGTCAAAAGCATTATTTTATTATTCTTTTAAAATTTAATTTACAATATTTTGAATAATAAAATGTTTTCTAAGTGTAATGCTAAAAGTTTAATAAAATTTAAGAACATTCGTAAAGTTGATACAGACTTAAAACATCAGAATGATTAGATAGGGAATGGTTCCTGATAGCAAGATAGTTATTACATTTCTGTGGCAGAAAAGTCATTGAAGAAATATAATATTGTATAGAACATATTTAATTGAAATTAAAATCAAATGTATTTAAAAAATAAAAACATGATTCAGTAAGTTTTTTATTTTCTTATTTTGTGAGTTAATGTGAATGAGTAAGCACTTACATTATAAATATGTATGTAAATGCATCCCTTCAATTTACTATTAATAACTAACTACATTATTATTTTTCTTTATACTACAATTTTAATTTATATATGCATTCTATTTATATATAAAAAAGCATCTGTATTATTTATGTGTATATAGAAAAGTATTGTACACTTGTACCTCAATAAACAATATGTATTTTATTATAATCAAAGTCTATTAACAAAATATGAGCCACTATATACAATATACATAAGGATGGTTTAGAGCAAAATATAGACACTTAGGAGATTTACATTCTTTCTTACATATATTAGTTAATATACTTTTCAATTTATTACTATATATGTATATTTATGTACAGAATATTAGTGTTTCTTTTGCCCTTAAATAGATGCATGTTGCATTATTTATCTTTCTTATCATTAAATTGTTAGCCCTGTGGAATATTGATATATTATCAAATGTTTTTATTTTATTTTATTACACATATTTGAATACTTAGCAAAAATAATGTTTTCAGCTGTATTGTTAATTTTAGTTTTACTTTATTATATAATTATTAAGTTTTTCCTGTATCTTTTCTATAAAGCATTTTGATTCTTTTATATTGAAAAACATATATTATATTTAAGGAATATTAAAACATTTAAAATAAATATAGCTTTTATCTTTTTATATGTGCTATGTTGGTTACTTGTTGAGATATATGTATTTATAATGATTTTTGTTAGGCAAATATATTATTTAATTCTAACAAAATCTGAAAGAAGCACTGATAGGCTCTATTTCTTATGTAAGCCTGATTAAAAATGTTGCCATCAAAGTATCCATGTGGCAACTAAATAAAAGTTATATATATATAAAGTAAATTAAAATATATAATTCATGGCAATTACATTTTTCTGAGTTTTTTCTTTCAAAATTATAAGAATGCATTTTGTATTTAAATGTCTTCAGTTTGTCTTTGTCTCTGTTGTCAAAATATTTTACTATAAAGTATATTGGAAGTATAAATATTATTTAATTAATTATAAGCAAAAAATAATGGTAAACAGCAATGCTAAATGATATATTAGAAAGAATGGAAAGATTAGTCATTCATCTTAATGGAAAATGTCAAATATAAATAATTCAGGATTATGTCCAATGAAATTGTCATTCTGATGAAGACGTAAAAGATTTTGGTTTAGATGCACCAAAGCTTTTTGGTCATACAGTGAAGTCACAATATACACTATCAGTCAATATATACTATCCAAAAAATATATAAATAAACAAAAAATAAAAACATTGAAATTCATCTATGGCATCAGTCATTTCTTCATTTTGGAGCAGCATTTAACATCATGTTTATAAATGTTTCTTCAGCTTTTATTGAATGTATATACATTTTATTCTTCATTTTACTATTCTTTCTGAATTTGTTTATAGATTATTTTGCATAATAGAATATTTTCTAAGCTAAGCCCTAAAGGTTTTATGAAATTTAATATATAAAGTTTTTTTTTTTTCAAGCAACAAAATAAAAATTATTGACTTAGGCAGGAAAAAAACCCTGCAAATTATATTTTTATTGTGCCAGAAAGCTTAGAATTTGAAGAGTTTAAATGAGAATCTGAAATGAGTAACAGGAAGTAAGGGAGATATTTAGATTCTGAAATTGATACAAATTTAAAAATATATAAAAATAAAAAACTAAAGATTCTACAATAAAATTGCTATTTCATTTCCATAGGGCAAAAAAAAAATATTAAAGACAAAGGATACTAACCAAGGTATTTACTGTTTATTTTATTTTTAAAAAATAAAGAAACACTATATTAAGTTTGCTGTTGTTTTTATTTTTTGAGAATGTGAGTGAACACATTTTTCTGAATAATGTGATCTCTCAATTTATTATTAATAACTATATATTTTTTCATTTTGTTTATAGAATATAAAAGTGTCTGTGTTAGGTATATGACATGGTGAAAAGGACTATTCATGTGCATCCAGTAAACATTCCATTTATTATAATCAAAGTTTATCAACAAATTTTGAATTATTAGTGAAGAAGCTTGAAACAAAATATAGTGGATATTACACTTTCGCACTATTATCCAACATTTTAAAATTTTCATAAAAGATTTTAATATTAGAACTGGAAAATGACGCAATGGGTATCTTTGAAAATGGAGATAGAATTGAGAAAAGATAAAGGCTTGTGAAATTTGCAGAAAAAAATTATATTATGCATTCTTTTTAGAGAAGATAGCGTTGAAAAGTTTTTACAAAAAGTTAAAAAGGTTAAAGTAAAAGTTCGCGTTTGTTTTAAACGTAGATTTAAAATAAAAAGAAAGCGTAGGAAAAAATATTCTCGGTTAGGAAAAATACGGCAGAGATCTGTGAAGCTTAAAGGTTTTCTTATTTACAAGGCAGAAAATAAAACGGAAAGAGAAAGAGATAAAATAGATTATAATTGAGAGATAGAAGTGAGAATATGGAGTATCGTTTAGTAGAAAGAAAGAAAGTACCGCCAGACAAAAATTAAAAATATGTAATCTGACGGATTCGCCGGTTTGACCTAGTATATAACGACCATGGACTTGGAATAATGGAAAATGTTTAACAAAGTTTAATGAAATAAATGTAAAAATGAGTATCAAGTTAGTTTGAATAATTAAAAATGATTAAAGTTAGTCTTAGTAAAATAAAATAATAATCTTAGAGTTTAAAATGTCAAAGCATCTATAAAACAATTTATGTCAAAATCCTCGATTATGTCTTATCGATTATATTGATATCCCAGCTCATAAGTCTAGAACAGCGTTTCCCAACCTTTTTTGGCTTGCGTACCACTTGGTAGTTCATCACGCTAAATTGTACCACTTCGTAAAAATGATTGTATTTCGTGAAATTTGTTATTGCGAGTGTGTTATTTTATTTGCATTATAAATATTATAGGGTGACCATGTATGTATTCACATCTCATAATGAGACAAATTACATTGAAACACGCCTAAACGTCACGTCAGATTATAACCTCACTGAAATTATAAACTCACTGTAACATATTTATATGTATGTGTTTGTTCAAAGTTTCATATTTTTTCCAAAATAATTTATTAAAGATTACATTATTACATTAAAGGTTATTTGGTACATATTTTGTTCAAAGTGTTTTCTTGTTCCTTCATTTGCTTTTCCCGAATTTGAGTCTGTTTTCTCTTTTTTGGATCATTTTGCTATTGGTTGAGCCATGGAGAGGATAAATCCAGCATGTCCCAAGTCATGGTAAAAATAACCTCAGGGTTATCAGGTTATCTCTTGTTCTTGTTTTCTTTATATTGTTCAGCGTGAAGTTAATAGGATTAAAATTTTGATGATTAAATACTAGCTTACATCTAGTAATCCACAATTAATTAATGAGAGTCTAATTTCTGGGTATGATCCTTTTCTGATACATTCTTTCAAATTAAATAATTTAGATTGATTTGCCTTGATCCGACTCATTATTTATCTACTATTTTGTCATATTTCGTTTACTAATAAATGGTTTTAATAAAAACACAAAATTATAAAAAACCAATTAATATATTTTCTTATCATAATCAAATATTTTTATAAAATAAATTTAATGAGATTTTTGTGCTTGTTTCGAACAACATAATTTTTTGAAATTTGGTTCAAAAGATGCGAGGTATACCCTTAAGTCTACAGCTGCGTTCAATCTGTTTCGATACTTATTTTTTAAAAAAATATATGAAGAAAAAGTTCTTCCTACTAATTGCATACTAGTAAATGGGAATAATAATTTAAGAGCTTTCTTAGAAAGTTGTTCATATTTTTTAATGTTTAATCAAAAATTAATTAGATTGTGTCATTTGAATTCTACTTGTAAAGTTCTGTCACATGATGATTCTATTAAATTTTCTTTATCCTTTATTGATAATGATGTAGCTTTTTCTAAATTTTCTGTATAGAAGGGGTTTGAAATCCAATTATCATTTGTGTTTTCGGGTTTTGGAAAATATTCCATGAAGGACAATTTCAATCCTGTTAAATGTGCTATTATATTTTCCTCGTATATCTTGAGACAGACTAACCTTACTTTCAAACAAAAAAATATGTAGAGTTTCGAATACTTCCAGTTGACTGTTTCGATACTTATATATATTACTGTTTCCAAAAGTCTAATTTCTTAGTCATACTTTCAATTTTATCATTAATATTAAATATCGTTATCGACTGTACATATTAACAACTTTACTGTATAATATTATTAATTAAAATAATTTTTATGAATTATAGGAAAAACCGTTTCTATGATATTTTTATGATTTAATTTTTTTTTTATGTCCGCCATTATTGATTATTTTTCGTGTACCACCAACCAGCAACTCGCGTACCACAGGTTGGGAAACACTGGTCTAGAACATAGCGGAGCGTGACGCAAACAAAATAAATGTGTAAATCAAAAGAGACAAGCAAAATGAAAATGTTTTTTTTTTTTAAAAAAAAAAGGGAGAGTAAAAATAACGCTTTAAAAATAATAATGAAATAAATAAGTGTATAATGAAAGTATTAATGAAAATAAAACATTACCAAATAAAATTTTTAAAAAAAAGTGCATTAAATTAGGATTGAGGTGTGTGTGAGTATTTGGGCAAAGAAATTAAAAGTTGGTTTAAATAAGCACAAAATCTATCTGTGTGTTTGAATTGCCTTATACTTTGCTGCCTACTTCTCTTAACATTACATTTATTACCTAATGATGAAAATAAAAACTAAAAATGCATTCTAGAAAAATAAGTGGCAATACTTAGGGAAAAGTGATCAACGCACATATTAATTAAGAAAAATGTTCATAAATAAATAAGTAGGTCAAATAGTTAAAATAAAATCGATAAAATCAAGTTAAATAAATAAGCGTAAATATATATGTAGTAAATAATAATAAAAAGTGACTCGTGATAAACTAATAGATTTTTTTTTTGTTTTTGGAATACATGCACGGTAATAAAAGAAAGTAAATAAATGATTTAAAGTCAAGTAAAAATATATATATATATCAGTGTAATGATGAATCATAGTAAAGTAAGTTGTTTTTGAATATACGCAAGTTAATAAAAGTTGAGTAAATAATGAATCGTAATATGAAAATAAAGATTGATTATGAAGAATTAGAAGAAATTAACAGTTACAAATACCTTGGTCAGATTATTAATACAGATGGAAACATACTGGAGGAAATTAATCATAGAATTAAACTTGGTTGGAGTGCTTTTGGTAGAAATAACTTGATACTAAAAGGAAATATGCCTATGTGTTTGAAAAGGATGGTTTTTAACAAATGTGTTTTACCAGTTCTTACATATGGATCTGAGACTTGGACACTTAATAGAAGAACAATACAGAGACTTCAGACCACTCAAAGGAGTATGGAGAGATGTATGTTGGGAGTAACAAGAAGAGATCGAAAATGCAATGTATGGGTAAGACAACAAACAGGTGTTACTGACCTTATTGAAAAAATTAAAAGATTGAAATGGAGTTGGGCTGGATATATTGCTAGAAGAGATAATACATGGACAATTGAAATTTTAAACTGGATTCCAAGAGATTGTAAAAGACCCAGAAAGAGACCACATGTGAAATGGATGGATGAAATAAGAAAATGTGCAGGGGTGTTATGGAGAAGAGAAGCTAAAGATCGGAGAAGATGGATTAAACTTGGAGAGACCTTCATCCTGCAGTGGATTGATAATGGTTGGTGATGATGATGATGATGAATAAAGTAAAATAGTTTTTCTGAATACACGCACATAGATAAAAAAGTTGAGTAAGGGTTGAAAATAATATTCGAGATTAGATTAATATAAATAAATATGAAAACTGATGTCCGTGGTAGTTTAGAATAATATTGTGAAATTATATTAATACAAATGTTAGAATAATGTTCATATGAATTTAAAAATAATGTAAGATTAGTAATAAAAATATAAAGTCAATTCTAAGGTGTATTAAGAGTGTGTAAGTATACATGTGTATATACGCGCACATACACTGGTAATATTCGGTAAATACGATACCTCATGATGCGTATCTTAAATGTATTTATCCAGATATCCTTTTAGGTTATGTTCTTGGCACTGCTGCACCTCATGATGCGTGCAAAAAGGGATTTATTTATTATAGATTCCCTGTAAGCAAGTCCAGTAATAACTCGATATCTAGAATATTAGTAGGTGTAGAATTATGCTGCATGTATACACATGTGTAGGAATTTATCTAGATCAAAAGGGAATGAGGGTAGTATAGAAATAAGTTTAGTTAAGGATAAGTTTAAAACTGCCGACTGGATAAATTTTAGTACCCGTAACGGACTTGTCAGGGATCATTCCTCTTTCCAAAGCATAAGTCGAAAATGGACAGTTGAAAATTCCTGCCATTTCACAGGGACCTTTCTTTTTCCAAGTCCGATCAAGAGAATTGGCAAATGAAGTTTCGATTTTATTCACGTGTAAGTCAGCAAATCTGCTTCCGCATCATTTCCAAAAGATCCCTGTGCCACAAAATTAGTTTGTCCCGGTGGTCGTTATCCATGATTTAGATCGTTGTGAGCAATGTATTCGGCATAGATAGAAAGAAAGGATAGTCAAAACAGATTGCCCTTTGTATGTTAAGTAAAAGATATTAAAAAATCAACTTAGAAAAATAATAAATTAATAAATCTTTAGAGTTAAGAAGTAAAATTGCAAGAGATAAAATGGTCAAAAATGACGCATTTTACTCTAAAACGGAGGGGGGTGTAATGTGCCAAGGCCAATTTGGCACATGTATATAAAATAATTTTGTCTAAAAAAATTATTAAAATAAAAAAAAAAAAAATCTTTTGTAAAAGAGTTTGAAATAAAAGATTAAAAGTGGGAAGGGGGTTTTCTGAAAGTCAAACTAAAGATGGTAAAGTTTTTCTAGATTAGTATTCATAGAAATGGGTAATTTAAAAAAGATATAAATCTCTTTTCATTCAAGCTTATTATAAAAAATTATATATGTGCGTGCGAATGTAAAATAAATGTATCAGTATTAAATATTATAAATAAATGAAAAATATATTTAATGGATTATATTTTGATCAACAGAAAATGCATATGTAAAAGCTGTAATATATTCAATAAATTCAAAAACAGGAAGTGATCATATATTAATAAAATAATTTGAGAATTAATAATTATTAAAAAACACTATTAAAATATTAATAGTTGATTTGCCTAATTATTACAAGCACTCTAATAAATTTAAACTGAAAATTGAAAATATTTTTTTTAATAATAACAGTTATGAATGAATTCAGTAAAAAGGTAACTGATTTTTCATCAAAAATTATCACTTATTATACGGATAACTGTATAAAAAACAACAATTCACTGGTAAATTTTTAATTGAGACAAAGCAATATATAAAGAAAAAAAAGAATGTGAAAATATTTTTAAATGATCCATTTAAAAACTTATAAAATAGTACAAAAAACAATTAATGATGAAGTAGGTAAATATAATTTTAAATTGTCAAGAAAAGTTATAAGGAGAGAATAAAAATGACAAAATTGTAGAAAACCATCTTGATTTTGAAAGAAAAGTTATTTCATTAATAAGATGAAAGAATTAAACTATTACTAACTTTTCATGAAGACCATGGAAAAATTCTTTCAAAAACTATATAGTAAAAAAAACAACAAGAAGAAAATAAAGCAATCCTTAAAAATACATCTGTATTTTCAATTGTTGTAAATAAAGATAAGAGGATTGTGGTTACATTTATAAAAAAGGGAAAAACTGCTGGAAGTATAAAATTATTACTGATATTTTAAAAGTTGTAGTAAAAAAAATAGATAAATTGTTGATAAAGTTATGTACCAAATATCTAAATGATAAAGATATGTCAGGTGATTAGTAAAACATAAGAGCAATATTGCTAAAAGATATAAAAAAGACATTAAAAGTTAGACTTATCAGTTTTTTATTTGTTCTATATAAGATCTTTACTATGTTTATTAAAAATTTTGAACTCAAACAAGTCAAGATAATAAGCAGTATTTAAAGTAATTTGGCACAAAATATTATATCCGTTTACTAAAAAAAAAGTCACAAGGACCAATGAATATGAGTTACTATTATGCTTTGGATTTGTGGATTAGAAAAAAAAGTAATTGAATTATCAAAATGTAGCACCAGATATTAATCAAATTCTGAAGAATATTTATCAGAATAACAATTACAATGATTGGATTACATGATGACCCTAGAAACATTAAGTTTACTACTAGAGGCATATGACAGATTGATTTCATATCACAAAACAGTTTTATTGGAAATATTTTAACAATAACGTGGAAGGCTAAAACCTTTGACATTTTGTGGATTTAAAAAAAGAAATCTGTTAGTTGATTTTGGAAATAATATAAATCAAGGTATGTCACAAAACTTCTCAAAGAAAGTAATAAATTAGGACAAAAAAATAAATGCTAAAAAAGTAATGTTCAATGGTTTTTTATATAAGCAGAAAACAAAGATTAAACTTTAAAACATCACATGATCACTATCTTCCACGCTTGCTCATAACTATTGTTATAATAGGGAAAACTCTCTCCATACAGTAGTGCCACTCTAAGCAAGACAGAGTAATCAATGGATGCCAGAATTTTTATGCACAAGCCATCTGGCATCTATTGATTACTCTGTCTTGCTTAGAGTGGCACTACTGTATGGAGTTTTGCTTATGATTAAAACAAAGATTGTTGGATAATAAAAATAAATTATGCAGAACTAAACCTGAAAGATGTTCAAGTTAATATTAAAATAAAATAGTCTTTATATTTGCAAATTAAAACAGGCAAAACTCACTATACGTATTGCCACACACAGCAAGCTAGAATAATCAATGATGCCAGAAGACTTGGGCATAAAATCTCCATCTAGTGCCTACTCATCCAATATCCTCAGACTAGTTTCTGGCTTGTGGCCTTCGTCGATAAGGAGCCTTGGATCTGAGAGCACTACACCCAGGTCTTAGGATCTAATGCAACCCTCTAACAGTCACCTTTTATCTCCACTTAACTACAAAACTATGAGTCTTAAATTGAAAACACATTAATATTTTCAATCCAAGCTCATTAGTTTATAGATGGGTATTTTATGCACAAACCTTCTGGCATCCATTTATTATTCTAACGTGCTATGTGTGGCAATACATATAGTGAGTTTTGCTGTTTTAATAACAGTTATAAGCAAGCAAAAGAAATGGTGATCATGTGATGTTTATATTTGAAAATGAAAGTTTTTCAATAAATAAGTTCTATCAGTTCTTACATATTAATATTGATGTGGATTTTTAAGCAAAGAGCAATATAAAGACTTCAAATCATATAATATAAATATGAAGAAATATAGATTGAAGGGATTAAAATGAAATATGTAGATGAAATAACAATCGGGTAACACTGGTATCATTGAAAAATTAAAAGACTAAAATAACACTGATATGGACAGCTGAATTCTTATCCAAATTCTTTAAAGAGTATGTAAAATCCACAAAAAGATTAAATGCAGTATGTATAAATGAAATTAAGAAAGCTTATTGTAGTAATGTAGGAAAAAAACTATGAATTGGAGAAGCTATGGGGAACCTTAATATTGGAATGAATTGATAATGATTAAAAGTGGTTATAAAGAGAGTCTAAGTATAGAATTGAAAGTAATAAGTGATAATGATAGTCTTCAGAACAGTGTAGTAGTCAGATATGTATACTATACCATCCATAAAACAAAGTTTACAAGTATTACTAGAAGATAATCTATATGGATTCATTAAGAAAAAGAAATGAAATTCACCATATAGAAATTTAAATTAAAGTTATCCATAAACCCTTTATAAAATTCTAATAGATGATATTTATTTCAAAGAATGCTGAGTTGCAAAAGATGTGCTTTTTAATTGGATCAATGATTTTTTATAATTTTTCAATTATAGATATTAAGTTGATCTATAAGATCAAGATATGATAAACTCTTTTTATCTGTGTATAACATTTCAATAATGTCATCCTTAATTTGAAACATTTAATTGGTAGAAATAATTTATATTAAAACTCATAAAATATTTGATATTGAAAAAACTTTGAACAAAAATTACCACTCACTTAGGTGTATGACAGTTTCATTTGGTTGAATAATCTAGTATTTTATTTTTTTATCTCTTGAATTAGTCACTTTCATGAGCATCTGTAAGATGGAGGCCATTGTTTTTTAACAACACACAAAAAAGAGAACTTCATTAATAACAGAAAGTAAAGATTATAAAAAAGAGCACAACAATTGCTGCAAAATATTAAGATGTCTTAAATTTGATGTTTTTTTTTTTAGTGGTTAAATGGAAAATTCTGAAGCTTATAGTCCATGAATCATAAACCATCTTAGTGTTTTCCAATGCTCAAATTTCTTATGAACTGTTGAACAATAAACCATTCAATTATTTTTTAGATATTGTAAAGTAGTGAATTTTTATTTTGAATTAATGTGATCAAGTTATTAATCCAAATGGAAACACGAATGAAGATTTAGCATTGAATTAAACTAGGAAGGAGCATTTTTTTAAGCAAATATAAATATGAACTTGAGAAAGAAATTGTTATAAATGTGTTCTTCCATTATTCAGGAATGTATCTGAGATTTAAAATTTTAATAAAAGAGATAAATGATAAAAAAAACTGCAGATCATACAATAAAATATGAAAAGATATTTGCATCATTAACAAGTAGAGATAAATAGCAAAATGCATGAGTGTGAGAATAAATCAGTACAATTAACATATTGCCTAAAGATGACAGTAGAGTAATAATTAATTTTTTAAAATGAATCCCAAAAATTTTTGAAAGAAAGCATGTGCTAATAAGTTGGATGGGGAAAAAAGAAATTGTGATAATAAAAACACTGAAATAAGTAACTTCCATCAATAATCAGTGTTGATAGAAGATAATAACATATGCTTCTAAACATCAAATTACTAAAGTTAATGGTAGTTGTTGATTAGACATCCACGCTATGTGATGGCATTGTTTTTCTTGAAAAAATGTAAGTTATGAACATTCCCAGGCCTTTTTTTATTTGAATTCCTTGTTTTTTTTACTTTTTTTTTTTTATTTACAAATAAATTAAACACAAATTTTATTTTATTTTTTTGCAAACATTTATTTTTATTAACATCAACAAAATAAATAAATATAAAATAAAATCAACATTGTTCGTTTTTTTTTTTGGGGGGGGGGTCTTTTTTTTTAATGTAAAACTTAGTATGCTTATTACGGTTGTATTTTTGGTTTTTATTTTTAAAAAATAAATCTTAAAGTTAGTAAGCTTTTTTTTTTTTTGTTTCGCTTTTTTTTTAAATAACATAAATAAATTTAAAACTTATTGCGATTTTTTTTTTTTTTTGGTTTCACTTTTTTTTTTTAAAAACATCAACAAATTTAAAACTTATTAGATTTTTTGTTCTGGTTCCGCTTGAAACGGTATTATTTAGCCATCATCCCATTTCACCTACTATGTTCCATCGTAGTAAGTATCTTTTCCAACAGTTCAAACCTTCACAGTCCATGTATATAATCAAAATAATTTATTTTGATATGTAATAGTGTATATTTACGCGTGTGCACATTTAATATATATTAATGTCTGTATGCGTATAATGTCTATGCAGTTATAATTTTAAAATTAATAAAATGATATAATTAAATGAAGTTGTGTGAACATTATTATATGTGTGTAACCACTTACATATATATGCGAGAGAAGCCGTAATGCAATACATTTTAAAAAGCATTACAACTCTTTTAGATTAATAATATAAATTTGAAATATTCTCAGTTAAAAACTCTTTATTTAAATGCACTGGTATATAAATTAATAAAATATTTACAAACTTAAACTCTTTTAAAAAAAGTTATCTGTTTTTATAAAAAAAAAAAAAGTTTTCAATTCTTGGGAAACCACCTGTAAGCAATCAGCAACAACCGAAATCAACCTATCCTTAGGGTCTTATAGATATTGGCCCCACTTATGTATTCCCTATTTAGTATATGCATTGCAACCTTTAAACAATAATTAAAAAAACAATAAATTTCTTAAGATAGAAATTAATGAAACTTCGGTTTAAAATTTTAAATGTATTTTAAAAATAAAAACTTGCCTATTTCTTAAATTAAATTCTAAAACTCTAAATGCTTGTTAAATAATAACTTATTCAGTTATTATCCTATTACTTGCTAATATTTGTTTTATATGTTTACTTTATAACCCACCTGCATGTGTTGTTCAATGCACTTATGTTTATTTAATCTATATTTAAGAATTAAAATATGTTAAATTATAAACAATGTGTTGCATATCATTCGTAGTCCATTCCAAATCTTAGTTAAATTCCTTAATACTAGCATTAATTATTAATGTATGCATCAACAAATTTCACATTTATTATGGCTTCTTTTTTTGGTATAAATAAATTTAAAAACAAGCTGTATGCGGCTACAGTAATATATCAGATATATAGCTTGAATAAAGTGGTCGTTAATTGGGAGAATCGAACATCTAGGTTTTCCTGTACCGTGTTCTTTGTCTCATTGAGGTTATCAAGAATATGTTATTTGATGCATTACCTACTTCAAAGTATTGTTTAGACATACCCTTTGACAAGGTTTTTCACCTTAAAACTTGACTACAGAAGTGTGTAAACCCTCCGATAATTACTGCTTGGTCAAATCGTATGATTTCAATAAAAAAAATTAAACTTTATTTACAATTAACGATTTATACATAATTGTAAGACATACATCCTCACTCAACACTATAAAAAAGTGTGAAGTGTCTAATTCACCAAAATAATTTACTGCGACATGGCTGCGAAAATACGTTCAGCCGCGTAAACGGCATTTTTATGTTTTAGCACATAAATCATGCTATTGCATGGCATGGATGTCTAACCAAAAACTACCAAGTTAATATATGCAAAGGTAACACCCAGTCAATTAAACATGTTAATATAAGATAAAAAATACTTATTTTTCTACACTTTTTATGATCAACTGTTTTAAAACTATCCATTTTTTAATAACTCTTCATTTTTCCTTTGATTTTATATATTTTATTAAATTATTTTGATTGTTTTTAAAAATATTTCTGAGATACTGTATTATAGATTATATGGTCTTTATTTATATGTATATGTTAATTCTTTGACAAAGATAAGCTGAATTTCTAGATCACAAGGTATTATGACCAAATGATAACACTTGGTAATTGATGCCAAAATTTGTCACTGCTTACCTTTTTTAATAATAAGTATCATTCTAGTATCTCAGTTTAACCCTACTGTCAAATTATTACATCAAAATCTTTTTAATAAAAAGCTTTTGCTAGTTGAAACTTCTAAAAGCTTTACAAAGATTAAATTATCTAAACATAAAAGAATACAAAATTGAATTTCTAGATCATTTGAAGAGGGCTTTTCTTTTAAGTCTTTCTTCAAATTTGATTAAATTTTATTAGAATGTTTATCATAAAGGACAGGTTGCAGAAAATTATGCTTTGTAAATGGTTAGATTTAGTTTTATATATTGTAATTATGTGTAGCTACATCAAGCATTGAATGTAAATGTCAAATATGAACATTAATAATCAACTGCATTTTAATTCTGAAACCTTTGGTAAACAAAAGGTTAAATTTTGAAATACTTATAATAATTATTAGTATTTGTAATTCTAAAAACCTCAGTAAATAAACTTTTTATTTCAGTGTATGCATGTAGGTTTTGTTATATTTTCTCTTAAACAAATATTTTTGTAAAAAAAAAAAAGCTTGTTAACTGATTATAAAAATTAGTTTTGGGGGGAAAATGTGAAGAGAAACAGTTTCTTAAAGCTATCAAATCCATGATAGAAGTTAACTAAGTTTCAATAGAATTGCAGAATGAATTTGTACAACTAAAAAAAAATTATATTTATTTTTTCTGTTTTCTCTTTCTCTATTTCCTAGTGTGATTAGTAATCATGATATTATTTTTTCTATGTTTTTTTGACAATCATCTTAAAGTAGTTGTTTTAATTAAGTCATTTATAAATAAACACTTTATAAAGAGATGGATTGAAGGAATTAAGTTTATAACCTGTAAAAGGCTATCATTAAAAGAATTTAACTCAGTCAATCAGTCTACATTTTATGAAAATCATCAGAACATGTATATACACTCTGAAAGTTAGAAAAGTAGAAAGTGGTTGTAAGAAATAAAATGTGATGGTTTTGTATTTCATATATATATACTTTATATATATATATTGTAACGGGATATATATATATATATATGCGTTACATTTTAATTTTAATACTTGATTTTTTTGTAAATATCTAATACTGAATTAAATGCACAAACTTTCAAAATGCACAGATAACGAATTATTAATTTATAAATGTTTGATTTAAATATTGAAATGGGCTTTGAAAAAATTATAGAATCAAAACAAAGATTCTAATCTTTAGATAAAGAATAAAATAAAAACCTTTTGATTTTAAAAAAAATAACGAAGATAGTTTTAATCTTAAAAATAAAAATTACAAACAGATCCTTGGGGCAAAATGACTATTAGAAAGTTGAATAGAAACAAAAGACTTGCTTTTCCCGCCCAAAGATATGGACACAGACCTCAGTGGAAAAATTTACTTAGCCATAAACCCAAAATCTACTTGGCCACAAACTGAATTAACCAATAAAATAGAGATATGGATTATGTTTGATGAATTCTGCATTCCAGAGATAAGGTGCCTGAGGACTATAAAAGGAAAATCCGAAACAATAATTAATTAGAGAGAGAATTAGAATTTTTAAATTCGTTTCATTGTTGCTGAAAAAGTTAAAATAAATATTACCAAAAATGTAATCTGTTTAATCGTGCTTCCTTCGGTGCAGCTGGCTGAAGGCAGCTTTCATCTTCATGGATCCCAGGATTGAACCACTATTAACGTCTTCAGAAACCATCGGAAATCTTCCTAAATCATCATCGTCCGCAAGAAAAGGGCTCTTGCGTAAATTAGATCTTCATTGTGAAGGAACGAGCATGGAGAAAGAAAGGAAAGTATACATTATTGATAAAAATGAACTATAAACTCTTTAATTTAAAATCTCTGAACTTTATTTTCTTTTAAAGATGAATTATAGACTTTCTCTCATGATCAAATCTAAACTCTATTTTTATAAACTTTAAAAATTTTAAATCTTATTTAAAATTGAAACGTAATCTTTTTAAAATATGTGTTATATGTTTTCATTTATGCTAAGTGTAAGATCTGTTTGTAATAGGGTAGGGGTTTGCGATTGCAAACTTAAATTTAAAAATAAAAACACATATCGTTATTTGTGCATTATTAAATTTTAAAAATAGGTTAAAATAGTATATTTGTAATAAAATAAATTAAATATAATATGTCATTTTAAAATGATTTAAAACTTTAAACTAAAGATTTTTTTTTTAGAATTAAATTAATAAAATGATTTAAATATTAGTTAAGTGTAGATGACTGCTAGACTTGGTTAAATATATGTTAATTTTAAAGGGGTTTTGATTTCGGACTATTTGTTTCGTAGTTGTGCCAATGCTGGTGGAGAGATATATGAACGTTTATATCAATGTAATGTGAAGTGTGTTAGCACCTAGGGTGACGAGTCCAACTGAATGCATGACCCCAAAGAGGTAGTCATATCATTGAAATGGATGCAGATGTATTTCCTGCGCCATTGACCCATTCCAGCTCTATGGATTGAGAAGATAAGTCAGCAAGATAGGACCGCTCTTCCATCCATACGTAGCATTTTCTCTTTATATTACATGCATGATTCCTTCACCAGATAGAAGCACATTCCTATACTGGTTGAAGCTCATGTTTTCTCCAATAATATCACGCTGTTCAGATGCACATTCCTGTCTGCATGATTCTATGCTAACATGTTCATATTGCATTGGTTGCTGATATATATCTGGAAGCGAGCATTGGTGTGGCTGCGGACTTTTAGCCTGGAATCAAATGTTTGAAGATCTTTTAAATGCGTCGTCTGGGTAGCTCATCTATACTCAACATTTCTAATATTAAAAATAAAAGTTAAACAAATAAAATTAATAGTAAATAATAATGAAACAAACATTTTTTTTAATATAATTGTTTTTCAAGTTTTGTGTGTCGTCACTTATATATATATATATATATATGCGTGAATAAAATCTTTTTGTATTATTAGTACTGACAGTAATTGTTTTTATTATTTTTTTTTTATTAAAAGAAGTATATTTTAATAAATATGTATAAACCTCTGCTACTTCATGAGCTAGTGACTTGGGCTGGTGGTCGTGATCTTTCCAGCACGTATCTGTCTACTTTATAAATTTTCTAGGTTCAAATGGCCTAGTGGCGCCCTCTGTCGGCAGATACGGTAAGACTGGCAATTTCATCATCCATCACCGACCATTATAATATATATATGTAAAGTAAATACTAATCAAATTTCTTGCTGAGAAAACTCATCTATTCCATTCTGTGCTACATGGTGTGTAATGGGAGAAGAAAATGAAGTTATTGAGCTGGCATAACTTAGCATGAAGAAAAAACTTAATTGCATGATTCCAGCTCTATTATACATGAATACTTAAATGTGTCATACCATGAAAAAAGAACAAAGATTACCAAGAATGACCCAAAAATTATGGATTAATTATTAAAGAAATGCCATGACCCATCTTGTTAATTGAAAAATCCGCAATTTTTCTAAAAACTCACATGGATAAATTTATATGATTATAAAATGAATAGGTGTAACTAGAAGATTAAGAACTCATTTTAAACTCATGAATGAGAATTATAATTTACACCTCATGAACAAATGGAAGGGGAAAGTTTTCACAAGATTATCACTAGACAAAAGTGATAGTTTTTTTTAATAACTACAATTTGCTGACAAAAAACAATGACAAGAATCATGAACAAAAGTATAGAGACTAAAGTAAGAGTGTCATTTCTTTTCTCATTAAATTTACAAACTTTTATAAATATGTTTTCTTTGTTTCAGTTAATTATTAACCAATATCTTTTGATATTAATCCACCTTTTCTAAATATTATATATGTGTTAACTTTATTTGTATTTTTTAAAATATGTGTGCATTATCTATTTTTAATTATTATTATTATTATTCATATGCATAATTCCAATTTTGTGACATTTGAATAATAAAATATCTATTATCTTTTTAGTATATTTTTTAAAAAAGAAATGATAATGTAATGCAAATGTTATCTAATGATGCTGCCTTATCAAAGGCTGTAATGTTAATTGTTTGAGAGGATGTAAAAACCACTTGCATGTTATTACCAGAATGAAACTATTATTGTTACATATGTTTTGACTTGTTCACTTTTTATTTATGGATTTCATCAAGGTAACTAAGTAGAGCAACATTACCAGTGAGATTTGTGAGCCCCAGAGCTATGATTCAGTGCTAACAGGATCTCTTCAAAGAATATAAGTTTAAATATCTTTGCTAATGGTGTTGGTCTGAGTCTATGATAATATTACCAACCAGAACTAATAAATATTATAGTCACCTTAAGTAGCATAATTTATATCCATATGAAGAGCAGGAAATATTACTGTATAAACATTAACAACAATAGGCTTTTAAACTGATACTGTTCATCAGTATGCTCATCATTATTTATGTTTGGGCTAGTCAGATACAATTGTAACCAAGTGTGGCCTGATCAAGATAGTATAGAAAGATTCGCATTACAATATATATATATTAATTTAATCTATTAAACAAAATTGTTTTGAATATATTTATTTTCATTGTAAATTACATAAACATGAATGTGCACACACACACACTCTATATATATATATATAATCATCTTATAAACACCGCATTCATGGCAATACAATCTTTTAATAAATACAGGCATGATTATCAATCATTCTCTATTAGAATAAAAATATTACATTTCTTTAACTCCATATATAAACTTTAATTCTTACTAAAAATATAATATAGTTTTTATATTGTTTCTATGAGTGATTAAAAACTTTTTATTTCATGTCTCAACTTTCTTCATTTATGCACTTATGGTTATATATTTTTAAATCACAACTCATTATTTAGGGAATATATTATAATGGTTGGGGAAAATGTGGAGTCTTTACCATATCTGCTGTACATGGTGCCACCAGGCTATTGGAACCTGGAAAATTTATATAGTAGGCAGATACGTACTGTTAAGATCCAAATTTTACATATATATTTTATTACAACCATCAGCCCCAGTCACTAGCTCGTGGAGCAGCAGAGATAATTTTTAATATTAAAAAAAAAATTAAAAAAGCCACTGCCAGTAATTACACACACAAACATTTATTAAACATATATAAAATTTAGAATTATTTTAGTATAACTTTTACTTTAGAATTTAATTTACATTTTAACTTTTTATTTTAGAAGTTCGCACAGATGAATTTATTGATATTTTATTAGAGTGTTGATCTTAGACCAAAAGTTTGCAGTCAAACTAATGTCAATCTATCTGATATATTGATGTATTCAATTCAGCATAAATACAACAACACAATACCATACTGTCAGGAATGCACATCTGAACAGCATGGTTAATAGAAGAAATTGTCTCATCCAGTACAGGAATGTTACATCTGTCTGGCAAGAAAAACAATAAAAAAAACTCCATAGGAAGGGATTGCAGTCCTTTTTGCCAACTTACGATCCCATTCCATAGGCAAAGGGGGTGATCAATGGAGCAGGAATACCGTCTGTATCCAATGGTCAATAAGAAATAGGCTTATTTTGCCCCAAGTGCGGTG
The DNA here is from genome assembly GCA_028023455.1 of Epiperipatus broadwayi. NCBI lineage: Eukaryota > Metazoa > Onychophora > Udeonychophora > Euonychophora > Peripatidae > Epiperipatus > Epiperipatus broadwayi. Next base: position 4,909,030 of record JAQFVV010012398.1, read on the forward strand.
CACAATGTGATCCTGCACATAGCGGATCTTCATGCTACATTTACTAATTATACCAATACATCCAATCCATTGACCCAATTTAACTGCAAAACAAATAACCTAAGATTTACCCTCCCTTATACTAACATAACTTTATGAATCTATGCAGCCATTTATGCCCAACTTAAATTTAACATGATTTAATTAAAAGTTTAGCTTAACAGAAAAAAAAAATCATAATAACCATTTAAAAGAACGGAAAAAATAAATTAATGGAAATAATTTTTTTTAAAAAAATACATTCAATAAAAATAATTATTAATAAATGATTTAGTTTGGTCAGATAGGAATTTCTATTGCTATAATTTAAATACTGGGAAAGTTTTATACTTAGTGTTCATGAATTATCTAAAGTTCTTATGGTTTTAAAATACTGGAAAAAATTTTTTTAGAATTAAAGTTCATTTGTTAGAGTTCTTATTGTTTTAAAAAGTCCGTATTTTCTAGTTGCTTGTAATTTGGAAGGTGTTAATTCCCACGACGTCCTGAGGAGATCGGTATGCAGTTAGCCATTGGTCCTTTATTGTAGCTGGTATTTTATTGCCGGGCCCTGATGTTTTGTGGTCCACAATATAGGAAAACAATTGGTCATTTCTTTCTCTTTTAGAAAAACTGAAGGGATTGAAGAGTGTCTTTTCAATTCCTTCTCCTTCAACTCTCTCTGCACTAACACATATAGCACACCTCTTCTTTCATATCTCTTTTTTTAAATTTATTTCCAAACTTTTCCTTTTATATTAAACTTTCAGATCGAGTGGACCTTACAGCATGATGATGATGATCCTTTCATTGAGGTCTGTTTCCTGAGGGATTTCTTTTATTGGCTATTCTGTTCCTATTGTTTTTTCTCTCCTATCTGACCTTTAATTATACATTTTGAGATGCCCAAGGGCTAGTTTACTTTAACTAATTGAAAATAATCATTTTCATTATACACAATAGCATTATTTAAATTATTGTACATTCTTTTTATCTTTAAATCTTTTAAGTTTTTTTTTTTTTTTAATTTAGTTTTAAAATACCTTTTCTTTTATAATTGTTTACTTTTAATAATTTTTTTTTCATCTGTGCGATTTTATATATATATGAGTTTAGATGATTTTTAATTTTCAGTTTTTAATTCTTAAAAAAAATTTTTATCTGCAAACTTTTGTTTTTAATTTTATTTATTAGAATGTAATGGCATGTGTGCCCATTACAATATATTCATTTACATTTTTTCAGTGTCTGCAATTGTATGCTTAAGGATATAAAAGTGATGAATTGTGGCTTATAAAATATATTGTACTATAAGCCCCACTGAAAATACAACTAATTCTCTCTCCATGCTACCAGCAATACTATTTCAGAGTCATCATACATCCTTATAAAGCATCATAATTTTAGCTACCCACACAAAAATTTTAAGATACCTGCATGTCTGTAGCAAAAGTTTAGTTAGTTTCACATATTTATAACTTGTCTTCAATTTTCTCCTTACATCACAAAATTTTGCAAACCACTTGAAAACTTTTTTGTGATTCATGGCATTACCACAATATATACTTTGATTTATTTTAAATATTTCAGTAGCAATTTTGCAAATTTAAAACAAAGTTTAATGTTAGAGCATTGTTCAATTGTGAGTTTAGATATAAAACACACTGATATATTTCACGTGGTAACTACTTATTTAAATTAACTAACGTTTTAAAAATTTTATGGATAATATCTAGTCACACATATACTGATTAAGAAGCGGTATTGAAGACAAATTGGAGAGAAAATCTATAATTAATCATTTTTTCACTGACATGCACATCATTTACATATATACATTGTGACAACAAGATTTAAAATATAAAATGGCATGAAAAGAAAGAAAAAAAAAATTCAGATAATAATCATTTAGTAAAAAATGGGAAAAGAAAAATACGTATTGAAAAACACTTATTAACGGTTATTTTATTGACAAAAAAAAAATTGAAATGGGAATATTTTTTATTGGTCTAGTTTTTATCTATGGGGGAATAAAACATGAGGTATCATATTTGTCTAGTAAGTAGTTTTTGTTATAATTGGTATTTTAATATATGGGCTGCGGGTCATAAAAGTTATAATAGAGTAGTGATGACTGGCACATGTATGAAATTCTCTACTTTTATAAGGCAGATAAATTAACTAAGCAGTATAATATAATAGTAGGATGAAATATTGCCTGAAACTAATTAAGTGTGTTTATAGACTCAATCTATTCTTGATAAAAATGAATAACATTCTGTAAATTATATTAATCCAAGGAGATAGTTAAGACTTAGCTGTTTTATTTTCTCTTCAGTCAATAATGCTCTTTTAAGATGCTGTTGAATAAATAAGTTTTGAGAAACAGTGATCTTGATTCAGTATAAGCATTGATCGTCAGTAGTGAGTAAGTCAGTAGTGATTCGATTTTTAAAAAAATCTTTTTGTATTTTAAGAAAAATATTAACAATAAAGCTTTGTAGATATAAAATGTGATGTTTAATTAAAATGTACCCAGAAGAGTGAAGTCAATTATAACTTATCTGGAAATATTATATAATGAATTCAAGTGCTTTTTTTTTGTTTTATCTTTGAAGCAGTTAAACTATTGACTGTTGATTTTTCCCAATGTTTAAAAACACTCCAATGAATTTTAATTAAAACTTGACAGACTTTGAAGATGATTCAAACGCAACTGAGATCAATAAGAAGGTAGCCGATTCTCTATTAATTAAGAACTGCAATAAAGATAGTTTATACAAAAAAAAAAATAGCAATTTACAGATAAATTTTAAACTAAGGTAAAACGGTGTAAAAAAAAATAAAAAAATATGAAATTTTTTTAAATGATTCAGTAAAAAGAATTGAGAATATATAAAGATCTATAAAGTAATTGCAAAGAAATCAAGTTATATATCATGGGACTAATAGTTCTTAACAAGCTTTTCTAAATATCCCTAACCTCAGACCAGTTTCTAGCTCTGGCTGTCATCAGTGAAGCACTAACTATTAGACAAATGCTGGGGCTTGACCTGGTATTTTTACATATAATACCTGAATGTCCTAGGGTCTGATGGTAGCCAGAGCGAGAAACCATTTTGAGGATAGGGATATTCAAAAAAACTTGTCAAGAGCTATTAGAACACTCATTATATAACATCTATAAAGTAATATGAAATAATAATAATAATAATATGAAAAAATTTAACTCTGTATGATTCAAGGAAAACTATAGGAGAAAATAAAAGTTGCAAAAATATAATTTAACATCTTAGTATTGAAATAAAAGTTATTTCAATAATAAATAAGAAAAAATTAATTATTATATTCTATAGTTATAAAGAACAAAAAACAACAACAAAGTAATTACTACAATTACTATATTATCTGAATAGTCAAGCATTTTAAATGAAGAGATAATATATACAATTAAATCTAAGAAGAAAGGAAAAGTTCCTAGAAATAATGGAATTATTATTGATGTCTTAAAACAAACAAGTGAAGAAATAGAAAAAAATATTGATACAAATGTACCAGATAATTAGAAGAATACAATAATGATACCGACATTTAAGAAAAGTGATAAAAAGATATTTAAAATTACAGATCTATCTATCAGTCTTCTATCAGGTCTATACAAAATCTTTATTAAGATAATCAAACCAACCAATAAAAAAACTGGATTTAAAAGTGATTTTAGCACAGGAATCACATCTAAATAATGAGGAGAGTTATAGAAAGAATCAATAAATATTGAACACCATTACACTTTGGACTTTTAGATTATAAAAAAGTATTTGATTTTATAAGATTATCTACAATGATTAAAGCTCTGAACTATCAAGATATAGATCCAGTATATTGTTATATTTTGAAGAATATTTGCCACAATAATAACAACAGTGATTAGATTACATAATCATATTAAGAAGATTAACTCAGATAAGGATGAATAACAGGATGATTCCATATCTCCAAAACTTGTTTATAGCCGTTTTTCAAGAAGTATATTGTGAATTAAAATGGAAAGCTAAAAAAATAAAACTATACAAACATTTGGTGATGATAAGATTGCTTTTGCATAAAATGCTTTAGAGTTTCAGAAAGTGTTGAAAAAATTATCAGATAAAATGAAGAAATTAAGACTAAAAATAAATACAAAAAAAAAACTAAAATAATATTAATTGGATTTTGTCAGAAGATAATAAAGATTGATAATTATAGATTTAAAGAAATTGATAACTTCAAATACCATGGTCTCATTATTAATATAAATTGGAACATAATAAATGAAATTAATCATGGAATTAAACTTGGATGAAGTGCTTTTGGTAAAAATAATTTAATAGAAAAAAAGAGCTTTTGTATTTGAAAAGTAAAGTTTTAAATAGATGTTTTACTAACAGTGAATAAATTAAGAGTCTGAAATGAAGCTGGGTTGATCATATTGCTAAAAGAAGTATTAATAGATGGACACATGAAGTTTTAAATTGGATTCCAAAAGATTGTAAAAAACATATGAAGAGATCACATGTGATATGAATCAATGGAACAATAAAATTTGTTGGTGTGATGTGAAAAAGAGATGCTATGTTTTTAAGAATCTGCATTAAACTTGAAATCTTTATTCTCTAGTGGATTGATAATGGTTGAAAATGATAATGTCATGAGCATTAAAATGAACAAAAAATGAACTTTCCTATGAAGATTGAAATGAAGCCATATAAAAATGAGTTGTTTTTACATCTGGGATATAATGGATTTCAGTCTTATTTAGAAACTTGCTAAATATTTAGTGCATTTGTTAAATATTTTTAATCTAAATCTTATAGATTTGCCAAATATATTTCTAAAGTATGATGTAAATACTGAACTATCATCTTGCAAAAAATGTCTCAGACTAATAGCTCTCACTATATATGTATTTCATGAAACAAACCAACACTCATAACATAAGAATATTCAAAATACCTGATTAAACTTGTGACTTTTATTTTTATTTCTGTATTTAAACTTTATCCTCAACCATATCTTTCCAATGAAAATATTTAACATTGCACTTCTTTAATAATTTTGAGATAATCTATGTTATGCAAATGAGGCTAGCCACTCTTATGAAAGCTATGCTTAAGTTTATTATGAAATATCTTTTAGGGCATTATTATTTTTTATTCACTTTACATGTTTAATACAATGAAGATATTATTTTTTAAATAGAAAACTCTATAATATTATATCTAGCAAGTCGAAGAACATATGGATTGGTCTTATGATGTTGACATTGTAAGTTTAGAACCTTAAGGAACATCCATAAAAAAAAAATTGTAACATCTTTATGCTACATTGTTAGCGAGTCCAAATTTCATTTCCAAAAAGTAAATTGAATAAATTAACACCTTATATATAAAACAATTAGTTGCTATCATCATCATTTTTAATCATTATCAATACACTGCAAGATAAAGGTCTCTCCAAGTTCATCTTCTCCAATCTCTAGCTCCTCTTCTCCACATCATCCCAGTATATTTTCTTATTTCATCAAGCCATCTAACATGTGGTTTTATTCTAGGTCTTTTACAATCTCTTGGAATCTAGTTTAAGATTTCAACTGTCCATCTATTATCATCTCTTTTAGCAATGTGTCCAGCCCAACTTCACTTTGTCCCTTACGTGTTTGTTCTGTCATCCATGGATTTTGTTTTTGATTTCTTCTTGAAACTCCTAGAATTCATGTTTCCATATTTTGCTGAGTGGTCTGAAAGTGTGAATTGCTCTTCTGTTAATTTTCCAAGTCTCAGATCCATAAGTAAGAGCTAATAAAACACATTTATTAAAAACCTTCCTTGTCAAACACACAAGCATATTTCCTTTAATATTAAATTATTTCTATCAAAAGCAGTCCAACCAAGTTTAATTTTATGATTACTTTCATCCATTATGTTTCCAGCTGTAGTAATAATCTGACCAATGTATTTGTGGAGGTTAACTTCTTCTAACTCTTCATTATCAATCTTTATTTTCTTTTTTTGAGAAAATCCATTGAACATTATTTTAATCTTTTTAACATTTATCTTTAGTCCTAATTTTTTACTTTCTTCTGATAACTCTTGCAACATTTCCTGAAACTCTAAAGCACTTTTTTTCAAAAACAACTATATCATCAGCAAAATCTAGATGATTTAAATAAACTCCATTTACTTTTACTTCTTTACCTGCTCATTTTAATTTACAAAATACTTCTTGCAAAACTGCTGAAAAAGTTTTGGAGTTATGCAGTCACCATGTCATACACTCTTCTCAATGTTAATTTTTTTTAGTATCATTATGTAATCTAATTGTTGCTGTTGCAATTTTGTAAATATTCTTCAGAATATGACAATATCCTAGATTTATACTTTGGTGGTTTAATGCTTTAATCTCTGAAGAAATCATTATAGAAATCAAATGCCTTTTCATAATCTACAAATCTAAAGCATAATGGGAACTCATTGATCATTTCTGTAACTTCTCTCAATATTTTGACATGATCCACTATACTAAAACCACTTTTAAAACCAGCTTGTTCTTTGGGTTGGTTAAAATCCAAAGTTTACTGTAGATGAGTTGCAATTATTTTGGTAAAATTTTTTTTATAAAACTGATAAAAGACTGGTAGGTATGTAATTTCTAATATCCCTTTATCATATTGCATTCTTCCAATCTGGTATATCTTTATCATTTAAACATTGGGTATATAACTTTTCCAAAAAATGTTCTATTTCTTCACATGCTTTTTTAAGGATATCAATTATAATTCCATCATTACCTGGAGTTTTTCATTTCTTTATAAATTTAATTATATCTCTCACTTCTTCATTTAAAATTCTACACAATTCAGAAGATATAATAATTGTAGGAGGTAGTTTTCCTTGTTCTTTGTTGCTATATAATTTTTGATAGAACTCTTTTACACACTTCATGATAGCATCTCTCTTTTTAGTAAGAGTTCCATCATTTTTTCTCATTGCAGAAGTTTTCTACCAATAGTTGTTGTTTTACACTTTTGAGATTTTTATTCTCTTTTGTAGATTTCCTTACTAGTTTACAATTATTCTTATATTGTTAATAACTCTTTTTCACACCATTTTACAAAACTCAAGATATTCAATCCTTCTTAATGCATCATTTTTATATATTTTAATGTTCCTTTTTTTTTCATAAATTCTTTAATCTCAGTTTTTACCAGCTATCTTTATTGTAATTTTTAAAAGTGTATCAGTTATCTTCCTATTGAATTCATTCAAATCTGAATCATGTTCAAATTCTGTTAATATTTGAAAATAATTTGTAAGTTCTAATTTAAATTTATTGGAATGTTTCTGAAGATTAGGAATGTCAACTGCATATATTTGTCTCTTTAGTTTTGCATTTATATATATCTTACATCTCACTAATCAATGATCACTTTCTGTGTTGAATTTTTTATTTTCTGTTAGTCAAAATATAATCCAATTTTGCAGTTTTCATGTCCACTTTCATTTAACATTTTAAAAATCATAATATAAAGTTTTTAGTTTTTTGAAAACTCCACAAGTCTATGTTCTTTTTATTTTTATCACCATAACCAAATTTACCTACAGTATTTATATCTTTTAATTGTTTATCAATTCTAGCATTAAAGTCTCTCATAATAATTTTGAAATGTTGTTTTGTATGATCAAAAACCTTTTGTACATCCATATAAAAACCCTCTACGTTTTCATCACAATGAGAACTTGTTGCGGCATAAACCTGAATTATCTACATTTGGTATCTGTTATTAAGTTGAATAACTAAATTCTACCTCACTTTATTTCCAATATTTGAAGTAGAGTACATGCCTACTTTTTAAATCAATTGTCTCTTCACTTTTTTTTTTAATTTCATAAAGTCCAGTAATGTCCTATTTAGTATTAAACAGTTCTCTATATGACTATGAAATATTCTGCAGCACATTAGTATATGTGTTGAAAATTCACATTTCACTTAATAACCTACCAATGTATTAAAATCAATTCACCTTGTCAATATGATAAACATCTAAACTAAACATTGCTGATTTTTTTTTGTATCATTGGCTCATAAAGATCTTGAATTTTCAAACAACGTTTTTTATAGATTATTATTCAAAAAATTAAAAACATTAAATAGATCATCTTTTAAATTTTATAAATTTAAAAGCTTAAAAATAGTTTTGTTTTTAATTAATTTATTATGAAATTTGTATTCATTTTTTGATGCTTTCTCTCTGATGCTATCTATAAGTATAATAAAAATGAAAGTTAGAGCTGGTATACATTCTATTTGATATCAGTTTTTACTTCAAATGCCTTAGTCTCCCTATCAGTAATAATGATTCATTTCATTCTATTATGAAAAAATCACTACATTCAACTTTCTAGATAACAAATTTGTGACATAAATCTGTTTGATTAAATGGTTCAAAATGCCTTGACCAAATCAAAAAAATCAATATATAAATTACTTTTTGTTCCCGGTTCAATTTTTTATATTGCCTGACTAAATTATGTCCATAGTTCTTGTTGAATTTTCTTAAACTATAAAAAGTTTCTTTGAACTAACTAATCACCTATTACAGGAAACAACCTATTCAACAAAAATATTTTTGTTGTAGTAGATAATGATGGATCTTCCATAATAATTACTGTATTCATGTCTATTATTCTTACTTTTAAACACTGTAACAACAGAAGCATCCTTATGATTAGGTGGCACAACTATATGAGTCCATATTTTCTTCCAAAATTCCAATATTTTTAAAGCTAACACATTTAAATCTTCTCTAGATATTTCATCAGTATTTGACACTATTCATTTTTAAAATTACAAAAATTGTTTTTATATAATTATGTGTCAACGCATCGGCCGGGAAGCAAACCAGGGACAACTGCTTGTAAGGCAGCTGCGCTGATCACTCAGCAACCAACGCTTGACTAAACTTTTTTGTAGAAAATATATCAAATCTTAAATCTTAGCAGTTCTTTAGCTACAAATGCTGTATACTTTAGTCAAATTTTGAAGAGTTTGCATCAAATAAAGTTCACATATTTAATGAATCTATATATAGAAAAAAAACCTTTAATACTATCATTACTTCATTAATATGTTTAATTTTACAATTATATGTAATGCTTCAGTGAATATCCACCAAATATGTTGAAATAGATAGATTATGCAAGTCAGACCATCTTTAATAAGTTCTTTTCTTCTCTATCATAACCAGAAGAAGGTTCATTAAAAGGGACTTCATAAATATATATTCTTTAATCAATTAGAAATATTTATTTCTAATCAAATTCTAGTATGATTCCATTAATGATTATACTGCTTTATGCAAAAATCAGAGTGAAAATCTTTGATTTTTTTAAACTGGACATCTAGTACTATTTTCTCAATATCAAGAACTTGGCCAAAAATTAATAAAATGAGAATAACAAAAAGTGAAATTCAAGGTGTGCACAATATCATTATCACATTGACAAATATCAATAAGATATATCATAAACAGTATTTAGCATTTGATGAATAACATTGTATCCTACTAGATAAGAGATGAGTCACTGCATATTTCTTTTTTTTGCAGTTAATTTTTATATTTAAAGGTCATTTCACTACTGGCCAACTGCAGAGTCTAGTAGGTCATACAGTGACTGTAAGATTTGTTAATTAATTTCTATAAGATTTAATATCTCTGAATATATTCATTTAGTGATTTTTTTTTTTTAGTTATATCAAATAATAAAACTAATTTTTAAATATACTGTATATAGGGGATTTAAACATAGACTGTCAAGCTCCTTTTAGCTATCCACTTTATCTCATATAAGTGATACGCGTGACCATACACATGTGAAAATCTGTGTTCAAATTCCCAATAATTATATCTAAACTCCAAGTATATAAATGATAAATGTATTCAAATATTAAAAAGATATATAGTATATATTAGCTAAATTGGTATGGAAAGGATGTGAACCTTTATTTTATATCCTGGATGAACTTTAATTAATCTACAAAAAATGTTTAATTGATTTAAATGGGCAAAACGCACCCGCATTTTTGTTTCGTTGTACACGTAATAAGGATAAGACTATTAGAGGGAATTTATCATGACGTATTTCCAAGAAATATTTAAGCATATAATACATACAACTAACATAAAAATAACAATTCTGTTAACTTTTCAAGAGTGGCTATGCTTATCTTTCTCTAGTTGATAAAGTCGTATTATATCAGAAATAATATATATACGGTACATGTATTACCAAATTGTCAATCACAAAAATACCTCCTGATTATTGTAACAAAGTTTCAGATTTTAAAAGATTTAAGAGTGTATGTTTCAATATATCAAGTGTCGCTTAAACTTACAGTCCGACTACAAAAATGAGATTTACAAAAAAAAAAAAACAAGACTTGTTGAAAATGAACATGTACAACTTTGTATTGAAGTCATCTTTGGATAAAATTAAATCTTTATATGGATTAATCTTGAAGATTAAAAAAAAAATATTTGCCGATAGGTGAAAGCATTAACTTACTACTATATGTTGCAAGCAGAAAGCAAAAGGTTAACTATCACTTGTTTTAAAAGGTAAAAAAATATATAAACAAGAATAGTAGTATTTTTTCCTTCTACTTTTTTTTATTACGTTTATAATAAATACATTTTGTTTAGTAAGATAGATTGAATTAATAAAACAAGAGACCAAGTGATAACAATTTATCATTGTTTGGCAACCTTTTAACATAAAATAATTTATTTCTCATTTTAGAACTACGTTATATTAATGTGCATTGAGAAAAGAAAATGAAATTAAAATTGAACTATATTTAACAAATTAATTAATTCCGAAGTGAGTTTTAAAAACATAGGGGATCTTTAATACTAATAAAAAAAAAAAGTCAATTAAATGTATACGTGTTACAAATAACTCCCAATCCACAAAGCTATATAAAAAAATAATAGCCTGAAGACTTATCAAAATAATAATTAAGATCTATGCGATTTATAATGCTTTCTAAACCATTTTTCGATTTTCAGAGAACAAATAACCCAAAGGAGTTTCAAAACTCTCCTACATTTTTGTGGCTTTTCTCAATCATTAATGAGTTCCTTCCTCACGTTAACCTACTGGTTAGAATCTGACTTTTTTAACAACACTTTGTCCAAATCAAACACATTCTTGAATTATACAGATTTTATACATTGATTGCTACTCAGATAAATGCCTTAATTCATTATTACTAAAGGGGAAGTCAACATCTGATGATGCGCTATTTTTTGAATATTATAAATCTCTGTGCATTCAACCCCCAGTAAGAGTTTTAAAAACGAAGTTAATCACTTAAGTTAAGAGCATATTTGTATATGCACCAATGCTTATTTACCATGCTTATATCAAGCCTGAGTCTATTATGTGCCTGATGTTATAATCCAGGGGTCCCCAAACTTTTTGCACTTAAGAGCACATTCTTTAATACCGGCCAGGTGGCGGGCACCATTTATTTTTTTAACCAGGTGGCAGGCACTATTTATTTTTTCAATGTAAATTTATAGTTGGAAATTGTTAATAATACACATAATGTACAAAAAAATATTTATTTCAAAAATAAAATTTTAATATATAATTAACGTTTATATTTTTATGCTGTAAAAGTATAATATGCCGTATAATACAATAATTTATAAGAAATTTAAAAAATTAAATTTATTTGTATCAGATAAATAATTTTTTATGGTGTTCGGATAGCGGCGGGCACATGTAAAATGGTCTGTGGGCACCATGGTGCCCGCGGGCATAGGGTTGGGGACCCCTGTATAATCATATATCGAATTGTACAAATTTAGTTAAATTATTGCATTTTATTCATAATTTACTTTCTTATTTATCCATTTATCTTACACTCTCTTCATGGGTCTTTTATGATCTTTTGGGATCTAGTTCAACATTATAATTATTCATCTACTGTCATTTTTTATAACAATACCTTCAATCCAATTAAACTTTCAGCTTCTTCATTTTTTAAGTAAGGTCAGTGATTTCTGTTATTTTCTTATTTATAAATCTTGCTTTTTATTCCTTGTTACTTTTACTACACATCTCTCCATATTTTCTCAAGAATTGGTGGTTGAGAGGTCAGCGAAAGCTGCTTTACAAGCAGTTGTCCCGGGTTAGCGAGTTCACTTCCCGGCTGATGCTATGACACATGAGAAGAAAAAAATCTCTCTATATTTTCCCTGTGTAAACTGAAGTCTCTACATTACTTTTCAATTAAGTGTCCAGACATCAAAACAATAAGTAAATACTAATAATAAAATGTTTTAATTTACAATCTTATTTTTCAACCATATAAGCATATTTTTTTAAATGTTTAATTATTTCTGTCAATAATCTGACCAAAGTATTTATAGTTGTTACCTTTTAATTTATTATTATTAATCTTTATTTAATCTAAAAGTCATTTAACATTCCATTACTTTTTTTCAGCATTTATCTTTGGTCCTACTTTTTTAATTTCATTGGTATGGCTTTTATAATATTTCTTGAAGTTCTGAAGCATTATTTACAAAAATAATCACATCAACTAGTAAAATGTAAATGCTTTAAGTAATCTAATTATAAACAGGCAAAACTCTCCATCTAGTAGTGCTACTCAGTGCAATCCAGAGTAATCAATAGATGCAAGAAGGTTTGTGCATAAAATCCCTATCTAGTGTATACTCATCCAATATCCCCAGACTAGTTTCTAGCTTTTGGCTTTCATCAGTGAGGAGCCTTGGATCTGAGAACACTGCACCTAGATCCAAGGCTTCTCACTAATGAAAGTCAGAAGCTGGAAACTATGTTGGGAATATTGCATGAGTAGGCACTAGATAGAGATTTTATGGACAAATCTTCTTGCATCCATTACTCTGACTTGCACTGAGTGGCATTACTATATGGAGAGTTTTGACTGTTTTAACAGGTTGAGCAAGCATAAGAAATGGTAATCATGTAATGTTTAATGGTTTAATCTCATATACAAAATATTTTCCATAAAACTTCTGTCAAAAGTTTTAGAAAGATGGAATTATCCTATTATACACCCTTATTAATTTTCATCTAAGGATCTTCATGTTGTCGATTTATTGCTGAACATTTTGATAAATATCTTCAAAATATAACAATACTTAGATATATGTCTAAGTAGTCCAAAGATTTAATAAGTGCCAAATTGCTTATAGAATCAAATGCTTTTCTAGAATTCATACTTGATAATTCTTTCTCATTGGTTTCTTTCTATAATTTCCTTTAATTCTTGCATGTGATATTATTGTGCTCTACTTTGTTCTTGTAATAGATTTGACTTTAATGTTTTTAATAGATAATTTATTTGTAGTTATGATAGTAATGATCTTGCATAAAATTATCAGGAGATTGATATATCTATAATTTCTAATGTTTTACTTTTTAACTTTTTTAAATATTAATATCAATATTGAATTTTTTCATTTATGTGATATATATATATTTATCATTTAACATTTGCTGTATAGCTTTGCCAATGATTTATCTTATTTTTATGCGTTTTTATTAAAATGATGACAATAGGCTTATCACTTCTTGAAACATTTTTCTATAACAAATTAATTCCATGTCTCATTTAAAATATTTGAAATTTCAAAAGATGTCATAATTAGAGAGGCCAGTTTGAATTTTTTTCTGTTGTTTATTATTGTGACTTTTTATATAATTTCTCCACACATATCACACTGTCATCTCTTTTTTTCAATAATAATACCATTTTTTTTACCTAATTGCCAGAACAAATTCTTTCTCAATATCAACATGTTGTTTTTTAGTTTTTAAAATTTTTGTTCATTTCTGTAACTTTCTCTGAGTAATTCATATTTATATTTCCCTATAAAATCATCATCTTATATATTTAATTAAAGGGGATTTGAATTCAGATCATCAAGCTCTCCACAGTCCTCCACTCTATCTAATTTAACCAATACACATGACCACACACATAAGAAAAAGAAGAATGATCTCCAACTGCATATATCATGCTGAACCAGCATTCATCAATTAATCCAAATCACCATCTCCCACACATATATGCAATCAGTGCTTAGTTTATATTAAGATAGCACATCTACATGATTTAATAAATAGGTTTTAATTTTCTTCACTCTCCAACTCCTCAGCCATCCATATCAATGAAAATCTGATGATAGAATGTTCAAAGCTCTTGATTATGCCAATATTATAGTCATACTCATGATGACCATATGTTAGTATTGAACTCTCATATGTAGGACCTTAATAAATCCATTTAAATACACAGAAGAGGAATGGGCAGAATACATATATATAATATTTAAATACATGTATATTGTCTATATTAAACTTAATATAATTGTAAGGGACTTGAACTCAGACTTTCAAACTGTCCATAGCTATCCAATCCATCTTATACAATTGATATACATGATCACCTGCATGTGAAAAACATGAATGATCTTAAATATACATAATTTGTGCTGAACCAGCATTCATCAATTGGCCAGATCACCAATTCCAACACATATACAATCACTGCTCAGTTTATATTAAGATAGAAAATCTTCAAACTTTAATGGACAAGCATCAATTTTCTCCATTTTGCAACCCTTTAGCCATACATATCATTGAAATGATATGGATGCAGAAAGGAGTTTACTATTAACTGAAAGGAGACCCTTTGATTCCTCTTGGAGGCCTTAAAGGAGCTGAGCAGGGCAAATTCCTAATGTCCACTCCATACATTCTTGTCATTGCAGCTGTTATTACTATGTGATTATTCATATAATATACGAACATGAATCGGTTGTTCTCCAACATGCATTATCCAGCATGGTGAGTTTATTGGCTTTTTACCTGTAAGTTTAAGATCAAGAAACACTATGGACTTTATTCTCAGTTGCCTGATAAAGCAGAATGAATGTATGTGTAAATGATAAGTATTTTTGCAATATATATATAATCATAACAAACAAAATAAATCATGGCCCTTATTCCCAGGAGGCTGTAAAGTCACCAACCAAGGCAGTGATTGGTGGCTGAAGGCGGAGGGTGCTAATAATCTCCTGATTGTGGACCCAGGCTGCCATTTGATGATGACTTTTTATTTAGGTACTTACAACTGCAGATCACTTTCAAGTGAAGGAAGATTGCAAAAATTAGAAGGATTATATTATATTAAATGGGACATTATTAGACTTTGTGAAATTAGAAGAAAAAGTGAAGGAACAATTGATTTAAAAAGTGGACATGTACTCTACTATAAAGGCACAAATATTGGAAATACAAATGGAGTAGGATTCATTAAAAAGTTGAAGAACAACATTGTAGAGATTGATGGTGTATTGGACAGAGTGGCTAGATTGGTTATACAACTTAATAGCAGATACCAAATGCAGATAATTCAGGTTTATGCCCCACCAAGTTCTCATAGTGATGAAGTAGTAAAAGATTTTTATATAGATGTACAAAAGGCTTTTGATCAGAGTAAACAACATTTTAAAATTATTATGGGAGACTTTAATGCTAGAATTGGTAAACAAATGAAAGATGAAAGAGCTGTAGGTAATTTTGGTTATGGTAATAAAAATGAGAGAGGACATAGACTTGTGGAGTTTGCAGAAAAAGAAAAACTTTATATTATGAAATTTTTTTTTGTAAAAATGTTAAAAGGAAATGGACAGGGAAGCATCAAATGAAGGTACAGCAGAATTGGATTGTGTTTTGACTAACAGAAAATACATATTTCAAGATTGTAATGTTCTTAATACATTTAACACAGGAAGTGATTATCGAATAGTAAGATGTAAGCTAATGCAAAACTAGAGAGACAAAAATTATTAAGAAAAACAATATTTACAGTTGATATTCCTAATCTTCAGAGACATTCAAATGAATTTAAATTAGAACTTACAAACTGATTTCAATTATTAGTAGATTTTGAACATGATTCAGATTTGAATAAAATTAATATGAAAATAACTGATACATTTTTAAAAACGACAACAAAGATAGCTGGTAGAAAAAAGCAGCAATTGGACCAATAAAATTTCTACTGAGACTAGAAAATTTATGAAGAAAAGAAGGAATATTAAAATATACAAAAATGATGCATTAAAAAGGATTGAATATCTTGAATTTTGTAATAGGATGTGGAAAAGTGTTGAAAATGACATAAGAAAGTATAACTGTGAATTAGCAAGGAAAGCTGTAGAAAAGAACAAAAGTCTCAAGAGTATAAAGCAACATTTTGGTATTGGTAAAAAATTTATATCTGCAATAAGAAAAAAAGATTTAATTATTACTAAAAAGAGAAATGACATCATGAAATGGGTAGAAGACTTTTATCAAGAATTATATAATAATAAAGAACAAGTAACTCCTATATCTATTATATCTTCCGAATTGCCCAGAATTTTAAATGAAGAAGTAAGACATGCAATTAAATGTATGAAGAAAGGAAAGGCTCCAGGTAATGATGGAATTACAATTGATATATTAAAAGAAGCAGGTGAAGAAATAGAAATTTTTTTAGCAAACTTGTATACCAAATGTCTAAATGATAAAGATGTACCAGATGATTGGAAGAATGCAGTATTAATATTAATATTTTAAAAAGATAATAAATAAGATATTAAAAGTTACAGACCTATCAGCCTTTTATCAGTTTTATACAAAATTTTTACCAAGATAATTACAATTTGTCTGCAGAGAATATTGGATTTCCACCAACCAAGAGCACAAGCTGGATTTAAAAGTGGTTTTAGTACAGTAGATCATATCCAGGTATTGAGAGAAGTTATAGAAAGGACAAATGAATAAGAACTGCCATTATGTTTTGGATTTGTAGATTATGAAAAGACATTTGATTCTATAAACATTTCTTCAGTGATTAAAGCAGAATATTTATAAAAATGCAACAGCAACAATTAGATTACATAATGATATTGGGAAAGTCAACATTGAGAAGGGGGTAAGACAGGGTGACTCTATATCTCCAAAACTTTTTATAGCAGTGCTACAAGAAGTATTTTGTGGATTAAAATGGGAAGCTAAAGGAGTGAAAGCAAATGGAGATTATTTAAGTCATTTAGATTTTTCAGATGATCTATTTGTTTTTGCAAATAATGCTTTAGACCTGCAGGAAATGTTATAGAAGTTATCAGATGAAAGTAGGACTAAAGATAAATGTTAAAAAGACTAAAGTAATGTTTAATGAATTTTCTCAAAATATGAAAATAAAGATTGATTATGATGAATTAGAGGAAGTTAACAGTTACAAATACCTTGGTCAGATTATTAATACAGATGGAAACATAATGGATGAATTAATCATAGAATTAAACTTGTTTGGAGTGCTTTTGGTAGAAATAACTTGATACTAAAAGGAAATATGCCTCTGCGTTTGAAAAGGAAGGTTTTTAATAAATGTGTTTTATCAGTTCTTACTTATGGATCTGAGACTTGGACACTTAGTAGAAGAAGAATATAGAGACTTCAGACCAATCAAAGAAGTAGGGAGAGATGCATGTTGGGAGAAACAAAAAGAAATCAAAAATGCAATATATAGGTAAGAGAACAAACAGATGTTACTGATCTCATTGAAAAAATTAAAAGACTGGAGTTGGGCTGGATATTGCTCAAAGAGATGATAACAGATGGACAATTGAAATCTTAAATTGGATTCCAAGAGATTGTAAAAGACCCAGAAAGAGACCACTTGTGAGATGGATGGATGAAATAAAAAAAAGTATGCAGGGATGATGTGGAGAAGAGAAGCTAAAGACCAGAGTAGATGGATTGAACTTAAAGAGACCATCCTGCAGTGAATTGATAATGGTTGATGATGATGATTTATGAACATATTTGAATTGTCAGAAACCTATAAATTATATTCATTTTTATAATATATAATTAATGACTGATTTAATATAAAGTGTGTGTGCATGGAAATGTATGCACAAACAGGTATTTATTAAAAAATAAACCTGATAAATCATATTATATTTTGTCAGTATACAATTAATTCCATGTTAAAAATATACATAAATTTCACACATACATATGCATATATCAAAAAATAGATAGAATGAATCAAAGCTATTAATTAATTTATTATTTCTAATGGTAAAAAAAATAATTTCTTTTTACTTTTTTTAAAATATATATACATATATTATTTCTTTGGCAGTCCATAAAAGTTTTTTTTATTTTTCTTTTAGGTTAGTTTTAATTAATTGCAAACAACTTTAAAAATACTCAAGCAAGTTTTCTTGTTCAATATAGAAAGATTTTTGGAGGTTTTCCTTTTTTTTAATAAAATATATATGGAAACACATCTTACTTTTAGTTGAATAAAGTTATAAACTAAAGATTAGTCTTTCAAGCTAACGTACATGTGCTTTTTACGAATGTTAATAATAATAAATGAATACTTTCATTTCCAACACAAGATAAAGTCTTTGAGAACAAATAAATGAATCACTTATTCATTCAACCCAAATGCTTATATATGGGCAAATCTTAAGTACTGTATATGAAAGCATGAGGATAAATCAATCACTTTAAATTACTGCTTACTATGTCTGAATGAATGACGTCAACAAAATTATGTAGAATTTACGAAATGTCATTCTTAAATGAAACTAAACATATGTAAATGAGGCATTTATTTATATAGTGCTATGTTTATAAATATAAATAAATGCCTCATTTACATATATAAATAAATGCCTCATTTACATATGTTTAGTTTCATTTAAGAGTGATATTTCATAAATTCTAGATAATTTTGTTGACGTCATTCATTCAGACATAGTAAACAGTAATTTAAAGTGATTGATTTATCCTCATGCTTACATATCCACTACTTAAGATTTGCCCATATATAAGCATTTGGGTTGAATGAATAAGTGATTCATTTATTCATTCACAAAGACTTTATCTTGTGTTGGAAATGAAAGTATTCATTTATTATTATTAACATTCATAAAAAGTGCATGTACGTTAGCTTGAAAGAACAATCTTTATTACAATTTATAAACATAGCACTATATAAATAATTGCCTCATTTACATTTGTATAAAGTTATTAACTTTAAAAAAATTCTAATTAAAAAATTGCAACTGTCATTTTCAAAAAATTATTTAAAATAATATTGTTCAGAATATATATAATACACTTTACTCACCAGCCATACTTTATATATATACACAATGCAGTATCTTTATTTGTGCTTTTCTGCATATAGATAAAACAAAATACATATAAACTAATTCTTCAGTAAGCTGATGGACCCTCTGGGTAAGCTGGTCACTTCTAACAGTAGACTGGCTTCTTGTCATTATTAGAAAAGATATAATCCAGGTAATTTTTGACCTGTAATGAGCTTCCTTCAATCTCTATGCTATATAATACATACTTGTATATAGGCTATGGAAAACACAGAAAATATGGGCCTCACTTCCATGTGAATCTAAACTTTATCATTATTGCACTAGTAGAAGCAGCTGTATTCACTGTCTTGCTTTCAGTTAAATCTTCATGGTAGTAGTCATTCTGTCATAATCTGTAAAACTCTTAAAAACTCCTCTAATCTTTTTTTCCTACCTTTTATAGTAAGGTTGGTGAAAAAAACAATAATTAAAAATAAGTTTTCCTTATCTTGATTGAAAAAAGTTAATGACTTCTTTCAGTTCACTTTAATCCTTTGAAAAACAACTTTGTTGGATTTTTATCACAATATGTTATACAAGTTTTAGTTAAAAGATTTCTTTAATCAAAATAGATACTGCAAGTTTATAATTACCAGTATATCTATTATAACATAAAAACATACTTGTTTTAATTTCAAAATCAAAATTAATAAAATATTAATGGGACCTTTTTAAATATTTAATTAATAAAAAAAAATTAAAATTCAAAATTATTTAATCCTTAACTGTTATTCCAGTGTAATATAGAAAATATGTACAAATAGTTTTTATCTGTGTTTATTTTTACTTACAATTCAACTTTATATATGTAAATGCACACACACAACTGTGTTGTTGTATGCCATGATACACATAATTATCTCAATATATATATATATATTACTTTACACTTACTCATAACAATCCTCTTTAATAAATGGATAATAATTATTTTTTATTAGATTGAAAACTTAATAGATTCAAAGTTTTAAATTTAATGAATATATATTTATTCACAGAGAGTGTCACTGGAAAAACAACATTTGGAAGGATGATTTGAATATATATGTATAGTCTACTAAAGTCTATCTTTTAATCTTTCATGTTTTTGTTTGAAATGTAAAAGACTGAATCTTGATTATAAATTCTATCATGTTGCATAAAGTTATTTTCTGAAAAACAGATTTTATAATAATAAATATCTCTGCATTAAAAATGTTTTGATCAAGCACTAAAACTACACATGACTATCACCAATGATAGCTTGTCCTTGTTAATATCACCCTTTTATTGTAATGATCTGTTTCCTACAAGTTTGAATCTGGCTAAAACTTGGAAATTTTTTCAGTTAGCTAAGAATTCATCAAGCAAGTTTAGGATTCTTATAGTTATCCAGTCCAATATCAGATCTGCTAGTCATTCAATTGTTTTGTTTTTAAACATTCATCGTCAGAGAATAAAACAAGAAAAGAAAAACAAAATTTCCCCTATTGGCATTTAAATAGTTTGGTGGCTATGGTCTTTATCTGAGAAAAGATATTAGGTAGATAGAAGATTATTTATTTAACATCACATATGTAATTAAAAGGTGTAAATCACTCTTCTTTAGCTTTAATTAAAGGAGATTTGGACTCCGACTTCAAGCTTACTTCAGCTATTCACTCCATCTTATATAATCAAATATAAATAAATAACAGCGTGTTAACAAAGTGTAAAGAATAGATAAATCTATCTATTCGTTAAGCTTTTGATGTTAACTTAATCTTGCTAATGTTGGTGGAGAATCAGAGTGAACTTAATATATCAGCAGATGAAGTCATGATATTAATAATTATTAAATTAATAATCACTTATTCAAGGTTGAATGCAGAATCTCACTTTTATTAATATTCAAATAGAAGTTAATAAATGCAAATATGAAATTAGTATAGCTTAATTCATTTAATATATATACATATATAATTTTAATTAAACATAATTTTTTTATATTTTTACAGTGTAATCTCAAAAACAGCTGATACAGACAGACACCTTGAATTATTAATATGAACAAGTTAGGTAAGAAATTATTTTTAGATTATGTTAATAATTTTTTTAAATGCATTTTAAAATCTAAGCCATCATTAAAAAATTTAAAAGCAAAAGTTTTCCAATATTATTCTTTGAGAAAAATTTGAAAAAGAAAAACAAATCATAATTGCATATCTATGCTGTCAGAAGAGATAATTAATGAAAATAAGATAAGGCTTACTAATCCT
Source organism: Epiperipatus broadwayi (assembly GCA_028023455.1). Taxonomy (NCBI): domain Eukaryota; kingdom Metazoa; phylum Onychophora; class Udeonychophora; order Euonychophora; family Peripatidae; genus Epiperipatus; species Epiperipatus broadwayi. The sequence continues at coordinate 4,930,609 of JAQFVV010012398.1, forward strand.
TGGACAAAAAATAAAATCATAATTATTACAATCAGTATATAAAGGACCTTATAGTATTGTAGTTAGTGCATCTGCTAAATTCATAAATGGATTTAAGTCCAATGCAGGTTAACCTTGAATATTTAAGACTTATGCTTTTTTTAGGTAGATGGCTCATATTTAGTTTAACATAGCTAGAAAATAAAAATTTGAATTTTGTATGCATTAATCAGATTAGTGTGAGTGCAATGATTGTAAAAATAAATGCACATATAATATGATGAAGCTTTCATCATGAATGGAGGTGTCATATAATTTACATGCACTAAGTTTATGGTTACTATTAGCTTATCTTTGAATCACATTCATGATGTATTATGCAGTTGAGCTTTTGTGATATAAAAAAAATAAATTTTCTAGCAGGATTCTGAGATATCATTGAACACTAAATTTATAACTAGAATATTCAAAAGGATGCTTTAAATATCATTCATGTTTTATGGAGCATTGAAAGATGAGGTATTCATAAATTAATTTAGCAAAAGAAATATCTGAATACATATCTTCTAAATTAGTTAGCTATATTTGGTCTAACATTATTCTGTTAAAAAATGACTGCAGATTTACAGATAAGAAAAAAAATTATTTGAAATTTATTTTACCTACTGTCAAATCTCAGTTAAATTAACTCATGGTCATTGGTCACAAAATAGACAAACATCAGTGTCTAGTTAAATTATTACTCATAATTAAAATGATATGGTCTTATTTATTTTCTATTCAGTTCTTTTGCTTTTTAAATGTAATAATTACAATGGTTTAGAGAAAACCAGTACTTTCTTTTATTAATCAACTCAATCATTTGATGTCTGGCAGTTTGAGACTACTATAAACTGATACTTTTTTTATTATATCAGACTATTATTGGAAAATACCGATGCCTTCATGCAACTGTAGTTCAATTAGTTCTTATATTCCCACGCACATAAGATTATTTAATACAATGACTGTTCAAATATATATAAACATATGATCATACCAATATGAACATGCCCAATTGACTGATAAAGCTGAACAAAATAAGGTCTTCTAATTATATTATTTGTTTGATATTGAACTCTTTTCTTAAGAACAGATTAACAAATGATTTTCTTGTAGTCATTTTGCTCTTATAACCTTTAGAGTTCATATGTTGTTGGCCGATAAATTTATAAACTTTTATATCCTATTTATACACTGATCAATGCACATACATATATAGTAACTGAAATAGCTAAACCTAAATGAGAAAATTTAATATATGATTTAATTTATTTCAATCATTTCTAATTATTTCTCTTTATAGATATTATCATAACATTTTTTACCTAGAAAATCTGATAAAAGTCAAAACATGGATTAAAATTAAAACGTTTTTATTGCTGTTGTCTTTCTCCTTTACTTTAGTCAATATTTTTATTATTTGGAGAAAAACAAAATCGTGCTATAGTAATAAGTATTTTGGGGACAGAAAGGTCCTCATAGTGTTGTGGTTAGTGCATCTTTTAAACTCATTAGTGGGTTTGAATTCAATACAGATGAACCTTTGAAAGTTTAAAACTTACATTTATGTCTATATAAATCAAAAAATGGAAACTTATGATAAATAGGACTTTTTATCAAGTTGTGAATTTGGATTTTCATCCAAAATAGATAATATTTGAAAATAATTTAGGTTCCAGTTGAGATTAGAATATTTTTGGAGTTAGAGGTAGCCAGCCTACAGCAAATTCAGTGAATTAGCTAATACTGACTGGTAAATGTATATCTAACTATTCTTAGATAGAGAGTAAAGTAAATAGAAAAAATTACTCAAACTCTCAACCCCCTCTGTATATGATTTCTTTTTACTCTTTCTCTCTAAGGTGTGTTGAGCTGACAGTGGGTTATTAAAGGCTATTTTAACTTCATGTGAATAAATAGTAAAACAGTCTTAAATACTATTTTTGCAATAATCAACAAAAAAGAGCTGACCCAATCCATGAAACTGAAGCAACTACTCACCAAAATTAGTAAGTGCCATTTGATGAAACTTTTAGTTTTATTTTCCCAATTCTTTAATGCAATTATAGTTAAATATCCATTTATGATCGGTAATTATACTGTTATCTGTGTTGAATATAGGCCAATTAAATAAAAATAATCCATATCATATTTGAACATTATCAGCTACCAAAATGTTCAAATTTCACATGTATTCAAATCCATATGAGCAACTTACAAGGCCCAACATATAAATAATAAAAATTTGCTACTCTTTTTGATTATCATATAAATATCTGACATAATATCTCAACTCAAAATTGTTTTTTTTTTCTCCTCCAGTTCTGTTTTGTTAGCTGCTATATACTTGGGCTCTCTCTCACACACATATATATATATTCAAGTTCTTTGTTTTCATTCCTACATCTTTTAACTTAGCTCTATCATATTCCAACCATTTTATCTAATAGTAAGTGTTAAATGTTTTTTAAAAAATTCTAACTTTATTTAAACTTTTCAAATACATTTATCTTTAATAACAAAACACAGATTAATATATTGAAGCTATATATATGCTGACATATATAATGGTTCATACTAATTTGTATCAAAATATTTTTAAACCTGGTTATGAGCAGACAACAGCAAAATCACCACTAGGGTGACTTAAACCACCACAACTCATTCCCACACTACATAATACTTCATTTTATTTGACTCAGTGATCAGGAAAAGGGAGAGCCTCTTAGAATTAGATTGTAACTATATGATTTCCCTGTGGCAAACAAGATACTCAATATATATATATATATATATATATATATATATATATAGATATATATATATATATATATATATATATATATATATATATATATATGAGAAATTACAAACACTTTGTTAGTAATACATCACAAACAAAAGAAATGACTATTGCTTAATTGTTGCTATACTCATTGGAGATAGTGGAAATTATATTAATTAGTGATTACATATGTCAAAAGTTTCAGTGTATTACATATACATCTATAGATAAGAGACCTCAGATGATATACACATTTGATCTTTGGGCAGATATCCTTCAAGCAGGTACATGATAATAAAAAAAGCAGAATAAGTTTAATTGACCCTAGAAAATATGGTTAAAATAGATTATTGTAAAGCTTTCATGATCATGACCCAGAAATGCTGAAATATCAGGTATGACTATACACAAGAAAGGAAGGTTGTAATGAGTTGCTATCATAAAATAAATCCAGCAAGAAGGCAATTATAGAAATATATTCACTTTTTCAAAGTTAAGTCCAAATTTCATAGTATAAATGGGTCATGGAATGAAGGAATGAGTGACTTCACATAACCCTTAATAACTCTCATTAACCAGCAGAAACGATCCACTGTACTGAAAAACGAAAGAAATGTTCCTGTATTTGCATGGAACTTAGACAAACAGAGGCCATAACTTATTAAATTAAAATTTCCAAAGCAGGAATATATGCCTGCTGAAGAAACGCAATGAACTAACATGAAATTAGACAATGCAATAATGCTAAATTTATATATAATGAATGTTCAGCCTTAAAGTTTAAATCTATAAAAATAAAACATAAATAGTCATGTCATAAGTTTACAATATGCGGACATCTATTATGAGACTAAATCAAGGCCTATGCAGTTATATATTTAAAATTCTGGTGATAAAATTATTCCTGCTTAATTAGAGATCTGCTCCATAGATCTTACATATATAATGTACCGGGTCGAACCGCTGAAACCACCTACTTATACATATATATATAAGTTTTGGCTGGTTTCAAACTCCTTCATAATACATTTATAATCTTATAAAGGTTACTTGAACGAACCGGCACGTTCGAGCAAAATGGGAGATCTTATTGATAGCTTTAACTATCAACAATGGCCCATCTCGGCTGCTAGATTCAAACTCCTACTATCCAAATACTTTATTTGTTTCAGGGTAAACCCCTGGGGCACCAGCTAGTTTGAAGACTAATGTATTCGGGCAGTAGGCTCATAATCCAGCGCTCGAAAACAATTCCCTTAACTAGCTCAGTCTAACTTTAATCAATAATAAAATATTGGTAAGAAGAGATTGATAAAAAGAATTAACCGACAAATAGAGTTTAATTTTAAAGACAATTTATTAACTAACATTAATTTACCAAATTTAAACATCTTTATAATTTAATAATACACACACATTTTAAATTAACATTTCTAAACTAGTTTAAATATTCTTGTAGATTTTAATAATAGAACATTGGTATTTATCTATTTTAACTAATAACACTGATATAATGATCACGCACATATTAATTTATATAGCATTCACAAATATAATAATAAAACATTAATAGCATTTGACACTTAAACACACATATCAATAGTTCATTTTATGTATGATAGAGTTCATATAATTTGAATCTTGAATATTTACGAATTACAGCGGTGGCTACTACGTATAAATGATAATAAATAAATGTTTACCTAGGATTTTTGGGAATGTGGATATTGCTTGTTGTTGGCTGCTTCTGATGGATTATATCTAACCGGTTAGATTTGGACGTTTCTTGAAGAGATTTTGTGCGAATCCATTGGTCTTATTCTTGGAGACAGTGGAATATTGACGAAGATTTCTGCTGTTAAGTAGACATTATTTCACGGGCAGGTCTTGCTGATCTTGTTGGACTAAGGGCTGAAAGAGGAGCGTATATTTCCATAAGATGCTCAACAATGCATGTTTGTTTCTGGATTCATAATAGAAATGCACTGTTATCTCAAACTGGAACAAGACTGTCACTGCAAACTAGATTGAAACAAACTCTTAACTGATTGTCCAATAAAATATTCCGTTTTTATACCGACGAAGTGTTTTCCTTTTGATATCCTCCGGCAAATATCTGTTGTCAAAATTCTTTAGCAATTAATCCTATGACAACGTGTTTTTTGATTGATTGTTTAATTAGTAGTAGCTATTTCAAAACGTGTTGCTTTCATATCTTTAATTAGTAGTGCACCGCTGTGTTTTTTTAAATATATTTTTCATTTATTTATAATATTTAATACTGATACATTTATTTTACATTCACATGCACATATATAATTTTACTCTACACATCAAAACTAGTTTTAAGATTATTTTTCTTCTTTAATTTAAATGAAGAGATTTATATATTTTTTTAAAGCTTTTAAATTGTATTTCACTAATAATAATAATAAACTCTTTACTTCCTTTTTATAAAACCTTCAGTTTAACTTTAAGAAAAACCCCTTCCCACTTTAAATCAATGATTTTTCAACTTTTATTTCAAACTCTTTTGCGAAAGATTTTTTTGTTTTAATAATTTTTTTACGACAAAATTATTTTATATACATGTACCAATTTGGCCTTGGCACATTACACCCTCCTTCGTTTTAGAGTAAAATGCATCATTTTTGACCATTTTATCTCTTGCAATTTTAATTCTTGACTCTAAAGATTTATTAATTTATTATTTTAGATAATTCCTACACATGTGTATACGTGCAGCATAATTCTACACCTACTAATATTCTACATATCGAGTTATTACTGGACTTGCTTACAGGGAATCTATAATAAATAAATCCCTTTTTGCATGCATCATAAGGTGCAGCAGTACCAAGAAAATAACCTAAAAGAATATCTGGATAAATACATTTAAGATACTCATCATAAGATATCGTATTTACCGAATATTACCAGTGTATGTGCGCGTATATACACATGTATACTTATACACTCTTAATACACTTTAGATTGACTTTTATTTTTTTATTATTAATCTTCCAACCTTATTTTTAAATTTACATGAACAATATCTTACACTGTTTATTTATATTACATTATTATTTATAACCCTTAAGAAACATTATTTAAAATATTTATTTACACTAATCTTATAATATTATTTTTAAATCATTACAAACATCTTTATTTAACATGCGTGTATTCAATAAAAAAAAAAAATCGATTAGTTTATTACGAGTCATTCTTCATTATTATTTACTATAGATTTATTTATGCTTATTTATTTAACTTGATTTTAATAATTTTATTTTAACTATTTGACCTACTTATTTATTTACGAACATTTTTCTTAATTAATATGTGCGTTGATCACTTTTCCTAAGTATTGACCACTTCAAATTCTTATTTTTCTAGATTGCATTTTTAGTTTTTATTTTCATCATTAGGTAATAAATGTAATGTTAAGAGAAGTAGGCAGCAAAGTATAAGGCAATTCAAACACACAGATAGATTTTGTGCTGATTTAAACCAACTTTTAATTTCTTGCGGAAGTCATGACTACAGCATGGGCATTTTTGTGCACAACGGATCATGAACAGGGACTTTAAGATTGTGAATGGCAGGACTATCTCTACTGCACATTCGACTTACTAAAATATTTATTTTATTCGGTTACTGGGAATTTTTCCTCCAGATTTATTAACTTTTATATGCCAGGACTTTTCTACTGGCTCATCATCATCAGTATTATTTATTCTTCACACTACCCATCTGTAGAACAAAGTCACCGCAAGAAGAGGCTTAATCCAACAAAAGTCAGGCCTGGAATTTATCTCCTTGCCCAAATACTCGCACACACCTCAATCCTAATTTAATACACTTTTTTTTTTTTTAATTTTATTTGATAATGTTACTTTCATTATACACTTATTTATTTCATTTTTATTTTTAAAGCGTTATTTTTACTCTCTCTTTTTTTTTTTAAAAAAAAAAAAACATTTCCATTTTGCTGGTCTATTTTGATTTACACATTTATTTTGTTTGCGTCACGCTCTGCTATGTTCTAGACTTATGAGCTGGGATATTAATATAATCGATAAGACATAATCGAGGGTTTTGACATAAATTGTTTTATAGATGCTTTGACATTTTAAACTCTAAGATTGTTATTTTATTTTGCTAAAACTAACTTTAATTATTTTTCATTATTTAAGCTAACTTTGATACTCGTTTTTACATTTTGTTTAAAAAGAAAAACTATAGGTTATTTTTGTTTCATTAAACTTTGTTAAACATTTTCCGTTATTCCAAGTCCATGGTCGTTAATAACTAGGTCAAACCGGCGAATCCGTCAGATTACATATTTTTAATTTTTGTCTGGCGGTTCTTTCTTTCTTTCTACTAACTCACTATTATAAATTATACTCCATATTCTCACAACCCTCTTTCAATTAAAATTTATTTTATCTCTTTCTCTCTCCATTTTATTTTCTGCCTTGTAAATTAGAAAACCTTTAAGCTTCATAGACCTCCGTATTTTTCCTAACCGTGAATATTTTTTTCTATTCTTTCTCTTCGTTTTAAATCTCCGTCTAAAACGAATACGGACGTTTACTTTCACCTTTTTATTTTTATTTTCTATCTTGATTAATTTTATTTCCAAACTACTATGCTTAACGCTATCTTCTGGTTTTTGATCTACATAGGTTTCTACTTTCTCTGTAGCAACGCTATCTGATTCTAATTTAATTTCTATTTCCAAACTACTATATTTACAATTATCTGACTCTACTATCTCTTTCATGACCTCAACTTCCTTATTTTCTTTGACAAAATCTACTTCTACGATCTCTTGATTTTTCTCTACCCTTCCTCTAATTTCTTTTTTTATTTTATTTTGGCCCATTTCGATCTGGTCTTTTAACTTTTCAAGCATTTCAGCTTGCTCTTCCAATTTACTCTTCATTTCATTATTTTGGTTTTTAAGCTCTTCAGCAATTTTTTTATATTCTTTGGCTGTTTCTTTTTGTTTTTCAAACATGCTGGTTAGTAAAGCTATGATTTCTCTTTTTTCCTTGTTGGGAATATTTTCTATATTTTTACCTTGAGTCTACATTTTGGCTTTATTTTATTTTATAATTTATAATTTTCAACATTTTTTATCATTATTTTTGATACCGTATTTTATTTTAATAAGTTTACTAATTTCTATTTTATTTATTTCTTTCTAAACTGGAAATACACACTGGCTCCGCCCCTCCTTTGTCCATTTATCTCTACCCGATCCTAATGCTTAACTCTGCTCAAACACCCAACTGTCTCTGATTTAACAGAATGATTTATTTTAAATAACGTAAATAGCACAAAATCTCTTTTCATTTAAAGAAAAACAAAGTTTACGGTCAATTCTTTTTTTTTTTTTTTTTTTAAAAAGTTAAAACTCTTTAACATATGTAATTTAGCTTTTGTATAGAAAAACTTTTTTTTAAACAAGAAACAAAGCATTTATTTACTATTGTTTCTTAGGTCCAGCCCCAATGTTGGAAAAAGCCATTTATGTACCGGGTTGAACCGCTGAAACCACCTACTTATACATATATATAAGTTTTGGCTGGTTTCAAACTCCTTCATAATACATTTATAATCTTATAAAGGTTACGTGAACGAACCGGCACGTTCGAGCAAAATGGGAGATCTTATTGACAGCTTTAACTATCAACAATGGCCCATCTCGGCTGCTAGATTCAAACCCCTACTATCCAAATACTTTATTTGTTTCGGGGTAAACCCCTGGGGCACCAGCTAGTCTGAAGACTAACATATTCGGGCAGTAAGCTCATAATCCAGCGATAGAAAACAATTCCTTTAACTAGCTCAGTCTAACTTTAATCAATAATAAAATATTGGTAAGAAGAGATTGATAAAAAGAATTGACCGACAAATAGAGTTTAATTTTAAAGACAATTTATTAACTAACATTAATTTACCAAATTTAAACATCTTTATAATTTAATAATACACACACATTTTAAATTAACATTTCTAAACTAGTTTAAATATTCTTGTAGATTTTAATAATAGAACACTGGTATTTATCTATTTTAACTAATAACACTGATATAATGATCATGCACATATTAATTTATATAGCATTCACAAATATAATAATAAAACATTAATATCATTTGACACTTAAACACACATATCAATAGTTCATTTTATGTATGATAGAGTTCATATAATTTGAATCTTGAATATTTACGAATTACAGCGGTGGCTACTACGTATAAATGATAATAAATAAATGTTTACCTAGGATTTTTGGGAACGTGGATATTGCTTGTTGTTGGCTGCTTCTGATGGATTATATCTAACCGGTTAGATTTGGACGTTTCTTGAAGAGATTTTGTGTGAATCCATTGGTCTTATTCTTGGAGACAGTGGAATATTGATGGAGGATTTCTGCTGTTAAGTAGACATTATTTCATGGGCAGGTCTTGCTGATCTTGTTGGACTAAGGGCTGAAAGAGGAGCGTATATTTCCATAAGATGCTCAACAATGCATGTTTGTTTCTGGATTCATAATAGAAATGCACTGTTATCTCAAACTGGAACAAGACTGTCACTGCAAACTAGATTGAAACAAACTCTTAACTGATTGTCCGATAAAATATTCCGTATTTATACCGACGAAGTGTTTTCCTTTTGATATCCTCCAGCAAATATCTGTTCTCGAAATTCTTTAGCAATTAATCCTATGACAACGTGTTTTTTGATTGATTGTTTAATTAGTAGTAGCTATTTCAAAACGTGTTGCTTTCATATCTTTAATTAGTAGCGCACCGCTGTGTTTTTTTAAATATATTTTTCATTTATTTATAATATTTAATACTGATACATTTATTTTACATTCGCACGCTCATATATAATTTTACTCTACACATCAAAACTAGTTTTAAGATTATTTTTCTTCTTTAATTTAAATGAAGAGATTTATATATTTTTTTAAAGCTTTTAAATTGTATTTCACTAATAATAATAAACTCTTTACTTCCTTTTTATAAAACCTTCAGTTTAACTTTAAGAAAAACCCCTTCCCACTTTAAATCAATGATTTTTCAACTTTTATTTCAAACTCTTTTGCGAAAGATTTTTTTGTTTTAATAATTTTTTTACGACAAAATTATTTTATATACATGTGACAATTTGGACTTGGCACAATAAGAAGTTATTGATATGACAACCTACAATGACAATACATAAAATTGTATTAAAATTTTATAGAATTAAACTGTCATATCTACAGTATATATATGTTTGTCCCTTTTAAAACAGAAATGAAGTTTTAACTTCAAACATTAAATTTTATTTTAAAATAAAAGTTGTTTATAAATCACCTGTATGCAGTATAACCTATATACTAATCCTTGTGAAAAGAAAATAAAGTTTTAACTTTTATTTGTTAAACTCAGTTTTAGTAAAAAAAAAAAATGTTTATAAACCATTCTAATTGTGTTAATGGCTCAGATTATGTATTTGAAAATAAGAGATTTTGAATAGACAAGTTTAAATAGAAAATAAAAAAAACAAAAAACAAATTAGGATCAGTGAGAGAAGGGATTTAAATGTCTTGGCAGAATTACTGGACTGTTAAATATTTAGTCACTGTAATATATTTACTAATTTACGGTCTTCATCTGATTCTTAAGTAATAAGTCTATCAGATTTTAAAAAGTTAGAGTATATTACAAAAGTCGATCTTCCTTCATATCAAATTAATTAAACATAGCTTAAAATACACTATGAAAGACATATTTTAATAATACAATAAGAATATTTTATATAATACTAAAAAAACACTTTAAAGAATGGTTAATAAATAAATTGTGTAAGCAAAGAAAGTAGAATATTAGAGAGGTTTTAATTGCTTACCAGTAAATTGAAATTTATTAAGTTAAAATAAATCACTATTTTAACAGACCTTCAAGGGATTTTGTTGGATAGTAAAACACTAGGCTGAACTTCCCAGTATAGTTTATTGGTTCTATGGGGTAGTGTGCTTGGATATTGGCTGGATGGTCACTTGACGACATTTTACTGGGGGCTTCCTTTTGATGGTGATGGCATAGTATGTCAGCAACTTTGATAATCAATTGTAGGCAGTGACATTATTGGCATAGCATTCTATAAGCCCAGGGAACTCCATACTCATGCTCCTCTGAAGATGGCCAGAGAAATTGATGTATTCTGCTCATTAGTCATAGCATGACATAATCTTAACAACTTAAAAAAAAACTTTACAAGGAGTAACACTCTCTTTTTGCCCCTATATATCTCTCAAAACAAAGGCATCCAAATGTTTTCCAAATTTATTAATTAATTTTAAACTTAGAGAAAATTATTTTCTTTGCTATCTAAAAAATCTTACTGATTGCAATCTCAATCTGGTTTAAATTTAAAATTTTACTAATTGCATTTTCTTAATTAATTTCTGAATATTTTTGGTTTTATCAAATACCCCATTAATTACGTTTTGTCATCTTTTTCCACAAAATAATTCCAAAATTAGAATTTAATTTATACATTATTTTAACAATAGTTTATTTTAATTAATTAGTTAAATTTTATTTTCTGACTTAAAATCCCCCTTTACCCCCATATAATATTATATTGCATAATAATTGGTATATTTTGTAGAAAATATATTAGGCTTTAATAACTCGAGAGTTATAAGTTATAGAGCTAAGTTTTACTTCAGAGGAAAAATAGTAATAAAATGTAAATACATATCTAGTTTAAAAAATAATAAAAAGATCACTAATAATTAATGGAAATGGAAATATAAATAGATATGTAAGTTTTTAAAGTAATGAAAAATAAATTTTGTAAAATAAAGAAAACTTTATTTTGATAATTTGAGTTTAAGTCTAATTCAACAAGAAAGATGGGTTTGCAGATAAATTAGACTTAAACAAATAAAGATAGAAAGTTAAAAGCATTCTATAAAAGATTGCTGAAAGATAATGCAAATTATTATTTTTCAAGGCCAGATATATAACTCATGGATTTAAAATATCAAGAAAACTGTGTATTGTTAAAATTAAATCATTAAACTATTTTAGGAGAAAACAAATGGAATAAATATTTGAAGCTAATTACTGTGGAATGTGAAGGTTTGTAATTAGAAGCCGGATCCTTATCGTCATTCTAAAAATGCATTAGTCAAATGGATTCACTTTTACATTGGAATGATAGGAATTTATCAATGAATTCAAGCAAGGAGAAAACAGTATAAATAGTGTGCACAGAAAAAGAGCATCAGCAGCAGCTTTTCTCCACTGCTGAGACGAAAGTGCCCTAGACTTTTACAATGATGGAAGTGTCCCAGAGCCCATGCCTCTGAAGGTGAAAGAAAACCAGCTACGGAAAATGTTTATAGACCTTGCAGGTCTTTTATTATTTGTGTACACCTGAGAAGGTCCACTTAGGATTGTGTTTTAAGTATTGTGAGCATAAATATTTAGTAATCACTTAAGTTCATCACTATGGTAGTGGCAGTATTTATTTCTTTGGTGGTGATTATAGCATTAAAGATTTAGAACTTTAAATTAATGACTAATTGTTAATGTGTATATAAAGTAACTATGGATTGTTATTTAGTAAAATCTTAGATGATGTGTATATATATAATATGTAAATAAAGGTATTTATTCTTATTTAATAACATTTTGGGTAATTAATAATTTTGTGATAATTGTTGGTAGTCAGCTTCATAACTGAATCCACAATAATAATAAAATTAAATTTTATAGTAAAATTAAATTTCTTTATACATTTTTTTAAAATGCCTTAGAATTTTAATGGCAACAATGTATATATTCTAACCTCTCCCCCACCGCTCTCGATCGATCGTCCACTCCTATAAATTATTATCTATATACTGATTATAATACTTACGGGTTCTAGCTCAGTTAAACGAAATAATAAATGAAATATCCAGCATTAATTAAAATGATTACTAGCTCTAATTTTTAAAATACAAATACGGTTATATTTCTAAAAAAATAAATTAACAAATATTTATTATTTTCATGAGACATGGAGTGACGATACAGGGAACGAGATAGACTACATTGAGATATTATCCACATGATACTATCCCAATGGCATAAGAATACTATTCCCCCTTTTACTATACTAAATAACTAACTTATAGTATTCTTACGACTTTCTAAGCTCTTTTCACTACGACTAAAATAATAATCATGTCTTAATATTCTTTGTAATAAGAATCTAGCTCAATTAAATAAAATTAAGTAAATAAATAGAATAAATAAAATAAAATAAAATCTCAGATTCATAAATTGTATTTTAACTGATTTAAAATTACGGTAGTAAACTATGAAAAGGGAATTTTATGTCATAAATTCACTACGCAGTAACTAACAATAATAAATAATAATAATAACAACAATAGTATAATATAAGTATTATTACTTCCTAAATAAATAAATAATTACGTGCGTGGCAGTATTTTAATAATCTGACAACAGAATACGTATGGCAACAATAGCATATATTTTAATGTAATATTGTGGCAACCAACTTATGACCAATAAATGATATAATTATGATCTTTTAATTTTATCATACAAATAAATTTTCAAAATTATTTATAACACTTTTATGTTTACCTTTTGTGCAAACAACTATATATGTCTGTTGCAATTATAAGTGTATTGCGATATCATGCATCCATGTGGAGAAATAACAACGAAGACACAAAGCTTTAAAATAAATTTACAACAAAGTTTATTAATAACATAAACAAATAACAATATTTTACATTATGTACATGGATATCCTTACTCTCCTATCACAAAATTATTTTACTAGTTTATAAAATGAAATCAAACTTCTACTTATTTTTTCTAGTTAACTCTTATCTTTTAAATGCTTAAGAAAATACAGTATTATTATTATTGGATTTCTTATTATAGTTTAGCTTGTTACAGAATGTATTTATTATATAATTATCATTAACACTTTATATCCCTACTATTATTAAATTTATATTTTTACAAATTTTACATTCATAGTAAACATTCTACAAAAACAACAAAATTCTAGTTTTATATTGGTTATATGGAATCCTACTACTTCAAACATTCTTCTACATTCGGTATTCGGTTTTATTGTTCCTTATCCGATGTTTGTTAATCTAATATACTCATTTAAGCCTTACTTCGGATGGTAATTACAACTATTTACACACCATGCACAAATATATGTCTATTACACATTATTGAATTATTTCTTATTAAATATGCAATATTTATTTTCTAAAATTACTTAAAACATTAAATTTTATTATCACTTTTATAAAAAAACTTTGTTTAGATTTCTCTTTTAAAAAAAATCTTATATTCATTTCCGAATTGATTTTAAACTGTATCATATGATTCTTTCTCTCTTTATGATATTTTGTACTTTCACTTTTAAAGTTACACAATTCTAACACATTCCAGTAAATAAACTATTCTTACTTGAACGATAATATATCCTCAGTCCTATTTTATTCATTATTTCTTTAAAAATATCTTTCTGACGATGCAGATTCACGAAGCAAGGATAGCGAAAATAGATGCACAGGATCAAAAAATATAACTAGAATATTATCCGTCATAAACCTTGACAATAATGGCACAGTGAATTAAAAAACACCATAGAGGAGTGACCTTTATCTGTCTACCCACCTCTATTATAGGAGTGATGCTAAAGCTATTTCTTCAGCTTTATATAACATCAAAAAGTTTAAAAGATACGCAAAAACACTGTCCAAAATATGTGTTCAGTGATAGGGCTTAGTTAGCTATACTGAAATCACACAAACTAACTATGATCCAAATACTTTATTTTTCTTATTTCTTAACAAAACATCATCTTGGTTTCCTCTACACTAGTACTACCAAGTCACTATCCGATCTTATTTCTCAAGATTTTTCTATACAGTACATCGACAAATTCCTATCTACATTTCTAACAATAATAAAATTCATTTATTTCAAAACTATACCGCTGTTCTTTAAGAAAATCTTTTACTACTTTTCTCGTATATTTATCATATACAAACTATTTTACAATATTTGAATACTTTACAACATGAAAGTTCAAAAGAATCACACAATTGTTCTGTTATATTATATTATTAATTATACTTTAAATAACCTATTGCATGCATATTTAAAATTACTCCTATCTCATAATATGTTTTAATGTTGTATAAAATGCGTACATAGAATTTAAACTTTCACACATCATTCTTAATCAATAGATGATCTAAAAAAAATTTACATTATGCATTATGAATAAATATCAAAATTACCAAAACGATCTTTATCTTCTCGATCGTGTTCTGTAGGCTTCACCATCCCATTAATTCTTGTAGATATTAAACTTCCATACATACACTTTATTTTTAAAACAATATTTCTATCATTCTATTAAGCTATTATATTTAAATCTCATTATTATTAAATTTATGTTTATATGTTTTCCCTAATCTCACATAGCATTTTATATTTTAAATATAATCAGTAAAAATATTTAAATTATATTTACGGTACTTCTTTATTGAACTTGCTTGAAAATCGTTCATATTAAAGCTAAAAAAAATTATTATTTTATCTCTTCTTCAGTCACTTAATGTTATATTTTAAGTAAAACAATTATTACTCTGTTTAACAAATATTCATATACGACAATCCTTGGTTTTCACAATATTGTATACAATTATTAATTCATGATATTCTCTTCTACTATTGTCTGATAGTATTTTCCCGCGCGATTGTTCCCGATGCATCTTCTAGGTACTTTTAGTTAAATCTTCAATAATATTTCTATTTCCATGGATCCATTTTTTATTAAGTAATTTAATAATATATTTTTCAAATCAAGCCTTTTCTTCCATTGAATACGTTATAATATCTTTTAACTCTTCTTATTAGATAAAGTTTTTCGGTTCCTTTCCATAAAATACATAATAGCACTTTCATATTCTTCTTTACTTTTCTTTATTTTAAAATTCTTGTACTATATTTTTAATAATGTTTTTCCCTTAAAAGATAAACATTCTTTCTTCATCATTATTTTCGTTATAATGAAAACGCATATTAAACTTTTCCATAGAGAAGAATAAATAACTTTAAATTAGCCTTGTAAAATTGGTGCGTCATAATTTTTTTTTCTGATGGCAAGTAACTTTTCTTTTAAGTTCTCATATAGTGTCCCATTTATATTTCTCTGAGTGACAATAATAAGTTTCTGGTTGAGCATAAATAAAGCTGTATTAAGACAATTTCCAAATATTTTTCCTTCAGCAATATTTTTAGGTAATTTTCCTTGTACTTCCATCTCTACTGTAGGTTTTTGGTTAAACTTGAATAAAATTCCCTGGTAAGATAACTTTTAAAATTAGCAATCCATGTCGATACAGTCAAAATATATTATATGTTACAGAAGAACTTTTAAAATAAATACTAAATTTTAAATTTATATCACTTTTCCAGCTACGGTGTTATCAGCTATAAAATGTGTTACTTTCTCTTTCACTTACACATTACTTCTCCCCCCGCTTCGTATAATTCTCATATTTTGTCTGCTAATTTACCTCCGTTGATTGGTTAATGACTTTTTTAGCGCGAACAAATTTACACATTTAGTTATATAACAGATTAGACTTTTAAAATAAAGAATTGATGACGTCATGTCTCAAAATATTATTTAGATTAGTATTTTTAAATTCAATTATAGTTTTATAAAATTATTTAAAACTTTAAAATAATTATTAAAACAATATTTAATATTTTAACCTTTACTTTAATGATTGATGGCAATTATATCTAGTTTCAAATTCACAAACTTTATTATTATTTTAACAAGCGTGTGTGTGAAGCTATATAATATACAGTCACGTGTTTACTAACTTTATCAAATAATTTTTTATTTACGTCTTGGTCTAAATTACCAAAACTGATATGTTTTTATAAAAATTTGGAAAATATTAAAACTTGTAGAACTAAATATAATTCTCACCATCCTAAAGTTTATTTTAAAATATACTCTATTAATTTTGATTATTAAATATAATTATACACTACATATAGCATTTATTTAATTTATTAGTTTTAAAATATTATATTCAAATTATTATTATACTTCTAACTATTTATAGCTGTGTTATTTTATATGGCCAGCTTTTACAACCATAAGCAATGATATTATTAAGCTTTATTTAACTGTTTTCTTTTAAAATAATTTATTACATTTTTATATACCAGGTATTTTCAGCTTTAAATTGTACTATAAAATCTAATTATCCTATTATTATTTATATATCATACAAGCATAACTTAAAATTTAAAATTTTTTAGTAATTGACCTTTCTACCTTATTATGACCCACAGATAAGGGCACAATATATATATGAAGCACATATATATATACCCATGTGTATATATATGACTGCTTCACTAAAGGCACGTGCGTGTGTTAAAAAGAGTCAAAAACTATTAGCTAAGATTAGATAAATAATTAGTAATGTTCAAATGTATAACAGATTCTAGAAAATTCTGATAAACAATTAATTTAAGATTCAGTTAATTAAAATTCCTGAAATTGTATTTTAATAAATTTATAAAAACAGATTAATTATAGGGCATAGATACATTTACAATTGTTATTGAAAATTTATTTAATTAGTAAAAAAAAATAAGGTAATCACTTTGTATTATATATTTACAAAAATGTTTACAATGTTTGTCCTTGCAGTAAAAAGGTGTTAATTGATGCTTAATTACTACAAAGAATTCAAGTAAACAAACGGTATAATCAGTAAACAAGTACAAGATTAAATTGTAATTAAGCTAATCAAAATTATTATGAGTAAAAATATTTTTTGCTTAAAATTAATCTGGATGTCTTTTGTTTAAAAATAGTAGAAATACCTAGGTAAATGTAGAATCAGGGATTTTTGTTGAGAAAAATTCACCAAGTTCTTTATAAAAAATTCTTCAAACTAGTGTTTTGACACAATTCTTCAAAATTATTATTGTTAAGAAGAAGCCATCCATAATGACCTGTGAGCAGAAAGCTTGTATCCACTTCCCCTTCACCATTCAAGGGGGAAGGAGTTTGAAATCCTGATTGATTTGGTGAATTGCTGCCAGTCTGAAGCTGCTGACATGCCTTCATTCAAGAAAGATGCTACTTAGTCAATTATGACATGCACAGTTATATGCTATTATGAAGAACCAGCCTGTCTCCATAATAACAACAACATTCATATCTGAAAAAAGAGCCATCCAGGACTAAATGAATGTGAATTGAATCATGAAACTACATGTCTTTATATCTAGATGCTGCTTGTCATATTGCAGTATTTTTAAAATTATTTGCTAAGGTAATCACAGAAACAGTGAACTCTCATTGAGATCTTTGCAACACTATATACCAGTAAAACAATTAATATGCATTTGATGTTTCTTTTTGCTTATAATATGTCTTTAGTATCAAAAACAGGTTTATTCAACTATGTTTACAATAAAGAAAAAATTATAAAATAACATTAAATTTGGCAATACATTTATAAACCATTAAATTACTTAATGTCCAATATTAATAAGATTCCATGTGGAATTTGCTATTAGGTGAGGAGCTAACTTCAAATCTCTTTCTTTGATATCTTTTAATTTTTGTAAAAAAATTAATGTTGGATCACTTTCTGTCTATGGTGTATAATATGTCTTTTGTTTAAAAATACTATAAATATCTAGGTAAATGCAAAAACAGGATCTTTTGTTGAGAAAAATTTTCCAAGATCATTATTGTTAAGAAGTTAATAATATTATTTGGCTGCTAGAAGCCATACATAATGATATGTGAGTAGAAAGTTTGTGTCCACTTCACCTTTGCTGTCCCAGGGGGGCATGAGTTTGGAATCCCAATGTAATTAGTGAACTGCTGCTCATCTGAAGTCTGCTGACCAGTATACCTGTGCTGATATTCCTGCCATTCTAAATAAATTCAGCCTCTGACCAAGTGTGCCTTCCTTCAAGAAAGATGCTACTTAGTCAATCATGCCTTCCTCAGTCATATGCTATTCTGAAGAACCAGCCTGCCTTCATAATAGCATCAATATTGATATCCGAGAAAAGGGCCATCATGGACTAAATGAATGTAAATTATACTATGAACCTATATGACATTATATCTTTACATTGCTCTTCATATCTTGCCATGTTTTTAAATCCTTTGTGTTTTCCTTTTGCTTGTAACCATAACAATTCCTAAATGTAAACATGATGAATTATTGTCAGTAATATAATTTTATTGTACTTATTATATTGTTAAATTAATGCCTCAGCAAACAGAAATAAACTTGCTTATATTATATTTAAGTTGTGTGTGTATTATTCATTTTTACCGATATGGCTGAGACTGTCTCCCCATGGATGTGGGAGATGGTGCAAATGATAGTTTTTAAGAACTTGCATAGAAAATTAAGTTAAAGAAGAATTCTATGGTTTGTGTGAAAAAAGCGTATAATTTGCCTGATGACGTATTACCCTGAAGGCATACCGGTCTAATGTTGCGATTTTTAAGATAACGTCTCCAAGTGATCTGCAGACACATCTACTCGATAAGATGTGTCCGCATATCACGTGAACACGTCACGTTAAAAAGTGCAACATTAAGTCGGTATGCCTTCAGGGCAATACGTCATCGGTTGACCATGTGATAAAAAACAAAAGGAATGTCACGTGATACACACCGACTGAACAACAGCATGTTTCTTGGTCCTGAAAAAAATATACAAAAAAAAAAATTAGTGAAAATTTAATACTGTGAATACAAAATATAGTACCCACAAAATTATTTAAAATGTACATGCATGAAAACTATTCAAAAATCTTTAAAATGTGGCCAATTATAACAGCGCACAGCGCTGTAGTTGTTGGGGGGGGGGCCTGGGTGTTTTTGACAAGCGAAGCTTGTAGTACAAGATATGGTAATACAAAACCCAAAAATACAAAAAAAAACCCAACAAATTACTGAAAATTTAATACTGTGAATACAAAATATAGTACCCACAAAATTATTTAAAATGTACATGCATGAAAACTATTCAAAAATCTTTAAAATGTGGCCAATTATAACAGCGCGCAGCGCTGTAGTTGTTGGGGGGGGGGGCCCTGGGTGTTTTTGACAAGCGAAGCTTGTAGTACAAGATATAAAATACAAAACCCAAAAATACAAAAAAAAACCCAACAAATTAGTGAAAATTTACATGCATGAAATACAAAATAAGGTCAATACAAAATATAAAAACAAAAAATTATGGAAAATGTGCCGTTAATCGCGATCACATGCCCTACTTTTACATACATTGGCTAATGAATTTACGAAAAATAATTTGATATTTGTAGAAATATTAACCCAAAAATACAAAAAAAACCCAAACAAATTAGTGAAAATGTACATGCATGAAATACAAAATAATGTCAATACAAAATATAAAAACAAAAAATTATGGAAAATGTGCCGTTAATGGCGATCACATAAAAATGTGCCATTAATCACGATCACATGCCCTACTTTTACATACATTGGCTAATGAATTTACGAAAAATAATTTGATATTTGTAGAAATAGTAACCCAAAAATACAAAAAAAACCCAAACAAAAACCCAAACAAATTAGTGAAAATGTACATGCATGAAATACAAAATAATGCCAATACAAAATATAAAAACAAAAAAATATGGAAAATGTGCCGTTAATGGCGATCACATAAAAATGTGCCATTAATCGCAATCACATGCCCTACTTTTACATACATTGGCTAATGAATTTACGAAAAATAATTTGATATTTGTAGAAATATTAACCCAAAAATTATTTACAAATTAAATGTAATTAAGTGGAAGTTTGATAATTGAAGAAATATAAAAAAAAAATTTTTTTTGTAAATTTAAAAAAAAAAAAGTTAATGCGAATCTACCATTAATCGCCATCTTGTATAAAATGTGCTGTAAGACGCCGTAGTTTCTACAAGCATTTGGTAATTTTAAAAACGGACTGTATATTGGTAATTTTATTAATAAAATTATTGAAAATTAATTACAAATTAATTGAAGAAATATTAACAAAAATTGTTTGTACATTTAAAATAAAGATTTAATGCGAATATGGCATTAATGGTGACGTTACTTTTACATGCATTTGGATTACTTATTGTCTATATTCAATAATATAATTAATTCTAAAATTATAATTATTATAAAAAAAATTAAAATTACTTACAAATAGCGTTCACTGTGGAGGACTGAATTGGGATATATGTTCTAAAATTGCAGAGAAAGGATCAGCTTTGTATGACTGCCTCCACATAAAAAAATCACTGTGATCAAGTGGATAGCAAAATCACAAGAGACAGAAAAATCAAAAAATTTCCCAAACCTCTCTCCGAATTTTAAATCTCGCGGTTTAAAAAAAAAAAATTGACTCTCTGATGGATTAATCACGCCAGTCACTTCGTTGCCATGACAATGTTGTCATACAAAGATCGTCGATGCCTACCGGAAGGGAAACCGGTGGGTCAAATACGTCATCAGGCAAATTATCCGTAAGTACCGAAAATATGGCAGTTTCCACTCATAACTTGCATGAATTTGACATCAGTAATTCCTCAGTATAGAATATGTATGTGGTGCACATAGATTATTATATGAAGATCAGTAAAATTAAAGATGATAAACTTATAAGTTTCAACACTGTCATTTTTTTGCTGGTAGCAAGGTTCTACAAATTGCTAAGCAAATATGTGATCCCAAGATTCCAGAAGATATACCATACAATGACTAATAAAAAATCTTACTATCTATTTTCAGCTAGTGGTAATGAAGATGATAGCTTGTTTGATTTTCAAATGAGAAAACAAATATCTCAAGAGAATTATCAAGATTACAATCTGGCATTGCATACATTGGCCAAACATTGTGAATTTACAACTGATTTAGAGAATATATTCCTGAATGAACTATTGTATGGGGTGTTTGTTCATAATCTTAGAAAAACTCTACTAAGTGAAGTGGATATAACATACAGAATGGCTATTGCAAAATGTATAGCATATGAACTAATAACAGATAATGCATTTAAATATTAAATGGTAGTAAATGAATTTAAAAAAATACCACCAGTGTATACAGAGCTAAGATGGATAAATCGCCTAAAAAATTCATAAGAAATGAAGGGTGTGCAAATTCAAATCAGAAAAATGCTGTATTTGTGACATTAAAGGACACATGGGTCACTTTTGCAGAAAAATGAAAAAGACAAGCCACGCCTGGACATTAAATCAAAGGGAGGCAGAACTTGTAGAAAGTTAGAGATAAAATCATTAAATGACTCAAATAATCTATGAATTATTTTCTATGTAACCATTTGTGAAATTAAAGTCAATATGGAAGTTGACAGGGATACTGGATTATCAATTATATCTCTGAAGGAGTAGAACAAAATTAATGTGAAATCCAAACAGAGAGTAAAATTAGATAAGATAAAGGTAATGGCCATGGATATAAATGGAAACAGAATACAAATATGTGAAAAAGTTTTTGTTCCAGTGAAAGTAAATCAAAAATTAAAATTTTTACTACTGGTTATTGTAAAGAGAGACATCAGTCCACTGCTCAATCAAAACCAATTCCATTCTTTAGGAATCTGTCTTAAAATTATTAAGGTCAAACTAGAAACAGAAGTTAGAACAATGTTTCCTCAGCTGTTTAAACAGTAAATAGCTGAATTAAGAACAAGATCAGTAGATGTAAAGTTAGCTAAATGTGTGCAACCTACAGCGTATAAACCATGGAAAGTCTCATACACTCTGAAGTCATAAGTTGAAGAGAGTAGAAAATATGATTAAAAAGATGCTATTGCCTTTAGAAGACTCATCAAGGGTTACTACTGTGGGTTGTTAAACTGGATGGGACTATTCATCTTGGTAGAGATTATGGAGTTTCTGTAAATAAATATATATAAATAGGGGTGCTTATCTCATGCCAAGTGAGTCTGCAGTTCACCAGAAACTGGTCATAGAAAAAACACAGAATTGTTAACATTATGTACCAGTGTTGATTTGTTTAAATGCAATAAATTGTGGCCCCAAACATCTCTCAAGCAAAAATGAACATGTTATTGCAAAATATAGGTGGAATTATTTTCTACTCAGATGATATACTTATTACTGCCCAGTTGGAAGGGTTGGGAAAATGAGTAATGGAAATGTGCTCAAAGCTAAATAAAATGGGAGCTAGATTAAATGCCACCAAGTGCATTTGGACAATTTCAGAAATAAAATTTGGAGAACATGTGATAAATAAGGATGGAAAGTACCCTAACCCTGAGAAAGTGAGAGCTGTAAAAAAAGCTGCCACACCTAAGAATGTAAAAGATTTATAAGCTTTTCTGGGAATGTTAAATTTCTATAAAAGTTTTTTACAAGGTAAATCACATGTATTAACACTGTTGTATGATTTCTTACATAAGGCAAAATGCTAGAAATGGAATGAAGAGCATAAATTGCATTCAAGAAAGCCAAGGACTTATTAAGGTCAGAAAACTTCGTAGTGCATTATTGGAGTGATCTGGTCGTGACAATTACTATAGATGCTTTGGATTTTTGAGTTGGAGCTGTCATCTCACACCAGTATGGTAAAGACAAACAGCCAATCACTTATGCCTTCAGAACATTATCATTGGCTGAAAAAAAATATAATCAATTCGATAAGGAAGCCCTGCTATAATATTTGTAATAAAGAAATTTCATCAATACATATATGGATGTAATTTTACATAAAATGCCTGAATATGCAAGCCAGAGACTTTTAAGGTGATTTAACATATTAGTTGCATATGACTATGAGTTAGCTTACAAGCCAGAAAAAAGAGATTCCACATGTGGATGCATTACATGACTATTTGTGAAAGAGTACAGCAGAATTTTACAAAACTAAACATATTTAGATGCAATAAATATTTTAACCTAAATAGTTATAAAGTTGCTGAATGGACAATTAGAGACCGTGAATATAGTAAGCTAAAGAATTGGATCCAAGAAGGATGGTCAAAAAATTGACCAAGTTTAATTGCTATGGCAATTGAAAAGCTCGTCAGAGTTTGTCAATCTGTATCTTGATTGATTGAGTACTCATACCAGAAGAATAATACAAGAAAGTGCTAAAGTTGTTGCATAAAGGATATCCAGGAGTTGTGCGGATGAAGATGCTTGGACATTCATACAAATGGTGACCTAAAATAAATAGAAAAATTGAAGAAATGGTAAAAACATGCCATGATTGCCAATCTGCAGCTGATTTACTGATGAAAGCTTATAAACCATTGATAGAGGTTAAAAAAATCATGACAGCATATCTATATAAATTATACATGATCTTTGAATGGACATTTAATATTAATAATCATAGATTCATATAGCAGATGGGCTGAGTATAAGCTCATGAAAACTACAAGTACTAAATGTACCATAAAAGTCCTACAGGAAGTGTTTTCCACTCATGGATATCCTAGAATACTGGTATTTAATAATAAAACAAGTTTTACTGCAGATTTTGAAAAGTACTTAACAGATAAAGGCATTTATCGTGTTCTTACCCCAACCTAACACCCCGCCTCTAATGGGCTTGCAGAAAAGGAAGTTCAACGTTTAAATCTGTCTTGAGAAAAGTAAAAGTTACAAATATGGAAGTAGCATTGATAGAAATCATGTTCTATCAGCATTTTACCCCTAGGGTGATGAACTGAAAACATCTGCAGAGTTGCTGTTTGGGAGAAAATGTCATACTCATTTATTTAAACTTTGTAAAAAAAAAAATCAGAAAAAGTATTTCTAGCAAAGGTCTGTATAATACAAACTTTGTGAAATTTAGAGTCAGCAAAACTGTATGAATTTGACACGTATTAAAAAAGAGATACCTGGCCCCATAGTTGACAAAATATCTGAAATCATACAAGTAATTAAACTCTAAAGTGGTGCATGTCAGAAGACATATATATCAGTTATGTCAGCGATTCTCTGATATATCGACCATGATAAATAAAAGACCTGTTTTCCCTCTGTTGAGCAAAATGATGTATTGCCTATTAAGCGAGAATAGGAAATGAAGTTAGGGTGAATTAAGATGTTGACTCTAGTAAAGATGAACAGAACTGATGCAAACACAGATCCTGATGAGAATAAAAATACTTCTACTGCATGAAGTTAGAGAAATCAGAGAAAGCCTGTCAGATATAGAGATTATTTTCTAGAATAAGGGAAGGTGTACTAGTGGTAGAAATATTATAAATTGTGTGTTAATAAAGTTTTAATTAAATCATGCATATTTCACTGACAGTATGGTATTTATTTTATCTAGAATGATAACTCTAGAAAAAACGTATTATAAAAAAAAAAAACTTTTAAAATAAATTATGTAAATTAGCATAGCTAATAAAAATAGTCTGAGATTCTTAGTGCACAGCAATTGAAAGCAGTCAGTCACAGTCAAGAGAAGAAAACAGTTGATGAAAGTAAAACAATGCATTTCTCCAAAGGGAGAAAAGATAATGCTGAACAAAGTTAGTTTTAATAAATTACTTATTATTAAAGTTTAAATGGAAAGAAGTTTGCATGGACTTTAATTAGATGAGTAAACAAAGCATTTAGAGATTAATGAACTGTATAATTATCGGCTGTGTGTGAAATAAGATATTTCCACACACTAAATATATTTCATAACAACTCCCAAAAGTAAATGGGATAAATTATTGTCAGTAATATAATTTTATTGTACTTATTATATTGTTAAATTAATGCCTCAGCAAACAAAAATAGCCATGCTGATATATATTCAAGTTGTATGTATATTATTCATTTTCACCCATACTGCTGAGATTGTCTCCCCATGGACACGGTAATAATTTAATGGAAATAATTGATAGAGAATATATAATAGTGATTGAAGTATTTTACAGCTTTCAACACATAGTCATTTTTCAGTTAAGAATCTAGACCTTTACCCAGGAAGACCTATTATTAAAGTTCATATTTGTATTTCTGTTTAATCATTTTATAATTTTATGGCAATATTTGTTTTATATATATAAAAAACATACTACTTGCAAGATGGATCTTGAAAAAGCTAATATCCTTTTACTTTTAAGATGTGATTATTATCAGTAGTGATACTAAAACTATACGTCATTAGGGCAGTATATCACTTCCGCTAGAAATATAGCCGTTGTAATCATGTATGATATTCATACATTTATGCAAAAATGATTGATTATTTTACATTTAATAAAAAAAATTCATATCTACTTTTTACAAAATTATTAATTCAGTATTACGGATTTTCAAGATGGAGGTGAGTCGTAAAAAGTCTTGATTTAACCTACATATTCACGTGGTTGTGCATGTAGCAAAGTTAGTAACATTATCAAAATTATTTTCTTTTCACTAAGTAATAAAAAAATAACTAAATTAAATTAAGTTTTAAGTAAGAGCAGTCTACAAAGCTACCAATATATACATATGCGTGTAACTATCAAAACATTATTGTTATATGCTAATGCGGAGAATAATAATAGAAACAGAATTAAATCACTCTTCTAATAAAAACGAAATTTTTAAAACAAAAATTGCAAAATAAGCTTTTTTCCTTGCGTGTTTTAGCTTTTATTTTTTAATAAAAAAAAAACTTTTTCTTTTCGAAGTTAAACAAAAAAATACTTTTTTTATATTACATAAAACATCCTATTTTGTAAGATTCAAACGTGATCAAGAGAAAAATGTTTCATAAAATTTATAAATCATATATTTGTATGTGAAATTAAATGAACTTGAAAAAAAAAAAATGGTGCTTCCATTTACAAAAAGAAATTGCATCGGCACATAATTTGTAATTTAATAAAGTTGAAAATAATAATCAAATGACGATATTTCTCAAGAGTTCATATGAAATTCGGGCGCTGGAAATGCTAAAACTGGACTCGATCTGAGGAGAGTCTGGCACTACCACTCCACTAAAACTTGTAGGTTCAATAAAAACGATATAGAAAATATCTAAAATAGCTTTCAATATCTTTCCATAGAGAAATAATGAAAGGGATAGACATTTTTTTCAGATTATACAGCGATATTTTTCTCACTTGTTTAGCTGTCTATGATTACTAAAAAATTTAAAGTTCTAAAAATCAAATTTAAGCTGGTGGTATGTAAACCGCAAATACCATGTGATATTTTTAGACATACATTATGCATTTTCAGGTTGTTTTTGTAGTTCATTCAATGCATCTCTTATTTCAACTTTACAATATTACAGCCATCCACAAATTCAGAAATCCAAATAACCCTTTTTCAATATGCATACATTTTACAAATGTCTTTCACTTATCAGGTGAACTAGAGGTTATCAAACATCTGAATTCCATATCCATATTGGCAGATAGATATTTTTTTATTAAATCATTCTCATGTAGGTATAGAACTGCATCCAAAAAAAAAAAAAAGACATTTAATATAAAAAAATTACATTAATTACTTTGTATTTACACAAATATAAATATATTTAGTCTTATTTTAAATATATATATATAAATAATGAATTATAACAATGCTAATATATTTTATAAATACAGTAACTATAATAAACCATCTTAATCGTATTCAATGGAAAAGCATTTAAATACAAATTTAGTGGAAATAAGCATTTTGTCATATCTCAAGTTTTATTAATTTTAATGCTAGCACATTATCTATTTATTAAAGGCAACCTATTTCTGTTTATCAAAATTGCCTCTATTTTTGTATTATTCACCAGTCTATTAATATTAGATGGAACACAAAATGAAATATTATATAAATCTCTATATAAATATTTAAAAAATTTAGTTTGAGCATTTGAAAATAGAAATTCATTTTTAATCATTAACTTTGTGCTCCTTTAAAGTTGAGTATTTTTTTTTAAATTGGTATAAAGTACAATAAATTTGTTTAATGTTTAATCAACTTCAGTTATCTATTGTAAATGTTTCAATATTTTGTGATTTATCATTTTCATAACAATATAATTTCTCATTTGAAATTTAAAAAAGTTAAGACTTGCTTTCTTATGCATAACTGGTACTTGTAATTTATGATGTATGTAGCCTTTTTCACCCATAAGATAATTTATACTATTGTTATATCCACAAACAAAAAAGATCAACAATGTACCTGTTAACAAAGCAAAATTGCAAATTTGTGAGACTATGGACAGACTCATAGGACAACTTTTAGACACTTTGTAATATTTATCTTTAAAAGAAGCAACAACTTTTGAAAGTGTAAAATTGCATAAAGGTGGAAATCCTTTGAAATTTATG
This sequence comes from Epiperipatus broadwayi, assembly GCA_028023455.1. Lineage (NCBI taxonomy): Eukaryota > Metazoa > Onychophora > Udeonychophora > Euonychophora > Peripatidae > Epiperipatus > Epiperipatus broadwayi. Next base: position 4,958,885 of record JAQFVV010012398.1, read on the forward strand.
ATGAATTTTGGTGGTTTATTTATGCATCAGATATATAAATATACTGCATTAGTAACTGCTACAAGATATTTTAGGATAAGGTGAACATACTATTGCTTCATCTTTTAATTTTATAGACAAAATTAAGAATATTGTAGTTGATGAAATTGATATTATTGTCTCATTAGATGTGATAGAAAGGTATGGATTTATTGATAGATTGAACAAGGCTTAATAAGTAAAGGTGTTTGCCAATATATTATAAAATGTATTATTGATTGCTATATTTTGTAGAAAATATATTAGGCTTTAATAACTCGAGAGCTATAAGTTATAAAGCTAAGTTTTTACTTAAAAAAAAAAAAAAATAGTAATAAAATGTAAACACATATCTAATTTAAAAAGCAATAAAAAGATCATTATAATTACGAAACGTAAATGTAAATAGATATGTACGTTTTAAAAAGTAATGAAAAATAAATTCTGTAAAAATAAAGGAAACTTTATTTTAATAATTTGAGTTTAAGTCTAATTCAAGAAGAAAGATTGGTTGACAGATAAATTATTAAACAGATAAAGATTGTAACTTAAAAGCATTTTATAAAAGATTGCCAAAAGATAATGCAAATGATTATTTTCAAGGCCAGATATAACTCGTGGATTTAAAATATCAAGAAAACTGTGTATTGTTAAAATCAAGCCATTAAACTATTTTAGGAGAAAACAAATGGAATAAATATTTGAAGCTAATTACTGTGGATCACAAATGGTTGTAATTAGAAGCCGGATCCTTATCATCATTCTAAAAATGCATTAGTTAAATGGATTTAAACCACTAAACATCACATGACCACTAAATTAAATGGATTTACTTTTACATTGGAATGATAGGAATTTATCAATGAATACAAGCAGGAGAAAACAGTATAAATAGTGCATGCAACAAAAGAGCATCATTGTCAGCTTTCCTCCACTCATCACATGCTGTTGTGTGTTGCTGTCATAAGGACTTTTGAGAAAAGCTGAGTGAAAAGTGCCTTAAACTTTTCTGCAAAGATGGAAGTGTCCCAAAGCTCAAGTGCCTTTGAAGATAAAAGAAAGCCAGCTAGGGAAAATGTTTACAGACCTTACTGGTCTTTTTATGTTTTTTTGTATGCATGAGAAGATCAAATTAAGATTGTGTTTTCACTTAGTTTCACCACTATTGTAATTTTTGTTGGCGATTATAACATTGAAGATTTAGAACTTTAAATCAAGGACTAATTGGTAATGTGTATATAAAGTAACTATGGATCAGTATTTAGTAAAATCTTAATTGCTGTATATATATAATATGTAAATAAATGTATTTATTCTTATTTAATAATGTTTTGGGTAATTAATAATTTTGTGATAATTGTTGGTAGTCAGCTTCATAGCTGAATACACAACATTGATTCTTTGAGATTTATTGAAAATAATGTTGTTGCTTCTTTTGAAGATAAATATTACAAACATATAAAGGTTAACAATTGTAAAAGAAAAAAAAACATATAAAGATTATCCCATGAGTCCATCTTAATTTTGCTTTGTCTACATATGAGGTGAAGACTTTTAACAATTGCAATTTTAAACTTAATAAAATGTACAGAAAATAATGTTAATGATGTTTTTTTGTTTGTAGACATGAAGATAGTATAAATTGTCTTGTGTATGAGTTAAACAAGCTATTGATTCTTGAAATAGAACAGAATAAAGCTATTAAATATCTTGATTTGTATGTTACAAGTGATGATAGTTTATGGTGATCAAGCTATTTCAAGAAAGAGGCTATTTATATTGTCAATCAAAAGTATGAATTATGCATATGAAGACAAGTCTTAGATCTTGTTTATTTCACAATGAGAAATTATGTCATTATGAAAGTGATAAATCACAAAATACTGAAACATTTACTAAAGAGTTGATTAATGTTGGTTATAATATTAAATAAATTTATATCAATTTAAAAAAAAATACATTACTCTAAAAGAACAAAGTTAGTAATAAAATATGGATTTCTATTCTATGAGTTTCAAATGCTCAAGCTAAATTTTTAAAAACATATATAAAGATTTACTTAATGTTTCATTTTGTGTTCAACATAATGTTTATAGATTCATAAATAATTCAAAAAATATTATACCTGTTAAACAAAAAAGTAATATTGCGTATCAAATTTTATGTAAGTACAAGCCCTTATACATAGTTGAATTGAGGTGAAGATTAAAAGGGTATCAATTGTTATATAAACATAAAAAATAAGAATAATAATGGATTAATAATGATATCTATTTTCTTTGATCATGAAAAAACATGAGTTTATTTTCAATTTTAATCTAAAAAAATAATAATTTTTTACGGAGAGAAATCACAATAATAGAAAAAGTAAGAAGGCAATTTTGATGAATAGAAATAAGATATCTTTAATGACTAAACAATGGGCTAACATTAAAATTCATAAATCTTGGGATATGACATGATGATGTTTATTTATACTAAATTTAAATGATTTAAGAAGGTTAAGAAATTAATTGAAAGTACTTCTGTGGTTTATTATAGTTATTTATAAAATATATTATCACCATTATAATTTATTATTTTTATTATAATTTTATTATAATAATTATTCTATAATGGACATTTTGATTTATTATATATATACATTAAATTAAACATGGCTTAATGTATATATATTGTACCGTCAAAAATGTATGTCCATCCAACAAGATTTAGAATCTAAGCAAAAGTACCCCGAATCCAATCATGTGCGAGATACACAGGTCAGGAGAAATCATGAATTCTAACCTATTTGGCCATTCCCCAAATCTATAACATTATGAACAACACCTACGGTGATACCACATAAATTCATTACATCCCGGCCCGGTGCTACAATGTTTTACATGAGACTCAACTGGTGATGATGATGAGAGATTGAATGAACCCAAGATATTAAATTATGAGTATACATAAATCTAAATATTAATAATGAAATTCGAACAACTGGATTAAGTTTAAAATATAAATATTTATTTTAACATAATTGATGATGAGTTAAGATATATATAATTGACTCTACGCTTATAAAACTGTTTTGATTATACACATTAAAGAATATTATTAAGATTATATTGATATTGACAAATATTAAGTTAGTGTGGCATTTACAAGAGACGGATTTGTCGGAGTGGTTTGGTGGCCGTTTTATACATAAACATACATTTATAAAGATATAATCAAGTTTTGCTAATTAAAAGATTTTAATACATAAGTTTATTGTTTTTATTTAGATATTTCATTTATAATTACAATGCGGATATATTTTTGATTGGCAGTATAAAACATTATTTCTTTTATATTTTCAGCATTTAATGATGGGATATAGCGAAAACTCAATATTTGCGGGAAAAGTTTATTTCAGTAAAGAGGGAGGGCAGCTTCACGATAAGTTGGGTTTAAACACCAACAAATAGAAAGAGAAAAACAGAATGTTTTATTATCGCATACTATTACAATTTTACTTTGCTAAACAGGCTGAAACTAACTGTAAGAAATGGCGGTGCTAGCATAATATCGAGAGGAAATGGCACATTTGACCAGGATAAGGTCATTCTCCAATTTCTTATAACGATGTTACACGCCAGCTTTCTGCTGAGACGGTACAGGAAGAAGGTTGGTAGGAAGATACTATAGGCCGGACCACGGCAAACTATACATTGCTTCATCTACTCTAACCTGGATGATCTAGAAGTAAACGTAGACTTCTTTATGATGAGGATACGAATGATGAAGCTTTGAATCCCTGGAGTTAGGTACAGGTGATTCAAAGCAGTATATAATATATATACTTGGAGGAGAGAATGACTAGCGAAATGATCATGATTCCCTGGAGTGAGGTACAGGCGAATCAAATCGAAGCCGTATGCGGCTTATAAATAATTAGATATATGCTAGCAACGCTATCATAATAATATAAAATTAATAAATTTAACTATTAAAGAAAAGCCTTAAATGGTTTAACAATACGTAATAACATGCAAGTATAATGACCTATGTAATATAAAGTCATTGATTATAAAGTAACTAATATTAATAAAGCTTGCATTGCTCCCCACTTTCTGAATCAATATTTTAATATAGTAATTAAAAAAAACTCAAGGATTCAAATTACAAAATAAAGTTAAGTCGCCAATCTTTGTGGCAATAATGATCAATAAGAAATTTATCACACTAACGGACACCAATAGCCACCCTGGATTGCAAAATATTTATACGTTTCGTATAAATTTACGACAAAACATGTAGATAAAAATATTCATTTAAAATATTACCCAAACTTATGAAGTATTTAAAATAATTAATAAGAACTCATTTTAATTCCACACCCCTTCCCTGTTTAATAGAAGTTCGTACGGTTAAGTTTTTTTAGTGGCATTTATAAATAAAGGAAGCAAATGTAAAAATATTCATAAACTTTAATCATAACCGCACTAACTAATAAAAATAATAATAAGCATGAGTTGGATGAAATAATAATTAGGCAGCAAAGAATTGATATAAACGGTTAACAAAACTTTAAGAAAACATTAAATATAACGAAATTATTAGCTTACAAATTAATTTACATAGTTAAAGGTGGATAAGGCAGTTATACATTCTTTTGGCTGGTTACCTCAGGATTCTTTGGAAGCACCGGCGAATCTGCTGCGGCAGGCAGCATTCTTTAGGGCTACATTGCGGCAAGGCTTGGCTGAAGACGGCGGATGGCAATTTGGTTCTCCCAAATTTCAAATGGACGTGAAGTCACCTAGCAATAACTGACCCAACTCTAACATAATAGATTTTTAGCTTTATTTATATCAGTTTTTGGCCCCTTAGAGAAAACTTATTCTAAAATAGACTTCCTGCCTTTAATGGATCTCTATTTTAGGAGAATCTTTGCTCTATTGTTAGTAAAGATTCAGTTTTAAGATGTCTAAAATCAATTCAAATCAATTTCCTGCTTGGAAATGGATTTGAATAAAACAATATTAATAGCTAACTAAAATGCATTAACTTTGTTTTAGCTTTTACTTTTTAAATTTTAATTTACAATTTCCTGGTTTAAAATCATAAGACAAACTCCCCACCTCTTTAATTATTTCAGACAGTTATCTTGAATTTACATTTTATTTTGTGAAAAATTATAACGTATTAAAATATAAAAATACAATTTTTAAAAAATACAAAATTACCTAATATTTTTAATTATGCATATACACTACTATAATATATGTTTTACAAAAAAAAAATGATGACACGTGGACAGTGGTAAAAGCATGAAACTCGACCTTGAACTAAGGTCGACTGTTTCAATATATTGTAACGGTATACAATATGCAGTTACATTAATTTAAAATTAAAATAAAAACTTAAGTTTGTAAATAAACACTAAAAACTAAATTAAAGAGTTGTTAAACATATATATATTCACACAGATGCAAAACTTTAAAAGTATTTTTTTTTTAAATAAAAAGAAAAATATTTGAACGTACTTTTTTATAAAAAAGGGTAAAGATCTAAATATAAAATATTTTTAGTAAAAAGTAACATAAATGAAAAAGATTCCTATGTAATCTCAGTAAATGGAAATGATTGTGTTATTAATTATCAAAAAACAAACTAGCCCTTGGGGCTCTTATATAAAAAAGTCAGATGAAAGATATAGATAAGAGAACAAAAAAAAAATTAGATGTCTAATAGAAGCAGCAACCAATGCTCGGACCTTAACAAAAATTTGGAACAAAAAAGGAAACTATGTTCAGTGAATCTGGAGCATTACTATAAAAAGAAAACAGTTCAAATTAAAAGACAGTTCCAGCTTGATTTTTTTTTTGAGATGGGTGATAAGATGCACTTTTCACCCGCTCTCTTATTTCAAATGAAATTACTGATGAATTATTAACGTACTATTGCAGACCCCAAATCATATAGGTTCTGCAATAAAATAGTACCAGGATTGAACCAGCTAAGGCCACCTCCAGAACAACAGACCGGTCTTCCGATAAAGATTTTGTGAGAATTGGCACCAGGACCCAGGACACTTCTACTGTAAGATATGAATTGTAAAATTTAAAAGTAATTAAGAACTTTCATCAAGATTTGACAAGCTTTTAATAATCAACTAAACCTAATTTTTAAAATGAACTTTTATCTGTCTTTAAAGATTTCAAAATCAATTAATAATGTTTAATTTTATATATTTGAATTTGCTAATTTAATCATTTTCATTTTTTTATTAATATTTATTGACTAAATTATATAAATGTTAAATTTAAGTCAGGCATGAATGGCTGCATAGATGTAAAGTTATATTAATTAATTAAGGGTGAGTTAATCTTAGGTTATTTGTCTCATAGTTAAATTGGGTTAATCAATTGGATATATTGGTGTAATTAGTAAATGTAGCATGAGATCCACTATGTGCAGGATCATATATGCCACTTTTGGGCAAAATAAGTCCTATTTCTCACCGACCATCAGAAGCAGACTGTATTCCCTGCTCCTTGGATCACACCTTTAGCCTATGGAATGGGATAGTAAGATGGAAAATGCAGTCCCTTCCTATGGAGTTTTTTTTATTGTTCTTCTTGCCAGACAGATGTACCATTCATGTACTGAATGAGAGTCAATGTCTTCTATAACCATGCTGTTCAGATGTGCATTCCAGACAGTATAGTATTGTGCCATTGTATTCATGCTGCATTGAATACATCGATATATCAGATAGATTGGCATTAGTTTGAATGCAAACTTTTGGCCTAAGGTTAAATAAGGAATAGAATATTTTCTTTTCAAATGCAATCTATGTAATTTATTCATACTCGACACTCTAATAAAATATTATTAAATTCATCTGTGTGGATTGTTTAAAATAAACATTTAAATTTAAAAATTAATAACCAATCTAAAATAATAAATTTTATTCCTCAATTTTATTTATATGTGTGTTAATAAATGTTTGTGTGTTAATTACTGGCAGTGGTTTATTTCATTTTTTTAAAAATATTAATATATTTCTTTTATGTAAGTTTTATATTAAATCTCTGCATCTCCATGAGCTAGTGGCATGGGCTGATGGTCAGAATAAAATATATATGTAAAAGTAAGATCTTAACAGTGCGTATCGGCCTACTCTATAAATTTTCCAGGTGCAAATAGCCTGGTGGCACCCTGTACAGCAGATACGGAAGACTTATTCTTCCCAGACTGTTATAATATATATATATATATTGTACCTTTACAATTGGTACAGATAGTTAGGGTTGGAAAAGTAGCTATATTTAAAAAAATTTAAATTTAGGTTATTTTCTAGCATACATTTTGATGTTATAGGTAGTAGGGGTTCAAAGTCATTATATAGCAGTCTTTGAAGATATATTAGATAATTTGAGCTCATTTTGAGATAAAATAAATAAAATGACATAATAAATTCTTTAAAAGATAGTATTAATTTTGATTTATTATATGTAAAAGGTAGTACAGAGAGAGAATAGCTTAATTATAGTGATAAATATTTTATATTATGTCTTTAAGTAATTATTTTTGTTTAAAATATTATTTAAATGACAGTTAATTTAATATTAGTTTAGAATGTGCTAAAATTATCACATGATTAGAGGTGATTGTATGAATATGTGAACTTTCAAAAATAAGGGGGGGGGATTTAATTTTAGCATGTTAACAAAAATTTGTTACATAATAAAATGTGGCAAATATAAAGTGTAGAGATAATATTTTAAAAGTAATAATTAAAATTATTATTATTTTATTTAAGTGTAATGTTTTATTTTAAAAATCAATTTTAGATCATTAAAATTTTGAAAAATTGTTTTAACAAGGATATTTAATTTTATAGATAAAATATTTAATATTTAAAGTATTGAATAATTTGATAATATTTAATATTGATGACTCATAATTCTAAAATTTAATTTTAAAAATAATATTGATGTAGTTATGTAAATTAGCAGATTTTTATAAGCAGTATTGATCAATGAAATCATTGGATTAAGGCTAGTATAAAAGCAGAGATTGAAGCCAGTCTAGATAGATTCAGTAATTTTCAGATTCTCTATATGTATTGCCACTCAGTGAAAGCCAGAGTAATCAATGGATGCCAGATGGCTTATGTATAAAATCCTATCCAGTGCATATGTATAGAGAATTTTGCCTGTTTTAATAACAGTTATAAGCAAGCATAAGAAATGGTGATCATGTGATGTTTATTGGTTTAATTTTCAGATTAAGACAGATTCAAATTCAGAATAAGACAGTAATTTAGATTTTAATGTGAAATTTAGTTTAAAATTTATAAAAAAATTTATATTGTGATTGTAGTAATTTCTTTTAAATTATTATTTTATTTAAAAGTATTTTAAAAATATAACTGGAATAACTATTTAAATAATGGTTCAATAAAACACCAAATTTCCCTATCAGACTATTCTTTTTGAAACTTAGCTTAGGACCAAAATAATTTTATGGAACATGATAGTAGTTACTTAAATATTGGGACAATGAATACCAAATGCCAAGAAATATACTACAACAAGGCTGGAGAAGATTTATGTAAGAACTTTGAAATTTTTATGAATAGTATGTCTAAAGTGAGTGAACATTTATTTGCAATAAATTTATCATATTATAGTGAAAACAATTTATTAAAGTCAATTAAGAGGAATTGGATATTTATTAAAAATCATTATAATAGTATTAAATTTGAAAGTAAGAAAAGAAAGTTAAGACTCTGCATCTAAGCTTAAAAATTGAATTTAAAATATTTTATTTTATGGCATGCTAGCAAACACCTTTTATCTCTACTTAACTACAAAACTATGAGAATAAAATTGAAAACACAAAAAATATTTTCAATCTAAGCTCAATAGCTTATATAGTCATATGGGTCTAAACTCAGTTCAGCACCCATACATTTTGGTGTCTTTGGCTCTTTTACAAGCATAGCCACCACTATCCTATTAGGCTGGATTGGTGTTAAACCATTAAGCATCACATGATCACATTTCCTATACTAGCACATTAATTGTTGATAAACAGAGCAAAACTCTCCATACAGTATTGCCACCTGTGCATTAGATCCTAAGATCTAGATGCAGTGCTCTCAGATCCAAAGCTCCTCACTGATGAAGGCCACAAGCCAGAAACTAGTCTGGGGATATTGGATGAGTAGGCATTGGATAGGGATTTTATGCACAAGCCTTCTGGCATCCATTGATTACTCTGTTTAGCACAGGTGGCAATACTGTATGGAGAGTTTTGCTCTGTTTATCAACAATTAATGTGCTAGTATAGGAAATGTGATCAAGAATGATATATTTAAAGGCAGATTGAAGAAGTTGACTTTTGAATGTCTTTTATGCTTTTAAAGGAACTTGTTATTGATTAAATCAATAAATAAGCTATAAACTCTAAAATGATTTTATCTGGAATAAATTAACTATATAATATGTCTTTTTAATAGATTGAAATTATTGAATGATATAGCTGTCATTTTATCTGGAAAAGAAAAATATCTAGTGAAAGACATGTCTAAATGATAAAATCTCAAATATTATAAATAAAGAAATATTTACTTCTAGATTATAAAAGTGCATCTGCTGATATACATATTAAATAAATTTATATAATGTTTTCACTAATATTTTTGACTGATGGAGATGCAAATATTATTTGTGCTACATTTATTACAATATATCTGCTATATACAATGGTTGAAATTAATGAAAAGTATGTATGTAGGAAAAACAAATATTTTAATGTAAAATGGATCATTAAATTATTATTTTATGAAGATGTTATATGCCTGGATAAAATTTTCAGAAAGGACTGAAATAAACATTTTGTCTTTTCGGGATGGTTAATATTCTTCTTGGATTTTATTATTATTATTTGTACATTTCTTCAAATTGTGCTGAGACAGGAATATGATTGTGCACAAAGCTTTCCATCTGTAATTAGGCAGTGGGGGAAGATTCCTGATAAGCATTCAGCTTATGAGAAGGAGGAGAGAAAAATATATATTTTTGTAACTTTAAAACTTTATCATTTTTTAATATTAAGTCTAACATTAATATTTAGAATATTACAATTTTTTTAAAAAACTAACTTATTGTTATTATATTTTAAATTCATTCTTAAAACAGATTCACATTTATTATTATTATGTTAAATAAAAAAATGGATATTCAGAAAGTAATTTTTTGAACAAGGTAAATTACAATATAATTGTTTTTTTTTTTAAATATATGATCCAAGAAGTGGATCTCCATAAATGATCTTAATAATTGTTGAGATCATTGGCAATTTCTTTTATTATTTATATTACATTTTGCTTGATAGTTTTGTTTTTTAAAAATGATACATCTTAATTCCTATTTTAAATTAGTATTTCATATTGCTTGAAATTAATATTAAATAATTAAATGAACTATTGATAGAATTATCATTGTGTGTATTTTTATAAAAGAATTGATGAATTCAGATGAATGCCTTGAAATATCCAAGGATATTTTAAATATTTGTTTAATGAGAATGTTTGAATATGTGTGTATTATATAACATCATTACATTATTAATATGTTATTTTTTATGAATGTTATTTGTTGAAATACAGAGAAAGACATAATACTGATCTCTAAATTATATAATAACAAATAAATAAACTTATATTACTGATGTATGTTTTTATCAAGATTATTTGTGCTTGAAAAGTTTAAAAAACCATCTTGAAATGAATTTAGATCTTTGTTGTTTCTTTAATATTATTTTGGAAATTATTTTAGAGTGCATTTTGTATATTTTATAATGTTAAGTGAGTTATTCAGCGTGGAAGATAAAGGATAGTGGTCAAGAGAGTAATATTCATATGAAATCCTAGGTATTAGTGGATATGTTGAAAACTGTTGTATGTGAATTACATTTTCATATTTTAAAGTTATTAAAATATACTGATAACATAGGGCTGCATATCATTTTCCATGGACAGTTGCATTTCCTTATCATCAATAAGTGCTATAATAGAGCCATGACTTGAATCTTAGGTGCTCGATGAATATGGACATATTATTATGATTTTGCTCTATATCCATGATGATATTATCTTACTCATTTGAGTTATTTTTGTTATCATTCCCTATCCTACACTATAATGGCTATCTGTCACCACATGAATCATCATAGAGGATAGTTTTATAAGTTGGTAAAGTAATAGCTAAACCATTTGAAGTTGATAATTAGTGAAAGTGCAAGCTGAAGTATATAGAAATTTATTTTGCAAGTGATGTTGAGATGTTTGATGATTGTCATAGTATATAACATAAGAGAGGAATGATTGATGTTTCTACAAGTATTAAAGATCACTTAGCTCAAACATATGCATATTTTAATTGGAATGAGTGTGAGAATAGTGAAAATGGTTTTGAATATGATGAATGTAAAAGTATAAAAACAAAAGAAATACAAATGTCAAACAATATAATTTATGGATAGTTTTTTAAATTTTATTATAAATAACTCAAACCCTTACAAAAATTTATAAAATTATCTCTTAAGTATTTTGCATAAATAGTAAATTTTTTATAGAGGGAGATATTCATATTTTCATTTAAAATTTCCTGATATTCAAATATCAGGATGATACTTTGCTAAACTGTAAAAAAAGTCTTTAATAATTTTTTAAAAAATATTTTATTTGTTGAATTTTAAGAAGTATATTTTAAATATAAACTAATATTGATGCACTATATCATAAGAAATGTGTCACATGATCACCATCTCTATATTAGATAGGGATTTTATGCACAAGCCTTGAGGCATCCATTGATTACTCTGTTTGGCACAGGGTGGCACTACTGTATGGAGAGTTTTGCCTTTGTTCATAAGAAATGTATTTTATAATAGTATAAGTGTAATATTAAGTTTTCTTAGAAATTGTGCAATTTATTGTAACTGTTCCCAACACAAAATAATAGAATATTATTTTTACTGAATGAGGAAAATATATTGTCATTACTGTTGTAAGTTTTTATTTTATTTGAAATGGTGAGATTGAAGGCTATCTTATTTTATTTCTTGTAATTATTGGTAAGATTTACTGAAAATATTTTTTTTAATGATAAATAATGTCAATTCTTATATTTTGTAAATATTTTTTATTGTGTTATAACCTTATTGTAATAGTATAATATTGTTTAATTTATAAATAAATTTGTTAACTGTTTTTTTTTTAAACTTATATTCTAGTCTACGTATGATTTATCTGCATGTTGTTTATTTGCTATTTCATTTCACATGCATGATTCACAGAAAATTAATAATTTGAAATATTACTTATTTGGCACATGATCTATAAAGATTACTTAGATATTATTTGTATTATATTTGATTGAGTAACAAAATATATTATTATTATCATCATCATCATCATCATAGAAGATATGATCATTGGTAATTATGTTTAAACTGATACAATACCAATGAATGATATATTTGATATTGCCACAATATTCAGATATATTATATTTTTTAAGAATGCCACATTAGCCTAAAATCTTATTACATTATTTATGTATTATTGCTAAACTTTAATCATTAAATAGATTTAATGTTGAGAGTCATTAAGTTATTTTAGTTGCTTATTGATGTTATTATTTTATAGGAGTAGTTAGATAAAATCCCTCATCATATTTAACTACAGGATGTTAATTAATTTATTTATTTTGTTATTAGTTTGTTAGAAATGAACCTGAGATTATTATTATTATTCTTTTGTGAGAATTGTAAATTTTCTATTGAAAGATGATAAGTAAGAAATTATTAGTTAATATTAAATGTCCAATTAGTATTTTTTATTAAAGGAATATTAACTAATTTATTGTTATTTCTATAATAAGTTTATAAATAATATTTTAGGATTATTATATATGTGTGTCTAAAGACATGAGAGTATTACATGGTAGTTTGATTATGTGAATTTAGTGGGATAATATTTTTATGCCATTGGGAATGTATCTTTAGGGTTGTATCCTCAATATTTAAGCCAGTGTACCTTGCTAAACATCTCATGTAAAAAGTTTCATAATTATATTTGTTATTTTGATAGAACCATATTTTATTTAAAATATTGAGCTAGTTATAAGTAAAATTTATTAGTGAAATGAATAGATTGAGTATTCTAGTTGGAACCCTAATTATTTATTATGAATCTAAGTGTTATGATATTTTAATTTAATAAGTTTTCTTTTATTTAGTTATTAGAAAATATTGTTTTATTAGATATTGTATCTTACTAATGTATCTTGAGCCAGTCAGAACAGTATTGTTTTAATAATCATTGTTTATGTAATCCAATCACAGTTCATTGTTGTTATATCTTAATTAGCCGTTTTCTTTTGTTCAGATTTCCTTTTGGGAAGGGGACAATATATATGTAAACAAACAGAGTAAATCACCCTTCTTCATGCTATAAATTATAAGCACTCTAAATGTTGAGCAAAGGCCAAAAATAGAAAGAATTCATTCTACTCTTGGTCCTTTGTTCAAAATTTAGAGTGTTTTTAATTCATATCTGAGAATAATTAATTTATTTCCTTTGTTCATATGAATGTTTTCATGGGTTATAGATATAAAAGACATTTTTCAGATTTATCAAATTTTAATTAGATATTCTAATGTTTTGACTTGATCACCCAAGCCCTCAATTGGGAAATGAATACTATATATTTGTAGAGATGCTGTAAATAGTGTCTATAAAGATGTTTGTAAAGGCTTTGTAAACAGTGTTCTCACTAACTGTTAAAGTTTCAAAACTAAAAAAAAAAACAATTGTATAAAATTGAACAAGTTGAAAAACAAATAAATAAACAACAAATAAAAAATCCAGAATCTGCAGAGTAATTTGTTGGTACAATTTGGTCTTTTTAGTATCTCAATAACTTCCCTCATCTTACATTGGTGTAGGTTTTTACATCTGAATAGGATCCTGGTCTTACAAAAATAAATATTGTGACCTGAAGCCATAGCATGGATTGAGAGTGTTGATGATGATGAATATTATTTTACTGCATTAGCATGTTCATTCCTTCTAGTGCTCACACCCACATAAGAAGACTTACAAATGCCACATGAAAAAAAAATTTTTTTTTAAAAACAAATTACTCTGAAGTTTATGAATTTTTTATTTATTGTTTATTTTTTATTTGTTTTTCAATATGTTCAGTTTTAAATACTTGTTTTTTTTTCTACTTGTGAAAGTTTAACAATTATTATGAACACTGTTTTCAGCAGCTCAACAACTATCTTTAAAGATACTGTTTATAGCTCTGCTATAATTATATAGTATTCATTACCCAGCTGAGGGCTTATATGATCAACATGAAACATTGGAATAGTTCATTAAAATTTTACAAGGATGAACCTGCAAAATATGTCTTTTATATATAAAATAAATAATGTTTTACAGTGCTAAATATTTAGATATAATGTTTTGAGATTAACTTATTGCAACTGTTTGTTTTTTTTAAATTTAATTGAATAGCCCTCCAGCAACAACAAATAATAATGTATTTTAAAATTAACAATATACTTCTTTAACATTTTTCTCCTTCACATATCAGGAAGAAATATCTTTTTAACTTTAAAACACATTGGCATTGCTGTAGCTGGAGAGCTATTCAATTGTATTTAAAAACAATTGCAATGAGTCAATATCAAAATTATTATATACATATGCACTTCCATCAATAAGTAAACATTTATTTATGTTAATAAGCCTCTATTAATTTAATCATCTTTTTTAGAAATGTACAGGATTGCAAATATTGAAAATTAGATAGATAAGTCTTATAGTTACTTGTGTGTTTTTTTATACATGATATTATAATCATGTTTCTGAGTTCAGTCAGGCTGTCAATATCTACATATTTCTTTTAAACTTTTGTTATATTGTTTTTTTTTTTCTGAGATAAAGGAAATATAAAGTTATCTTTAAAGAATACCAAAAAATTTCAGAATATTAAAAAAAAGGAAAATAATCACTGCAAAACAAAGGTATCTCTGTGAAGCAAAAACAAATATTTATCAGCTCAGTTAGTTGTCAGATGGTGAAAGTCTTTCTGACTTCCTTTCCTGTTTTACTTTCTAGCTAATACTAGCTAGATATTTATTTATTGACCTATCACTGGATAATTTGCTAGATTAGTTGTAAGTTGACAATCTGTTTGAAAAATTATAAAATTGCTTAAAGATTACAACCCTAAATATGAACCCTAGCTTGTGCTTGCAAACTATTGCTATATATTGCACCAGGAAGATTATACTATAAAAATGTATTTATTGTATAGTTGGTTGCTCTGTATATCATTTTCCAGAAAGCAAGTAAAATACAATAATTTTTTTCATGTAACCAGAGTTCTATTTTTTACTTTCTTCATTCTTCAGTCTATTATTCTGTTTTTCAGTTAATTGTTTAAAATAATTATTTTAATTATTGTTAAATATATTTTCAATTAACATATATCCAGTAGAAAGATTACAAAATATTATTTTTCAATAATAAGTCTTTTTTTGTTAATTATTGAAAAAATAATTATTAAATGATTTGTGAAAATACAAGGTAAAAATAGAAAGTAAAGCAATCAAATGTGCTACATTCATCAATAATAAAAGATTTAAACTACTTTGCAGAAATGTAACAAAAAGCCTGAAAAGATTTTTTTCAAAAATATGGTCTTATATCTAAAAATCAGAATTGTTCAACTATTGTATTTCGTATGATCTTCTATAATTGGGTAAATTGGACAAGGAAGAGAGATAATAAAAAATATTAATGTTTAAAATATAGAAAAATTATAGGGAACACCAAATGAACAAAAAGATACTATCAATTTAAACTTGATCTTTCACTGTTAAGTACAAGTAAAAGATTATTTAGTGCATTAAAAAAGTATATCTACAGTTTGTTTCAATGAAAAAAAGAGACTGATTTTTTCTTGAAACTGCTTATAGCACCATCTCTGAAATAATGCATGTATTTCATAATTACATTATCTAGTTATTCAATGCAAAATTTTAAGGAGCTATTATGTATAGGTCATGAATTATAATATGAAATATGATTGTTTATTTTGTACCTTTGTGAAACATCTTCAATATTCTTTCTGCCACTACAAAATCTTAAAAACTACTTTAAAACATTTTTGTGATTCATGACTTTACTTCCATTCGTAGTTTTAATTATTTTAAATATTTCAGTAGCAGTTTTGCCTAAACTAAAACAAAATTGAATGTTAGAATATTGTTTCATTGTGAATTAAGGTACAAAACAGACTGTCACATTTTAAGTCAAAAGTCATGATCCAGACACACTAGCATCTTAAAATGTTAATGCTAAATAGATAAATTATGTCACTATTTATTTAACCTACATTGATTCAAAGATAGTATGCAGTCATTGCAATGAAAGATACCATCATCTTTTTACTGGAACACAGTGCTTGATATTGATAAGCATAGCGACAGGTGAATAATCTAAACAACTGTGAGAAAAATGGACTCCACCGTCACAATAGTAAATGAATCACTCAGTACTGTGAAACAAATAATAAATTATTTCGTAGAAATGCATATTAGTATGATCATAATGAGTAAATTAATTGCTCTTAATGAATTTAATAATTCTCTAAAGATCTTTATATATTAATGAAAATAGATGTTTTGTAATACATTTGAAACAAGGCTTATACCAAACTTAACATATATTCAAAATTTAAAAATAGCAACATTATTATTAAATACAGGCTTCATGGAAATCCAAAATTCTCACACATTATGAATTTCTCATAAGATTAGTTAGAAGTTATGTAATAGTCAATCTCCAAAAAAAAAAAACAATTGAGTGCAAAAACAGAAAATTACAGTTTGAAGTTTTAAAAAAATTCATCATAAATTGCCCTATCTTTCAACATTATTAACCACAATTGAGAAAATAATTAAATAATATTTATGTACGGCAAAAGTTAATTATCTGGTTATAAAGTATTGTAACAGTACATAATCTAGATGTAATTATGGAAGTAATATGGTGAGATTGGAAACCATTCTCCCCACATTGACAAATATAAAGGGTGTATAAAATAAATATTGGATAGGAGCAGAGAGTGCCCCTCCATCCTTACAGAAGAATAATTAAATCAAAAATTCATCAGTAATTACTAAAGAACCATCAAAATCAACAGTCAACATTATGACTGAATTTAAAGAAGGTACACTCTAAAATAGACTACTTATCTAGCCACTGCCCAACTCAGGGCAGAATGTAACACAATTATTTTGATGCACATACTTAAGTGCTAATCCATCACTCATCAAAAAATAATTTGCTGAGATACTAAAGCATGTTCATCATCATCAATGTTCTGGTCATATAGTATTATTAATGTACTGCTAGCTATAAACTAAACTAATAAAAATATAAAATGTAGTGCATCAACATTAAATGTGATACTTGTGTGGCATACAGAGTTATCATAAGGAAGTCCAACCCCTACATCTGTAGAAATAACCATTATGCTCTGAACTAGCCCATGAAGCAAGAACTCAATGAACCGTTACTGTGAAAGAGAGATAAATAAACACAACAGCTTCAAGCTCTATGTGTGACATATCTTATTTAATTTTTATTCAAGATCTTTATATTGCAGTTTGTAATTGGATTTCTGTCATGGAAAGCAAAGAAAATTTTAATCACAAATATAACAATCTAAAAAAAAAAATACAAATTTTATTTCATGCATGATTAAACATAAATCTTCATTAAATATAGAATTAAAATGTACCAAAAATTATTGATGTACAGTAAATAAAAAACAGTATAATTTATTTAATGAATTTTTATTTAATATTCTTTTAATGATAAAAATTATTGGTAGCTATGTATTAGACTTGCAGTGACTTTCCATATTTGTATCAATCTGCTGACAACTTTCTAATCTTTAGAACTGACTAAAGTAACATGTACATTTGAATCTACAAACTTAAAATGATGAATTCATCAAAACAGACCGTGTGTACATGATATTTTTGCAAGATTTAAAAAATTATCAGAAGCCTGAATATGTATATGAAAAGGCTCTGAAGGTCTAATACATGTTGCAGTCCTGATACTAAAACAATTACTAAATTATAAAAATACTCTCAAATATTACTAAAAAACACTAAAATATATACATACAGTACTTACCATTATGATTTTGTCACAAAAAATGTAAAATATGATGTGAAATATTAATTTCTAACAATACTAAAAATATGAATTTCACCAAAATATTTGATGTTAAAAAGTACATTTTTAACAACAGTAAAAATATTGATTTGCCATACAAAAATATGTAAAATATGACAAGCCAATTATGCAATTCCCAAATGTAATTTAAATATGGACAAAACAATCATTAAATTACAAAAATAGTATAAAATATTATCAAAAAAACCGTAAAATATACACATATGATACTTATCATGTAATATATCACAGGAATTGTCATGATGAAACAATCAAATTTTCCAATTCTACATTATATTAAATGGATAAATTTTTTTCCCAAAATGGATGCTAAAAGTAAAACTTATTTTCCCCAAAATTCACACTTAATTAACATGTGATTGTGTTTGTGGTTCATCCAAAAATGATTGTAATCGGCAGTTAGTAATTCAACATTTTTATGGGCCTTCCAACAGTCAGAATATACTGTAAAATGTAAAATATACATATTCAATACTTACCAGGTAATATAAAACAGGAATTGTTGCAATGAAATAAACAATTTGCTGGTTCTACTTTATTTTAAGTGAATAATTTTTTTCCCCAAAATGGAGACTAAAAGTAAAATTTTTATTTTTTCCTAAAATGCACTCTTAACTTAACACATGATTGTATTTGTGGTTCACTCAAAAATGACTGTAATTGGCACTTCATCATTTAGGACTTTTATAGGCCATCCAACAGTTGGATATTAAATCGTTGAATCAAAACTACAAATACAAATGAAATAAAAAATAGTTTTAAAATGCAATAGACAGCACTAACGATGTTGTCAGAATGAAATCTGGACAATAAGTGAGAGTGTAAAATTATCACAAAAAAAACATGGCAATGGTACAAACTTCCTGCATATAGTTATTTCAATCAATTTCATTTTTATCTTCTAATCTAAGCTCTAGTTTTTTCCATTTTATGCAGCTTAATTTATAAGGCCAACTGCAAATAAAGTGAATCGCTGTTTAGGAATGGAATTCTTGAATCCTCCAACCATGTTCCCTTATGAATGCCAATTTTACTGTTACACATTTTGATATGAGATCGAATAACATCGCAGTGTTTACTTGACATGACCGCAACATACCAAATTATTTCTTCCCAAGAAAAAATGCCATACCATAAATAAAAACTTTATTGCAAAGTAATAGAGATAAAAAATATTTTATAATAAATGAATTTATTTGTTATGCACTAAAAACTCAAAAAATAATTGTTTATTCAACCATAATTGGGTTTTTTAGATTGAACTTGAAATAAAAGTGTGTGAGTCCATATAGGAATGGAGTTAATTCATTTTTGGACTTTCCCCCATCTTTTTATTTTAAGTTCAATCTAAAAAAACCAATTGTAGTTGAAGAATTATCTTTTTGTTTTTTATTGCATGACAAAAGCATTTATTATAAAAAAAAAAATATTATTTTTTAATTTTTTTTCAGATATTTTGCATTTCCCTTTTTGAGAAGTAATCTGTCTCTACATGAATTCAATTAATTTTAAATGGTATATTTATTACTGAAACGGGAACCTCCTAATCCCTTGCTGCTTCATCATCAATCTAGTAGCCCACTTGTCTGTGTTAGATTCGAATCTCATTTAAACTATAATATGTAAAATAAAACTACAATTTGCTGTCATGGCTGTCTGAACAGCATTATATATTTACATACAAAAGAACGCTATAATTAGATAGGTTTGATAGAATTATAGCGTATTATTATTAATATCGCATTTATTTTAATAAAATACTTTTATTATATTAAATAATGATAAGGTTCAATTTATTAATAAATTTATTATTTTAATTTGTATGTGGATATATAATCCAACCTATATGTGTAATGTATATAGGGGTGGCGTGATTTAAAACATTAAAATGTGTTGTTTAATTGAAAATGTTAAAGGATGAAAATATTTTAAAATGTTTATTTAAAAATGTTAAAAAGGTTTTCTTTCAAATGTGCCGAGAAGTCTTCTTTAAAAATTAAGATTCTTTTTTTCTTACAATTAAAAGTTGGTTAGAAACATATTCTGTCGTAAACAAGCATTTAATTAGTGACCGCACCTACCTTTGGTCAAATTAAAAAGTCATTTTAAAATCTGGCTAATTGAAATTGCGTCAGATATCAACATTTAAGTTATTTTTGAATTAAAATTGTTTATGGCAAAATAGTTTTACAAAATAACCATAAAAGTTATAACTAAAATATTTTAATAGCTTATCAAATATTTAAGATCAAAACTACATGTTTTTAGAATTTAATTAAAATGGAATTAAGTCAAAGTTATAACACCTCAGAAACTTATCAGCATATTTAAAAGCAGATTGTATGTTAACAAAATTAATTAAAAAAATGTAATCATGAAGCAAAGAGAAATTCCTAAAGGTGTTAAGCTGATAAGGAAAAGATATAAATGGGCCATATTTTGAGCGGGAAAGAAGTACTGAGAGATATAATACTGATAGACTGACAGAGATCTATATACTGAGAGGAGACTCCATATTGAAGCGCATTTTATATTAAAAAAATCAAATCTAGTTTTGAACTGAGATGTCCGGCTAGTTTGGCCGTCTTAGCTGTCACTCCGTAAGGAGGCGACGGGTTCGTTTCCATCCGACACCGTTTATAACCAAGAATGCCGCTATAACATCTACCATCTAACCTAAAAAAGGAAGAAGAATGCCGCTATAATATTTACAGACCACCCGTAAAAGAAGACCATGCCGCAAGCCGCCCAGGAAACTCACCAAGCTCCAGCTCAAGCACCTAATAATACCGGTAAATCACTTTAAACTGCAGAGCTCTGTCTATTTTCTGTATATATTTTCTGTATATTTTATGTATAATTTCAAACTACATTTTTAAATTCTAGTTAGATAACTAACCACTCAATATATTTTTAATGTTAAAGCTTTTCTTTTATTGTTTTAAAAATGATTCACTTGCTTTTAAAATTTCCTTCCTTAAGAAATTAATTAATGTTTCTACTTTAAACTATCACTGCAGTCATGTCTCTAGTTATTTTTTTTATCACATAGTTTTTAATATTTGTTATATTTATTTTATGATATGCTGATGCTTCGAAACAGCAAATACTAAATTTTAATATTTTAGGAAGAGATTAATTAAAACCTCTTCACGTAATTATTTATAATCTTATTTCTGTGCGCTGTTTCGAAACCCTCTTAAGAAAATAGTAACGACTCGCTCGTTATTATTTAATTTTTTTTTGATAATTGTTTAATTGTAAATTTTTGCAATGTAACTTATTTTAGTGAGGTTTAAATTTTAAATACTAAGAAATAGACTAACCTTGATAAATATTTATAAGTATATTTGCTATTTAAGTTATTTAGTATATACTTTTCCCTTCTTTTAAATACTTGTCATTTGATCAATAACAAATTAGAATTAGCTGGAACAGCAAAGATTATCTGTAATTATTCCCGTCTATAGCATATGTTTTATCATGCTACCTAAGAGTTGGCTTCTATTTGATTAAGCTAATAAGCTATTGTTCTTGCCTATAGAATATAAATTTTACAAATGCTTTGCTTGGCGGATGTGATTTTTCACTTTAATATTTTCTCATTTTGCTGCTATGTATATTTACATAAATAAGATGTAGCCTCGGTTAAGCCAGCACATCTTCCTCTCATAGGGTAGAGCAGTCGCGAAGCTTGAATTTAAGGCCAGGTTAGCATGTAAGTCCCCCGCCTTTCTGAACTATTCATTCCTTTTCATGCAGCTTAACAATCGGTTTTCAGGGTACCGGCGTTTGTCGCAGAAACCCTTGATCTACCAATCCATCCACAGAGCGACTTTATTATTGTATTGCTGGTGCTATAGTGCATTAGTACATCCAGAGCAGCCAACTCTACCTCCCTATTTTAGTTCTTTCAGCAATTGTCTGGGATATTCTTAAAAGTCCGGTCAATCTAAGTTATTGCAGCCCTATTCAGGCTAAATAAATAAATATAAACAGACAAGAAACGTCTACCGTAAGTGTTGACCAAGGTTTAGTTTAATTATTAGTATTCAGCCACACATTAAGAGGAGTCCGCATATGTTACACGATAGATATGGCGTAGTGATAAGCTATTTATTTAAATGCCTGCGTGCATTTATCATATGTAAATCTGTAAAATAATTGTATACAAGTTGTAAGATGAATAACTGCTGCGTTCATCTCACTTAAATGTAAATTTATTTCTTAATCTTACCAAAGAATCTGTCCAAACTCTTCAGCCATTAAATGCCTGCGTGCATTTTTACATGTGTAAAATTTGTAAGATATATGTTAGATAAAACTAATTAATGAAAAAAATAAACTTTAGTAAATTAACCTAATCCACTCTCAGTTTCATTATTCAATCCAATTCTCATTATTATTATGTTATAGAATGTGCATATTTAAAGGTCTCCATTAAGTTAGCTATTCATTAGATACCATCAATTTGTAATTTAATTATGTGTCTCATTGTTTCTCCCTGACCTATGTCGGCCACGAATAAAAAGGTATGCTACGTGTAATTTCAAGGTGGTCATTCGTAGGGTCTTGAGTCTTGGAGTACTGGCTTACGAGTTGAAGTGTGGTCGGACTTGGGATGTCACAGTCCTAAACTGGTCAGCTTCGGTCTCTTTTGCTTGGATTCTGAATTCTGTTACGTGAATGTACAAACTTGACTGTTACATTACTTACTGTAATATATATATACTGTATCATTAATCAATGACTTCAAACTGTTGTTAAGACAATCTCCTTTTAACAATAAAGAGGTTGCCTTGACAACAGTTTGAAATTGTTGATTGATATTGATATTGGAACTGTCTAAGTGGTGACTGGTTTTTAATGATTACTTACAAATCCATTTAGTTTTGAACCTTATTACACTTAATATATACGATACTGTTCACAGTTTAATTTAACATTCACGGTTGGATTTAGACCTTCTTTTCATGCACTAGAAAGTGAAAGTTAATCAAACTATGTAAAGAAAATATATTCTGATCATTTACAAGTCCAGATATTTCAAGAACATAGTTATTTTTTATGATTAATGAACCTAATATTATTTACAATTTTAAATTGCAGGTAGAATCAGTTTTACATTTATTTAGAGGATACCAGAGTCATTGGACTCACTGATTCTGCATGAAGCACATCGTAACTTACAAAACATATAATTAAAAAATCATTAGTTATGTTTTGTAATCATTTAAAAACTTTTATATAAATTTTGCTTGGGCTTAACTATTAAACAAGCATATTGGCAAAGATAATTCTACATAATAAATTCCAATAAACTAACGTTAATAATGTACAATGAAAAGTTGATATTAAAGGTAAATATTTTATTATAAAAACTTAAAATATTTAAATGATAAATTATTAAATAAAATTGGAAAGCACATACATGCTCATTCAGATATTAATATTAAATAATTAAAACAGTTCATTTCTTTTTATTTCTCTCTTTAGAAGGAAATCCATGGATAAAATGTCTATAATAAATCAGGGAATGTCTCTATTGGCAGTATATTATAAACTTATAGTTTATGTTAGTTTGCAAACACTTAATTTAGTCACAAATTGAGAATGAATAATCTTAGCTTACCAGTAAGTTTGTGTAGATTCTTGTAGTATACATGTATTTCTTGGGCTCCCGAGCTCATTGCAAGTTAACTAATTTTTTTTGTCAACATTTTTGCATTCCTGGTCTGTTTAAAGATGGGCTCAAAATTCTTTTTTAAGTGACCTCTTTTAGAACAAAAGATGTCCATGACCACTCCAATTTCCCCTCTGCATGATGAATTAGTTCAGCATAGAGTGGTCCTGAATACTATGTGATCCGGGACTAGCTTAAAAAAACAGACAAGACCCTGATCAAAATTATTCATTTTATACTCACAACCAGTTTTTAGATTTCTGCACATATATTATCTTTTGTTTTGTTAGAATACAAGTAAATCCTGTGCATTCTTTATTAGTTTTCAGCTACAAAGTTTTTTTTACAAAATATTTCTGCCATCTTTAATTAGCATTAAAAAGTTTTTCTTTGATTGTAATCCTTTGCTTTTTGAAATTTCCTTTTATCTGGATAAATAATCTGCAAATACTTTTATTCTTTCCAATTTTAACTTTTATTTTTAATTAAACAGATAATATTAAACACAAAAATAACTTTCATTGCACATTGTCTAAAAATAAATCATACTAACTAAAAAAAAAAAAAACTAAATTGTGTCATTTGAACAATCTTTAAATTTTACCCTTTTTTGTTTTTAATTTTTTTAAAAAAAATATTAGAAATCACAAAACACTCATGAAACATGTGTATTTTAATATGGTTTTATATATATATAAACTCTAAGTGGCAAATCACTTGAAAGTTTTAGCAGTGTTATTCATTCAAAGGATTGCAGAAAGTACTTTCATGGAATAGCTTAGTTGGTTAGAGTGTTTACCATAAATTCGATATTCAAGAATCTAAAGGTGTGAATTCTACTTTCAATTAATTTGACACTTTATATATATTTGATATTTCTGCAATGAAATAATATATATATCTCTTAAGTATATATCAGATTTAGTATGTGTACATTATATATTTGTCTAACGAATGATTAAATCATGTTTTCAATTGAAACCCCACAAAATTTCCCATTATTTAAAACATGCTAAGCTCAATTCTAAAAGCTATCAATTAAAAACAAAAAATTTTTATATTATCTTTTCACATATTTTACTTAAATGATATCTATGAAGCAAACACCCCCAATAAATCTATATTGCCCTTATATGTCTTACTTAAATTATATCTATGAAACAAATATACAGAGAATGTAAGTTGAATAAAAATATTTTAAAAAAAAGTTATTCACTTACATTATTAGAATTACAGTAATCAATATTTTTTATCTAATTTTTAATAAATTAGATTATATTTTTGTTTAAAAATGTTGAACTATTGATTTTTTAAATGATTTTATAAAATAATGCAGAAAAAAAATGTTTTATTAGTAAAATAATTATAAAAACAAAAATAACATTAAAGTGTAACAAAAATAAATTTTGGAATATATATTGTTAATTTTTTCCATACATATCTCATTTTAATGTAATGAATTACATAATTTGGCAGAATTTAAAATTCCTAATTTCAAAATGGTAAAAAGATAAAATTATCATTTAACGAAAAAAAATTACAGGAACTTAAATATATTAAACCATTAATCAACACATGAACACCATTCTTTATGCTTACAAAAGCTTTTTGCACAGAGGTAAAATTCACCATACAGTAGCACCACTCAGTGCAAGCATCCATTAATTATTCTGGCTTGCAGTGAGTGGCACTGCTATATGAAGAATTTTTGCCTCTGTGTGAACTGAAATGTACTTATTATATTTACAACAAGTTAGTATTTTTTAATTACTAATATTTGTAATAAAATGTTTAGTCATTAACTATACTTTCAGTTTTATTTTTTAATCAATATTTAATAGTTATTGTGCACAGTATTTGGAATAATTACATTTTTTTTATCCTGAAAAAACTATATAATTGTTTGATTTCACATGAACTTCTTGATTTTTTAAACCACTTTGGGGAACTACTTGACTTCACCTGAAGCAGCTGTACTTAAAAATTCCATTTCACTCTGTATTCTTGAAACATATAAACAAAGATATTTGAAAAAACAAATAATCTCCAAGATGCAGTTATGCTGAACCAGCATTCTTTAACAAATTATCAGTTTGTTGAGAATCCTTTTGTTATATACTTAAATATCACATATGTGCACCAGTGGAACTATAACTTTTGACTGATTCTCTCTTCAAACTGCCTGCAGCATCATTTTTGAATCAATGCATGCATTATGGAAACAGGATACCTATTAACTACAAGAAGTTCAAGACTCTAGCATATTTCGATTACAAATTATGACATGGAATGTGACAATGTGTTTTGTCTCTTAACCTATGGAGGAACAATGTGATAAACATTACATTTTATTTTAAATTGATGAAAATTGCTACTGAAATGTTTGAAATGATATATAGTAATCAAACCATGAGTCACAAGAACATTTTCAACTTGTTTGTAAGATTTTGTGATGGCAAGAAGAGCATTAAGACAACCCACAAAGATAAAAAACACATTGTCACATATTTTGTCCTAATTCATGAGCCATAAATACTAATTGCCTTAAAAAATTTATTGTGAATAATTAAATTATGTTGATATGTAATGTATTGATTGATTCAGAGATTATGATGTAGGTTGTAGAAATAACCAATCATCTTTTCACTAAGGCACACATATATAAATGAAATAATTATAAAAAGACATGTTTCTTATGTCAAGTAATGTTTTAAGAAATAAGGACATTTAATTTGTGATACAGTAAAGTCATACAAATATACTTTAATGCCAGACAAGCATTTATATATATATATCATTAATCTGCATATCTTATCACATAATTATTTTGAGGACAATTGCTTGATTAAAAAAGAATAAAAAATAAATACAAATGTTGTACAGAACCAAAAAATATAATAATATGTATATAAAATAAGTTTGATGTTTAAATTATCTTCTTTTAAATTTAAAATTATATTTAGACTCACAAAATAAATCATGATTTTAATACTTCTAATTTGAAATTTATGCCATTTTAGAACTGTTTATTTTATACTTGCTTATATTATGGTAAACTACAATTAGCATATACTGAATAGAAATTCTGTCAAAATTTTAATTATCTTGGCATAGCAATCAAAAATAATACTCTAGTTTTTTTATTTTATTTATTTAGCTAACAGATCAGTCATTGTCAAACAGAACCCAGTGTAGATACTGCAGAATAGTTACTTAGATGAATCTACATAGTGTTTTGATTTAGTAGATGGGTAGGAGTTTATGGTAACCAGAAATTTACTTTTTTTAAAGCCAAATGTCTTAAATGTGGCGTACCTCATTTGGTAAAATATCAGCTTTGAGCTTTATTAACAATATTTCAATATGTAATCCAACTCTGATTATCTTTTTTTAAAAAAAAGGATCTCTTGCTTATTAAACAAAAATGCTCTCTTTTAAAATTTCAATAATATTAATAACAATTTTCTCTGACACTCAAAATTAAATTGACATCATATTTGTTTTTTAGTAATCATGTATTTTTATTTCCAGTAAATATTTTTTCTTCTCTATTCCATTCATCCTGATTCTCTTATCTTTTAATTGTAAAGTTTAATTCATTATATAATATTTGATTTAATAATAAATATAAAGTCGGGATATTTTATTTCAAAACTGTATTATCTGATTTCATTGTGTATGTTTTTATTTTATTTATTTATTTGTAATCTTACCAATTATATTCTTTACCGTGTACTTATTAATATATATAATATTTTGTTCATTTATATATCTATTGACAATGCTATAATGGATTCAATCACAGCGTTACATTGATTGACTGAAATGTTTAGGCTATGAGTCTATATTTTTCATTTTGATATAAAAATTAAAAAGATATATTATACCATTAGAGGGAGCTTATTATTTGTTGCAACAACCATATGGTTAATACTGGGGAAATAGAAGATGTAGAATTTTTATTGGAGGATATAAAGTTAAGTGTGGTGGATAGATATAGGTATTTGGGAATTATCTTATGTAATCAGGAAAATTGCTTGGATGAATGGAGAAAAAAATGGTAAATGAAGCAAAGAAAAGAAAGGGTTTGGTAAAGAAACTAACAGTATTTTCATGTAATAAATATGATGTAGCTAGAATTGTATGGAAGGGAGTTGCAGTAGCAGGTTTAACATATGGTAATGATGCATTATGTGTTAGTAAAAGGATTTTTAATTATTTAGAGAAAGTACAAAAGGAAGTAGGAAGACATGCATTAGATGCAGAGATGTGGACAGCAAATGAGGCAATTCAAGGAGAAATGGGATGGTCAAGTTTTTATATGAGAGATGCAAAAAGTAAAATGAAAATGTTTGGTAGGTTGCAGTTTATGGATAGTAAAAGAATAGCCAAAATAGTGTTTAATTGGATTATGAGTAAAGGGCAGGTAACAAGATGGGTGAGAAAGGTAATGCAGTATGCAAAAGATTTGGATAAAGAATTTATATCAGCATACTTGTATAAAAGGTGAGATGATTGTGTTAGGAGGATTGTTGAGTATTATAGTGGTAAGGAATGGGATAAAAGAATAGAAGCATTAATAAAAAATAGGAAGTTGGAGAGATGGAGAAATAGTATGGAGGGTAAGAAGAGTTTAAATATATATATAGAAGTAAATGGAATATTGGATGCGAGTTAATTTATGATAATAGTAAGGAAAATAGTTTATTGTTTAAGGCTCAAATGGGATGTTTAGCAACAAGAGAATATACATGTAAATGGAAAACTATGGGTGATTTAGTGTGCAAATTGTGTAAGGAAGGTATAGAAAATATTAGGCATCTGTTGATTGAATGTAAATGCTTGAAAGCAGAAAGGGCACAGATAATGAAGTTATGGGAGAATAGGTATGAACAAAGTGACTATACAGAAAGTGAGTTATTTAGTTTTTATGCTGGGTTTGCGAAAAGATAAGGGGGATTTAGATATAAAGGCCATAGAGTTGACAAAGATTATGTTGTGGAAATGGGATGGGGCAGAACATGGGAAGACTTAGAGTGGGGAATGGAAAATAAAGTGGCTAACAGGTTTATCTGGGCATAATTGTTGAGATATTCTTGACTTCGTTTAAGGAGAAGCCAAAATACATCACATCACATCACCATAGTTTGTATAGAGATGGGAGAAAGAATATCAAACACTTATTTATGGAGTACAGCATATTAAAAGAAAATCAAGACAATTTGAATGCAAAATGGAAGAAACATAAAAATAAAAACAATGATTTTTGTTCAAGTCTTTAAGATAAGGGCATTGGAATTAATAAAATAAAAAGAAGAAAATAAAATAAGAATCAGTATTTGGGAAATGATTTTGATAATAACAATAAGAATTTACATAGGTGATGTGATGTGAAAACTCTTCATACAGTAGTGCCACCCAGTGCAAGGTTGTGTAAGCATAGGGAATGGTGATTATGTGACATTTAGTAGTTCAATAAGAATTAAATGAATTTGTGACAGTTTGGAAAGAGGAAATGCTTGAGTTGCCTCACAGAGTCTCTGGACACTTGACCTATATTCAGAAATTTCTAATTTCATTTAAGCAGCTATATTACATCACATCATTATTATATTTTAACTATTATTAATTTTCTTTTTTTCTGAGCTAATGTAATATCTGATAATTAATGAATATACAGTACTCACAAAAAAGGGTATTCTTTTAATATTCATCTTTATTACTGACTAGCATGTAATTACATTATTATATTTGTAAATTCCCATCTATTATTAGAAAGTTGAAGCTTTACTTAATAAAAATTTGGTAATATAGTACTTAACATTATTGAAAAATGTATTGAAAGATATATGAAAAATAATCCTCTTTCCGTTAAGATTTATCTATCGTTTTTTTTTGTTCAAAAATAAGAACAATACCATTTTGTTCAATTTTTATAACTAATATGCTCAAGTATGCCCCAA
The DNA here is from genome assembly GCA_028023455.1 of Epiperipatus broadwayi. Taxonomy (NCBI): domain Eukaryota; kingdom Metazoa; phylum Onychophora; class Udeonychophora; order Euonychophora; family Peripatidae; genus Epiperipatus; species Epiperipatus broadwayi. The sequence continues at coordinate 4,988,889 of JAQFVV010012398.1, forward strand.
AGTAATACATGTTAATGTCTTGACATAATGAAAAATGTTAAACTGCTTTATGATACTTCCATGACTTTCTATGTAATTAATTGTCAACAGTGAATTATTGGCTCACTGTCAGATTTTGGTTAATAATGTATTACAAATATATCATTTATATATTAAAATTGTAATTTTTTTTTTTACTCACATTGAATAAAACCTTTGATCAGAATACTGTCATGACCAATAGAAAATCATTATTATCAAAATATTTTATAACTTTATGAAATATCATTTCAGCTGGTAAAAGTTTTATGATTTATTTGAGATTGGGTCAGTTATGTTGAGTTTTATTAATGTCCATGGTTTTATATCATATATTGCTAAAATAATAATTATGACTACATCTCTAAAGACAACGTACTTTCTATAACTATTTATTTGTTTTAAATATATAAAGAATTGAATGTTAAGAGAGTAGATTTTCTTTCTAAAGATATTAACTATGATAAAACTTTAGAACTTAAAAATAGGCCATAATTATTTAGTTAAAAATCTAATTTTATTTTGTTTTTTAATTATTATGATAACTATTATAAAAATCTACCATCTTTTCATAAAACAGATTATTACAAGCCTCTTAAAACCCTAGAACTTTCTATTTTAAATAATCATAGTTATCTGTTGCTTAAGTTTATAGATCAATTTCTTCTTCTTTTACTTAAATAGTCTCCTTCTTATACACTGTTCATAATTTTTCTAAGTTTAAGGACATTATTTTTTTTAATCTTTGTAAATATTTTTTTTCCTAACCAATTTTCCATATTTTTACATCTCTAACTTTATTAAACATCTGATTACTAATTATTAAAGCATTCACTACTCTCTTTCTAATTAGCAATTTTGTGTTTCATATAAAGATGTACTCCAAAGAAAGGATTTTACTCAGAATTACTCTTATAACTCATTTAACCATTATATCTTCCACTTTTTATCATTCAGGATTTTTTAAGATAAATAACTCAAATCCAATCTAGACAGCCATCTAATGGCATCAAGATATAATTAGCTGGTGTGTAAAAAGATCTATATTAATAGAAGTTAGTTACAAGAATATCATACTAGTTGCAAATAGAATACAACCATTATTAACATAAAAAAGTGGTTATTCATCTGTAAATGCTAAACTATTATTCTTTTATTTAAGAATTGATATTGACATTATTCCTTTATTATAGTTTTCACCCAGTTTAGTGTATTTCTCTATATTTATAAGCTAAATGATTTCTGCAATCTATATTGTGCAAATAAAATGTACAAAATTAAAAAAATAACATTCCTTTTTTTTTTCAAGATTTTTATCAGTGATTCTCTCATCTCAACTCCAGCATAATGCAAACTTCCATTAGTGCAGAAATTCAGATCACCTTCTCTCACTATGCATGCTTTTCACAAACAACCTTTGCTTGACATTTGAGCTAAAGTTATCAAATACTTGAATCCCCTTATCTATCTTGACAGTTTGATGGATACTAATTTCTATTCATTTTTTAACTACTTATGGAAAGATGAATAATTATTGCACTGCAGATATTTTTATATCTAAGATTTTTTGCAAACTTCATATTATAGTAATTTGGTTGTGGGCATTAGTCATTAGACTACCACATACTTTCATTATTGCTACCCTTACTATAAAATAAATCATGGTCTTGGCACATAAAGATATAACTCAATCTTCATTGTTGAGGGAGGAGAGAATGCAACATATTGACTTTGAGTCATACTGCCTGAGATTTATATTATTAGATTTGACTTCAAAGTCAAGAATGTGGTACTTCTGCTTGAGTTATATATATATTTGACAATTCTTGTATATATATATATATATATATATATATATATATATTATAATGGGATGGGTGATAGGGTAAAAGGAAATAGGAGGAAAAAGTGAATGTGGGACGATGGAAAAACATCAATCCCAGCAAATTTAAAATCAAATATCAATATTTTACAAAGTATGTGTTTAATAATCACAAAAAATACAAGCAATAGAAATATTAAAGAGAGCATGAGATTAGATAAGCTCTGTGAACATTGGAGCAACTAAAAAAACTATACATTAATCATATATCAACCAGCATTATAATTTAAAAAATAAGTACAAGTAAATACTCGAGAGAAATAACTATCCATCATCAATGATGGGACATAAACCAACAGTACAATATATCAGAATAAAATCAACAGACCATCTTGTGGCTGGATTTGAACCATAAGAAATATAAATCAACAGCCAACCTTATGACTGGATTGGAAATGGGTCTTCCATAGACCCGGCTAACTATTGAGCCTTTGCCACCTTGGGAAATTATTTAACATAACTTAGATGCACCACTTAAATGCTCCTTCATCAGAATACATAAGAATCAAACAATAATGCTGGGGCATTAAACATACTGATCATCATTAATGCTCAGGCCACTTGTAATGGCCAACTATAAACTTAACTTCTAATAAGACTAAATTAAAATAAAATATAGTACAGGGGCTTTAAAGAGTATCCTCTTTTGTGCCAACCAGGATGATTATTGATCATCTCTGGATGCCCCAAAGCACTAAATACACATCCCCATTTATATATTCATCCCGTGCTCGAATCTAACTCAGAGAACACAAGCTCTATTACTGTATGTGACCAAGAGATGATGAAAACAATTTTTAACAATTAAATACAAGTTTATTAATAACAATAAAAATAAATGATTAAGGTCTTATAAGTTAAGGATTCTGATTTTGAATGATACACAATAATAAAGTCATCACACTGTAATTTACAATATTACTACAAAACTAAGTTATCACATTAATTTACATATATGTGCGCACAGATATGGGATTTCTATTATACAATTAATCTATTTTGCTTGATATTCAATGATGACAAAGTTCGATTAAATTTTACATATATGTTATAATTGACAATATATGCACACATACAAGTGTGTCTGTGAAATTTCTGAACATATTTAACTTTTACATAAAAATAATACATGATTAAGCTTTTAAATTATATTTTAAATAATACAAATACTTATGCCAGGTTTACTACAACATGCATATAGAATTGCACAGATTATTAACAAATTCAAATTTGTCAAATAATAAATAACAATACTTTTATAATTAATAATTTCATTTTGAATATACATAAAATTTACATCAATTGCATTATTTCTTAATTAGTTTCTATAAACGTGTATATATACCCGTACTCAGACGTGCATTTTATAATACATGATGAAGACATTTCAATTAAACATAAAATAATTATTACATTTGTGACTTACATAATTACTAGTCAAAATTCAAATTGTTATATGGATTTACCTATATGTGCACACAGACACGCGATTTATAACATAAAATTAATGTATTTCAATTAGTGTTCAATAATGACAAAAAAAAAGAAATGATTAAAATTTGCATATATGCCCTATTTGACAATTATTGACATATATGCGCACACGCAAATATGCAATACAATTGACTTATTTTACAATTGTCATATAAAATAACCTTTTACAGTTGTATATATAAAATACACACACATCTTTGGTGGGTCCAATATTAAGATGCCAATCGATTAATAAAAGGATTTACATAGAATTGCAATTAATGCTTTTATATACAGTTCTGAAACATGATGACTAACATTATGACTTCGGAGAGCATTCTGAGATTCATTACAGATATATTACAAACTATTTTCACGCCATTATGGTTGTGAAAATATATAAAATACATTTGAAAACATTTTATTATACGATAAAATATTTAATGAACATTCTTTTAATTAGCGCTGGTAAGAGGAACGCTTTATTTTCCCAAAGGCATATAGATATAGAAATAAGTTACGATGGTGGGATTGTATGATAAGATTGAAATAACATTAGTAATTAATCTAGCTATTAATATTTGGCATTGATATATATTTTGAGCAGATCACATTTTTAATATTAGAGCATTAAAACTGGGTCATAATGCAAAAGAAATAATAATAATAATATGAAGAAGTTTGCGGTGCTGACATAATAGCCTAAAAATAACCAGAAAAGTCATGCTTCTGGATGAAAGACAAAGTGGATAGGCATGCCATGGTCATCGCCGATGTGCAGGCCTTTGACATGAAGAAAGTGGATAAGCATAGCATGTGCCAGACTTAGGGATCACCGCCAGAGGCATTTTTATACGATGAAAGTGAATAAGCATAGTGTGTGCCAGACTTAGGGATCACCACCAGAGGCATTTTATATGGAATAAATAACAAGAAATCTATGGCTTCGATCTTGTCACAACCCCCAGATTAGATTAGAAGCACGTAAGATATATATATAATTCATGAAAATAGGCCAAATGTCAGTAACGCAGTAATGATAAATGTCACTAACGACATTGAATAAGTTTTATTGCTTTAAAATAAATGACCCTTGTTTGAATGCCATAATTTATATAATATATTTGCTATGCTGCTATAATATATACATAGGGAAGATTTCATTTAATAAAATATACACTAAGCTTTGACCCCCTCCTTTTTCTATTTAGAATAAATCAATCCCACCTTCATTGATTTTATAACTACTGAGAATATTTAAGCATATATTTTAAGAGTATGGAAAAAGAAAATAACTAGCAGTTATATATAGAAAACAATTAATAAGTCACCTTTTCAGAATTGAATAATAACATTTATAAAATAAATAATGTTCCAAAGTGTTAATTAGCCTAAGTTCTAGATTCACCCTGGGTAGAAAATCCAGAGTTAAACAAATATATATTTTTATATTAAAACATAAATAAAATGTTGGCTCATAAAACAATCTGGCGAGTGTATTAATTAATTAATAATGCATTGTTTAAATGGACTTTAAAAACCTTAATTCATGAAGGTTTACTTAAAAGGAAGAAAAGATTTTAAAAATTCAACTCGTCAGATTGTTTGAGATTGGCATAATAATAATAAAAGCATATATATAAAATCAAGTAATAAATAACTATAAATAAATGACCGCACCAAAGTTATGGAAGGTTAAATGCATATGAGATAGGATTTGATATAAAGAAATCATTTGAGAGCAAAATTACATTCACAGATTTATATAAAAAAAAACAAAGTTAAATAATACATGAGAAATCTTGGTAGTAGAATTTGAGATTAATTAAGCAAGCTAGTTTTAATTTTAATGGTGGTGGTTTGGAAGTTATCTTGCAATTGTAAGAGTCCAATTTAGTACAGCACGTGCACGGCAATTGAAATGCAAGTTCTTCAGTGGCAGCAAGTCTCTATTAGCATTTTTAAAGTTCTCCATCAGGCCTTTACTTCACTTTAGGGTAGCAGAATATTATTATGGCAGTGGAAGATGACCCACAAGGGTTGGGAAAAGCTTTTACTAGATCATTTTTAGATTTCAAAACAGCATAGTGTCTAGTAGCAATCACTTCTCTCAATAGTAGCTAATCTCCTGGTGATTTTCTATCAGCCATTTTATACTCTGCCCAGGTGTTTTTGGAATGCTTTTAATATAAATACAAATATCAATATTTACAAAAGTGTATATATGAGTAGTATAGTATTTAAGGAGCATGAGATTAAAGAATCTCTGAGAGATATCATTGATGAGATCAACCAGCTACTCAGAAAAGCACACACATATGTAAAAATTTTAAACATTTATAGCAACTAAAAACATAATTAACCAGAACCATCAAAAGTCAAAATAAATATGAGTAATACTCAAAATATCATTTGTCATCATCATTTATGGGAATAAAAAAAATCAGTACAATAAATCAGAATAAAATCAACAGTCAACATTGTGACTGGATTTGAAATGGGTCTTCTTTAGACCAGGCTAACTATTGAGCCTTTGCCACCTTGGGCAATTATTTAAACATAATTTGGATGCACCAGCTTAGTCCTTATCCATTAAAATACACAATAATCAGAAATTGAAACATGCTGATCATCATCAATGCTCTGGCCATTTAAGTACCATTAATGTACTGGCCAACTATAACATAACTTTTAATAAAACTAAAGTAAAATAAAAGATAATAGTGCATGGGCTTTAAAGAGTATCCTCTTTTGCGCCAACCAGAATGATGATTGATCATCTCTGGATGCCCCAAAGCACTAAATAGACATCCCCATTTATTTGTGCACGAATCTAGCTCAGAGAACATAAAGCTCTATTACTGTATGTGAACAAGAGATGATAGAAACAATTTTAACAATTAAATGCAAGTTTATTAATAACAAAAAAATGAATGATATTTAAGGTCTTATAGGATAAAGCTCTGATTTTGAATGATACACAATAATAAAATCATCACTCTGTAATTTATAAGATTTCTACAAAATTAAAATTACTACATTAACTGCATTATTTCTTAATGGGTATCTATAAACGCATATATATATCCGTACACAGACGTGCATTTTACAATATACAAGGAATACATTTCAATTAAACATAAAATAATTATTACATTTGTAATTTACATAATTACTATTCAACATTTAAATCATTACATTGATTTACGTATATGTGTGCACAGACGCACAATTTATAATATACAATTAATATTCTCTAACAAAAAAAAAAGATTAAATTGTAATATATCTTATAATTGACAAGCATTGGTATCTGCAATACAATTGACAGATATATGCATACATACATGTGTGTGATTTCTGAGTTATGTTTTAAATAATACAAATACTTATGCTAGGTTTACTATAACACGTATATAGAATTGCACAGATTAATAACAAATTTAATTTTGTCAAACAATAAATAACAATACTTTTATAATTAATAATTTCATAAAATTTACATACTTGTTATGATAATAAAAGTTATTTTCACAATTATTCATTGTTGAAAATGTATAAATTGCTTTTCTTATTTTATAGTAAGTTCCACTCTTTATCGATTAGTTTCTTAAAAAAAATAAATACTATCATTTTTTTTTCTTTTAAAACAAAGTTATTTACTTGTTTGCTTCACTTTTAAAATGTCTCTTTTTTTTTCTTGTTAATAGATGAAAGATACGTTTTATAGAATCAAAAAAATATATAAATTTTAAAATGTCTTTCTGCTTGATTAATTAATGCTGATAAAGTAGGCAAGGTGAAATAGCAAAAGTGAATACGTGAACTGCAACTCCCCATGCCATGATAAGCAGACAGCCAAGCTGGACTATCCGTACACAAAGATCCATGACGTCATGAGAAAATACCTCATTTTTAAGCACTGCCCCTTCTAAGTATCTAGACAGATCATCCTCAAAGAGTAGTATCCAGAAAAAAATATTGGCATTGAGCCAACCCTGCTCATCTCTGTGAGACTTAAAGATATAAATGAGGTCTATGCATGAGACCCAGGCCTATTCATGAGGCCTATATATATATTCACCACTGGACTACTCTGGGACTTCACATCTAGGTCTAGACAGTGCCAAGCTTATACTTTGGAGTGTCATGAACACACTGCATCCAGATAGCCCTGTTCAACTATACAACCACCATAATCATAAAAAGTACAAATTCATGCATCACTTTCAAAATGTAATTTTACTAAAGAAATTATTTAAAAGTTTGTTATCATATATAACTTTACTCGCCACAGCTGTATATATTTTTATCTGTTCTTCTCTGCCTTTAGATATGTCAGCATATATATAATTATTCATTTAGCAAGCTGGTTCTTTTGATACATTATAAAAATATAATCCCAGTTTGTTGTCATCATCATATAAACTTATGCAATCAATATTGGTCTCCCATCTGTATAGAACTATTCCAGGCAATCAGCTGTCTTGGTTTGATAGATTTCAGACTATGAATCTCAGCATAAAAAGTGGGTCATTTTCTCTATGTGAATTCAAACTCCTGCTAAGGAAAACAGTCTACTATCTTGCCTTTCAGCTACATCAGTCTATGGTGACTGGACTGCTAACTCTCTGCTACAGCCAACAACAAACTGCAGCTATCCACTTTAGTCAGCTAATTGCTGCTACTTACTCAAAAAAATTTTAGTAGCCAAGCTGTTCTGTTCAGCTCTTGCAAAAAACTACTATTCAGACTGCTCTCTTCAAAAATCATTATCCAAACTTTGCAGTGGCCAACTAGGCCACTGCTTAAAATATTAAAAACTCTTCTGACTAACTCTTACAAAACTGCAAGCAGAACTGTTCTCTTCAAAATCACTATCCAGACTGGAGCTAATTTGTTATCAGCCCTTTTAGAGAATCATCTAAAGGTGATAACAGCAGCTTGGTTAAAAACAGAGTTTTTATTCTTATCTCACTAATCCCTTTGAAAACATATACATGTTTTAATTAATTAAAAAATTTTGAAAACAATATTGTGTTTTTACATTTCACAATAATAATAATAATAATAATAATAATAATAATAATAATAATAATAATAATAATAATAATAATAATAATAATAATAATAATAATAATAATAATAATAATAATAATAATAATAATAATAATAATAATAATAATAATAATAATAATAATAATAATAATAATAATAATAATAATAATAATAATAATAATAATAATAATAATAATAATAATAATACAATATTTATATTTATTCAGACCTTTTAAAGGTTTAATTTATAAAACAATTCTTATTTTAAATCAGAGTTATTATTTAACCCTTATCACTATTTTTTTTTAGGAAATATAGAAAAATATCTACAAAAATTTATTGTGTTTATTTCTACTTTTCCTTTACTTTATATATATATATATGCACACACACTATATTATTATAGGTGTACCATGTAGCCCAACCAGTTACAATATATATTGTATAACTGCATTTATATGTGAATATATCTAATTTTATGTATATTTAGACATAAGAAAGCTGTATTTTTAATTTATAAGGTAAAAAAAATAATCTAGTGTAAAGTAAAAGCTCTTCACAGTGGCAAGAAAAAGGGATTGCTTATCAGATCTACATATCTCCTGGATTTTATTTTCATCCTTATTTTATTCACTAACTAAAAATAGTTAGATAATCATTGACCATTCAATATTAGATGATGATCTAGGTTGTTTAGGAGTCAGTGATCTGGAAAAAAAATAACTAAATGTAATTATTATCTTTAAAAAAATTTTTAGTTTCTTTTGACCAAGATTTGAATTCTGATCAAAGGAGTAATTGTCAATTGTGCTATTATGAATATTTGTATTTTAATATATTTAAATATATATTTTTCTTATTCTTTTTTTTTACTATGAATATATCAATATATGTTGCTTATTTGTTTTTGTTTTTTTAATTTTATGTTTATTGTTTTTTTCGGTAATTCTCAAACTTAAAATTTAATAGCTGGTACTCTGTAATAATAATTATATATTTTTTCTTTATTTTCAGGTATCTGGACTTTATATTGGTTAACAAATATATATGAAAATCAAAGATTTAGAAGTAAAAATATTTGCTGGTTAAAATTGATCATTTTATCGAGTAAAATTAATAACCATGTTACCAAGAAAATCTGACCTTATTAAAATCATCATTCTTATAACAGTATTAATATTACTTCTGTTTTCATGGACTCATAATTCTGATTTTACTAAGAGTGCAATTAGTATAAACAGTGTACTGCGGCCAGCCCGCAAGTTAACATTTCTTTCTTTAGAAACTCCATCTCATAATAATTCATTTCAAACGTTATCAAGTTCTCATGAATTTACTTTGATTATGGATCTCTTTTCAAATTCTCACAATTTTTCTTATATTTTAAATAATGAATATTTATGTAAACAATGTAAATTTGGAGTTTTTTTGTTCATATATGTTCATTCAGCTCCAGATCATTTTAAAAGACGAATAGCAATTAGAGAGACGTGGGGTAGCAAACAATTATATAATGAACTTCGAATTGTGGTTGCCTTTTTAATAGGTAGATCAAAGGATAATTCAATTCAAGCTTTGGTAGAGTTTGAAAGCACACATTATGGAGATATTATTCAAGAAGATTTTCAAGATTCTTATAAAAATTTAACACGTAAAGCCTTGAGTGCTCTCAAGTGGATCATTTTTTTTTGTCCTCAAGCAGAAATAATATTGAAAGTTGATGATGACATATTTGTTAACATCTTTAATTTAGTGATGCATCTTCACATATTGATGAAACATAAACTTATATTAGAAAAAATGATTCTTTGTCATTTATGGACTCAGATGCCTGTAATAAGAGAGAAAAAAAGTAAATGGTATGTATCGAAAGAAGAATATTTTGATGACTATTATCCACCATATTGTTCTGGAGCTGCATATATTTTATCAAAAAATGTAGTTCCTGCTTTATACAATGCTTCTTTAATGACACCACTTTTTTGGGTGGATGATTCATTTATTACAGGGATTTTAGCTAAAAAAGTGAATGCCAGCATTTATTCTTTAAATTCAGCATATCTTTTTAATGCGGAAGAAATGGAAGAAAAAATTTTACATTCCTATTCGATATTTGCACATGTTCCTGGAAATTTAGATAAACATTATTTGATGTGGAAAAAATTAATAGAAAAAATAACATTGAAGAGAAATAAAGAGTTTGCATGATATTATTTTTAGCTATACATAGGTAGACAAAGCTGTATAAGAAATTTCTTAAGATTTTGAAACAATATGGTATTGAAATAATGATTGTCTGTGGTTTCACAACAATATATCATTCCATGTCAACAACTTTACTAGACTGCTAAATAAGATCATTAGAACTTAAGAAAAATATAAAAAATGATGTAAAAAATAGTTGATAAATGTAATATTAATTATTATTTTTTAATATTTTACATTTTATTTTTGTTACAGAAAATGTACTAGATAGAAAACAATGTGTGGATTCAATAGTGTGATACATCTACATGCATGGCTTAGAAAAATGATTGCTCTGTTGAGATAATCTTATCATCATGAGAGTAATGTTGGAGTTACTACTATATTTATTTTTGAAGTTTCTGGATAAAAAACAACATAAAAATTAAAGTTTCATTCAAAGAGATTTTTCCATTAAGGTGCAGGAAATGACATCACTTAAAGCATCATATCTTGGTGATACATATAAATGTGCTTCATTGAATATGTCAGGGACTTTTGTGTTGCACTTTATATAAGTGTGTATGCAATGGTGGTGTTATTTCGTGTATATTAGTTTAAATAATATTATTTTAAAGCATTTAGATTCATTGTATATTAAATTATTGCCTTAAATGATTTGCTATAGTGGTTGAGGGACAGACTTTGGAGTTCAAGGTCCATGGATTATGGCCCAACACTTTTAGTGCTCAAACTTCTTATGAAGTTCTGAGAAATATACTATTTATTTATTATTACGATTAAGTAAGATAAGAGAAGCCCACTTTAAAAAGTTTAGAACTAAAAAAAAGATACATTAATGAAAGATTATGTTTAATGCTATTAAAAAAATATATTTGGTTTTAAAAAGTAATATGTATATACATATTTGTATATTTAATATATATATAATTATAGTAAGAATTTTTTTTAATGGACTTTAAAATTCCGCCATAAACTAATGTATTTAATATTAAATTACTTGTTTAAACACAATGTAATTTGCCATTTTTACACTTTAATTAAGATGTATTATATTTGAATATTTTATTTATTACAGTGCTATGTGGAATAGAAAATGAATCAATACATTAAATGAAAAAACTTATGTCATGCAATCACGGGGATTTTTTTTAATGTAACTTGTCTGTTAATAATATTTAAAAAATATATATTTAAGATTTATATTATAAAGAGCAGTGTGATCATTATATATATATATAATAAGGTTGCTCAAATTTTTTTATATAATTAAATCAACCCAACAGAACTTTAGAAAAACATCTACCAAAAGCATAATTTTATAGCTGAGTCTAGTTTCAGTGCTGTGCATCTATATCCTGTTCGTAACTTACAGCAATGACTTCAAAGAAAAAGGAATTCTTGGTAGTTAATTAATAGTTTTTTTCGAATTGATAATGATTGTGTAAAAATTAATGGTAGCAGTGTAGAATATATAAATTAATCAAAGTGAAGTTATTAGCGTACTATTAGTTCTTTCGATCTCTAATGATATATTAATTATTACATATATAATTCTTGCCACAATCTATTAAATAAATAAATATATATATATATATGACATGCTAAAGAAACCTTTATTTATAAAGAATTTGATAATTATAAAAAGTATCATAGTGAGATTCTTGTCTTTTCCATATTATAACAGACTTGCCCCAAGTACCAAAATTGATCAACTAGGCCCTGGTTCTATCTAAACTCTATTTGATGGGTCTTGTTTATCATTATATGTTTTTGAATACCAAATGTTATTTTTTCATTTTTTTATTTTCAAAGTTAATCCAACATCAATAGTTATTAATACATATGTGTGCAGCGCATGTGTTTTAAAATAGATATTTTTATTGATTTATCATGATGTAAGTAATGATAATTTATAGATTATATCCATGGATAAACCATCAATTAGTAATTGATAATCTTGAGACTAAACAAGTTTCTCTAATGAGCCATATAATTAATTCTTTTTGTCCTATTTATAAACAAAATTTTCTTTTGATTTGTTTTTTACCGAATGAAATCCTCTAAATAAATTTATTTAATGTGAATAAGATACATTGTATATTATTCCAACCAAGATTTTGTATATTTTTATTATTCAGACAAATTTTTGTACTGTTAATTTTAAAAAAGATTATATTACATAACTGAAATATTAGTGTGTGTAAAAAGAATAAGTGTACAGTATATTTTGTTTGCATTAAATAAATTTATTAACATCATTTAGTTCAATAAAAGGTAAATTTAGAAAATAATTAAACAGAGCGGGTTTTTTTTTCTTTAAAAATAAACTTTATTAATAGCAAAATAGATACAAGTGTTAACACGTGTAAAAGAAGATATATATAATATATGGAACACAAAATATTAAAACACGGGCAATACAATTGGTGCTTCAAGGCAGATGAAGAATGATTTGTTTTTATATATTAATATAATTTTCAAAAGTTTTTATTTATTGAATCAAAAAGGTATGACGTAATCACTCTTAAAAACATTATTTATCAGTACGCTTAAAGTCATAAGATATGTGTACAAATAATTTCGATATATAAGCTTTGTTTTTTTTTTTTTAATTGGTTATTGTTAATAAGTAAAGTCTATGCCATCTTCATGGTTTGGTGCAGTGGTTGACATCAGACTCTGGAGCATAAAGTTCTGAGATTGATTTCAGTGCTGGTACATTTGGTTCCCAAACTTCTTAATGAATTCTCAAGTAATAGTCATTTGATTATTTATTTATTTAGTCAAGGTCATAAGCCATGAATAAAGTGCTCAGCATTAAAGGTATACTCAGCTTCAACAATGCTATAAAAATTAAATTAACTGAATTGTTATTTGCAAACCTTAAAAAAAAGAACTTGCATTTAAGCTTAATAACTGTTTTACACCCGCCATTCCTCAAAGATACATCATTTCTTAACTCACTTAAATCCTTTATATTAAATAAATAAATAAATGTAATACAAATAAAATGTCCATTAATTAAAAACTATTGTAATAAATATATATATATATATGTGTGTGTGTGTGCTAAAATGTGGTCACTCTATAAGAAATTGGACAATTATGGAAATATGACATGGTAAAGATCTGTATTCTAGTTGAATAATATTAAGATGTTGTATCCAAGCTCTGATATAAGCCTTATCTTCAGACTAATAAAGGTGGAGCCATTATAGTTTACATTTTGGATAGTTAATTATGAATATGAGATCTTAACTTGATGATGTTTCTAATTCCTAGGCTACTGCTACAAATGTGATATCAAATACCAATACTTGAAGTTTCTTTAATAAGAAATTAAACCTTGCAAACAAATTACTATTGTAAAATACTTGTTTTAATTTATTGCAATTAAAATTATGGCAAAACTAAATTGTAATACTTTGATGGAAAATTTGATTTTGAAAAAAGATTTTGTACTTTTTATTAACAAATACTCTTGTCAAACTCAATCTTTGAATGTTATTGTAAATAATCGTGATACATATCTTATTGTTTTTGTTAAAAAGGAAGTCTACTTAAATACTGAAAGTAATAAAATTTAATGCTATATTAGTCAAATTAAAAAATAATTATTTCTGACATACTATGTTTTTGTTTATTTAAAAATAACTCTCTCAGTACATGCAAAATTAACATCTTTTTCTATACAAAATATGGTCTAAATATATTGAATCAAATTGAAAGTGAATATTATATTAAAAGTAGAATGAAATAAAAAATAGATATTTTAAAGTATATTCTTCATTCCACTTTTTGTGTCGTATTGGAAACGGAAGATTAATTATAAATTTACTGTTTTTGAAAAATATTTAAAAAACAAGTTGATTTTTTTTTTTTTTTTCACTAATAAGAAATGCATTATATGCATAAACATTAAGCATTAAAAACATTTATACTTATAAACCAATATGAATTATTATTGGAATATTTTGAATATAATCTCAACATGGGTGAATCAAAGAATGACATGTCTATTTAATTTACAAAGCATACATATGACATAATGAACAGAGTTAGTAAACAAAATTATATATATTAAAATCAATATATTTTTATGGTTTAAATATAAATATTAGTGCAATGTATAATTTCAAATCAATGCTTGGAATTTAATATATATTGTTAAGTATACATACAAATTTATATTTCACACATTTTTAAATTGTTGTATGAGATTATATTTATCTGTTGGTTAATTATGTTTTTGCAAATACATTTTAAACTTACCATGTGCATGCATTTAACAGCATTGTACTTGTATAAATTTAAAATTATTTTTTAAAGAAATATAGTCTTCTCAATTGATTTTTGTGATTATAGAGTGTTTAATACTTGAATTAATAATTTTGATCAAAATTTTAAAGCAAAATGTACATGTATACATATAACCACTATTGGATTCTTGCTGTGAACTTTTGATTTCTTGAATCAGTGTTTATATATTATTATAGTGGTCACCCAGCATAGAAATCATGTACTGACTCGTTAAAATTTTGTTTAAAACTTTTTTAAATTTAAGGTATTATTTTTTGAATGTGCATATATGTGTGTGCATGGATGAGAGGTATATAAAAGCATGATACTTGGATTCAGTAAACAAATAAGAATAAATAAAACTTACTTATTAAAATGAATTTTAATAGAAGAATCCATGTAAGATCACTTAAATTAAGCAAAATTATATTTCTTGATTGAAAAAAAAAATAATTTTAATAGATTTACTGATAACAAAAGTGAATCTACAAATAGTAATTAAAAGATAAAGAATCTGACATTTAATTACTGATCTATTGTATATTTTAATTTAAAAAAAGTAAAAGAATTGATAAGGGAGAAAATAAAGTCACATTTTTTTTATTAATTTAGCATGGATTAGAGAGTTTAGCTCTAATTCTTAAAAAAAAAGTGAAAAAATTTGTTAACTTGATGAACTTTTAACATGGCTGAAAATTATATGGCAGTTTAAAAGAATTGCACTGCTGTAATTGTCTTTGTTGAGAACAGAGCATTTGCTTTTTGGAATACAATTGGTTGCTACAGCCAGAAAATATGCAGTGCTAATTACTACAGTGTACTAACTTGCCACAAACTATGTAATTTTTTTTTGGAAACTTCCTGAGCTTGAACTTTAAGGCCTATCTCAGGATTAACTAAAAAATGCTGATGGAAAATGTGTGCCTGTATTTTATCTTGAAAAATGGAACACTTAAAAGGAATCAGTTTTTAAAAAAATCATGATATTCATGCCATTCTGATCAGTAATGGAAGTACTAAAAATAAAAACGACCATGGTAAGACTATTCCTTTTGAAACTTTAAAAAAAAAAACAATCTATTGAAAAGGTCTTAAGTCAGTACAATCACATTTCTTTATTAGAATGCATTTTATATTTATTAGTTATTAATTTATTTTTATCCATTTATTTTTTACATGCTTAGCTGTATAAATGCATTTTAAAATAATTATTCAAGATGCAGTCTTTGGTGTTGATATAAACATATGTGATGTGATGCATTGTCAGGAATCTCTCAGCAATTATGCCCAGAGAAAGCTGTTAGTCACTTTGCCTTCCCTTTCCATTCCCCACCCTAAGTTTTCCCATATCCTGCTCCATCCCATTTCCACAACATAATCTTTGTTAACTCCATGGCTTTTATATCTAAATCTCCCTTATATTTTTCTGAAGACAGCATAAAAATCAATAACCCACTTTCTGTATAATCACTTTTCTTATATTTATTCTTCCACAACATTATTACTTGAATATTTTCTATTTTCAGGCATTTACATTCAATTAACAGATGCCTAATATTTTCTATGCCTTCCTTACACAACTTGCAGCCTAAATCACCCACGTTTTTCTGTTCATGTGAATAATCCCCTGTTGCTAAAGATCCCATTTGAGCCTTAAACAGTAAACTACTTTTCTTGATATTATTATAAATTATCTTGCACCCAATATTCCATTTACTTCTATATATATTTAAACTCTTTTTATTCTCCACACTAGTCCTCCATTTCTCCAACTCCCTATTTTTTATTAATGCATCTATTCTATCTCATTCATTACCACTATAACACTCAACAATTTTCCTAACACAATCATCCCACCTTTTGTACAAGTATACTGATATAAATTCTTTATCCAAATCTTCTGCATACCACATTACCTTTCTCATTCATCTTGTTACCTGCCTTTAATTCATAAGCCAATTAAATACTACTTTGGTTATTCTTTTATTATCCATAAACTGCAATCTACTGAACATTTTTGTTTCATTTCTTGTATCCCTCATATAAAAATTTGACCATTGCATTTCTCCTTGAATTCCCTCCTTTGGCATCCACACATCTGCATCTAAGGCATGTCTTCCTACTTCTCTGTGTACTTTTCCAAGTAATCTAATATTCCTTTACTAGCACATAACACATCATTACCATATGTTAACTCTGCTATTACCACTCCCATACAATTCTAGCTATATTTATTATATGAAAATACTGTTAATTTCTTTATCAATCCATTTATTTTCTTTGCTTCATTTATCAATTTTTTTCTCTCATTCATCCAAGCAGTTTCTCTGATTACTTAATATTATTTCCAAATAGTTATATCTATTCACCACACTTAACTTTATATCCACCAATATTTTTTTTCACTAAATTTAATCTCTATCTTTTTACTCATTCTTGCGCATGACCTCAGCATAACTTCCATATCTTTTTTTCTTTCTGCCACAAAAAGACATCATCTGCAAATAAAAGACCTGATTATGTATATACTCCTTTGCCACCTACTAATGGTATCTTTATCCCTCTTCCTCATCTTTCTATTGCTCTCTCTCTCTCTCTCTCTCTCTCTCTCCATTTTTCTCAAATACAACAAAAACAAAATAAGTGATGTAGGGCATCCTTGCCTTAGTTCCACCCCATTTTTAACTTTAACTGATTCTGTATTCCTTAATTTATAGTATAGTAATTATTTTTTCTTCTGCTGCAGCCTCCACTATTGGCACCCCCACCACTTTTACTACTATAAGAAATTATCATTTAAAGATAATCAGTTTTTACAAATAGCAAAAAATAAGAAGTCTCCCCTTTTGATATTCCAGTTTTGTAAATCTCAAATTTTTAATAAATTTTTTTAAAAAAAAAATCTGAATATAGCAATTTAAACTGTATGTTTAAGGGATGCATGGACATATCTGTTCAAAGACTAATAAAATAAATAAATATTTTTTTTATTTGAATAAAATGGATGAAAATATAAAAAGCCATATCAGTGACAAATTCATTATTTTTTGAGAAAATAACCATACGTAAAAATTAAGAATAAATTAATAAATCAAATACCTAAATATGAAAAAAATTTGAAATGTTTTTTATGATAGAAAACTTTTAAATAAGTAAATAGTTTTTTTAAAAAAAAACAACAACAACTATTAATGTAAAAGAAGTATCTGTTAACTCAGGAGAGCCATCATTTCATTTATTATTTTTAAATTATTATTTTTTTGTTTTCTGAGCAAAAAAAACCCAACAATTTAAGCAAATCAGATACATATTAATGTGTAACAAGTAGCTGTAATCCAAGTTGAAGTCAGTGATTATTAGATTCTAGTGCACTTTAATTTCCATTCTCAGAGCAGTTCCTGGCTTTTGTCATTACAAATATGGATTTGGAATTCAAATCTGCAAGAAATGCAGTTATCCATTTAACAACAACTTTTAACTCTATTTTACTATGCAAGTAAATAATATTTTAATTTGTGAAGTACAGATAGTTGAAAATTGAAATAAATTGAGCTACTGCTGAAACTCACTGCACTCATTAAAATACCCATCTGACAGCCAATCAGATGCCATGATAGCCATCTAAACGACAATCAAACCCAAACACACAACAAAGATTTTATGAGAAAAGGGCGGCCCCTTCTCTCAACTTTTCTTTCTATATATCTCAGCCAGTTGTAAGTATTTAGATTTGAAAGTTTCAAGCCTTGAATATCTTCACAAACAACTCACTAAGTCTAAATCATAAACATACAATGCAAAATCTTATGATTTACTATGTAGTAGTTTTTAGAATACATAAGCAGTAAAGTATGTAAATAATATTTTAATTTGTGAAGCACAGATAGTTGAAAATTGAAATAAATTGAACTACTGCTGAAACTCACTGCACTCATTAAAATACCCATCTGACACCCAATCAGATGCCATGATAGCCCTCTAAACGACAATCAAACCCAAACACACAACAAAGATTTTACGAGAAAAGGGCAGCCACCCTTTTCTCAACTTTTCTTTCTATATATCTAAGCCAGTCATAAGTATTTAGATATGAAAGTTTGAAGCTTTAAATATCTTCACAATCAATTCACAGAGTCTAAATCATAAACATACAACGCGAAATCTTATGATTTACTACGTAGTAGTTTTTAGAATACATAACAAGCAGTAAAGTAATAATAAGATTTTGCATTGTATGTTTATGATTTAGACTCAGTGAGTTGTTTGTGAAGATATTTAAAGCTTGAAACTTTCAAATCTAAATACTTATGACTATATAGAAAGAAAAGTTGAGAGAAGCGTGGCCGCCCATTTCTCATAAAATCTTTGTTGTGTGTTTGGGTTTGATTGTCATTTAGACAGCTATCATGGCATCTGATTAGCTGTCAGATGGGTATTTTAATGAGTGCAGTGAGTTTCAGCAGTAGTTCAATTTATTTCAACTATCTGCGCTTTGCAAATTAAAATATTATTTACATACTTTATTGCTTGTTATGTATTCTAAAAACTAGTGCATAGTAAATCATAAGATTTCGCATTGTATGTTTATGATTTAGATTCAGTGAATTGTTTGTGAAGATATTTAAAGCTCCAAACTTTCAAATCTAAATACTTACGACTGGCTTAGATATATAGAAAGAAAAGTTGAGAGAAGGGTGGCCGCCTTTTTCTCATAAAATCTTTGTTGTGTGTTTGGGTTTGATTGTCGTTTAGACAGCTATCATGGCATCTGATTGGCTGTCAGATGAGTATTTTAATGAATGCAGTGAGTTTCAGCAGTAGCTCAATTTATTTCAATTTACTATTCAAGGTAAAAGCATTTAATTCAAAACTTTAAAATATTTTGAATTCAATGAAATGCAGTAATAATTATTTCCTTCTGTTGTTGTTGATGTTGTTATCGTGATGTTACTATTATTATTATTATGTTTCAATGATAAGCTTTATTTGTCTTACAGAGTTACAAGAGTATTACATAACTTGGATTTCTGTGTGTAAATTACATGGACAATCCAAAGTTATAGGTTATTGGTTTATATAAGATTGCAGGAATTTTTATATGCTGTGGATTAGTTACAAGGGTTTTACATAGCTTGGATTTCTGTGATTACATGGGCAATCCATAGATGTAGGTTTACATATAGAAAAATTGATTTACATGAGATTACATCAATTTTTTCATGCTGTGGATTAGTTATAAGAGTTTTATGTGTTTTGGATTGCAGTGGGTACATGGGTAAAACATAGTTGTAGATTTATGTGCAGTTGATTTATTTATTTACATGAGATTATAAGAATTTTTATATGCTGTGAATTAGTTACAAGAGTTTTATATAATTTGGATTGCTGTGGTTACATAGGCAATCTACTGTTATAAGTTTAGTTGTTTTATTGATTTACACAAGATTATTTAAATTTTACATGCTCTGGACTGCTGTATCTATGGATACAAACCAGGTTTTGTTTTATATGTGGTTGGGTTGCCTAAGTAACATAGGTAAGAGACTAGAAATTTCCACAGTAGTGTGGCAATTGTCTGTAAGATCAATGTCAGTTATTTTTGATTTTTTAGAGTGTTATATCTTCTTTGGGTACCCAGGCTTTCTCTTGATTTCATTGGCAATGTAAGTTGAGGAGAGTGTTCACATAGGTAGGAAGCATGACAGAATTGCTTTCATAATTCTTACAATACCACATGCCTATTTTCTGGTGCATTTGAATAGATGAATGTTTCAGAGACAAATGGTGGTACAGTTATGTTAAAATTGTTTGCAATTGTTAAGTTGGAGTTTATGGTAGGTTAGACTCTAGATCTAGCTGTATGTTAGAGGTGGAGGCTGAGTAAGGCTTGATGAGGTTTAAATATGAGATTCTTGGGTAGAGAGTCCAGACATAGGGAGACAGGGTAAAATCTGAGTAGATAGTTAGGCTCGGCATTGCTATTGGAAGTGTCTCATGTTTTTTGAAATTATCTTTTTAACTTGATGTTAGTTGAAGATTTGTATAAAAAATAAAATAAAAATTGGAAATAAGTTATCAACTAATTGGAAATTGAAAAAGATATATAGTTTTTTTTTCTGCTAGCCTAAAGTTTTGATTATTTTATAAGCATAAACAGGCAGAGCTTGTTAACTTGGTTATGAGCAAGTAAACTAATTGCTGGGAACGTGAAATCGAATTTTTATTACTTAAACAAAGATCAGAGTTTGCTACAATAACACTAAAAATAAATGTATGATTGACTGACCTTTGGATTTTAAAACTCAGTACTGATATTATTGGAGGCAGTCACCGGCCATATGATGGCTTTTTTAAAAAAAATTATCATTAGGTAACTTGATTTTAATTGAAAGTTTGAATAAAAAATGTAATCCAAAGTTGGACGTTGTTATTGTCATCATCATTATTATTATTATTTACAAGAGGATTCTCATTACTTTTTTCATCAAACATCACATGATCACCATTTGTTATGCTTGCTTACAACTGTTAATAAAACAGTGCTCTCAGATCCAAGGCTTCTCACTGATGAAGGCCACAAGCCAAAAACTAGTCCGGCGATATTGAATGAGTAGGCACTAGATGGGGATTTTATGCACAAGCCTTCTGGCATCCATTGATTACTCTAGCTTGCAGTGTGTGGCATATGTATAGTGAGTTTTGCCTGTTTTACTTTTCCCATTACTATTATTATTCTATATATTGCACATATGCCTATTATCCCATAAACTGCATACTAAAAGAGAAGTATTCATTCTGCAGTTATTTAAGAAAGTCACTATATGCATCATAATAAATTCTGTTTATTAAAAAAGAATATTTTTTAAAAATCTGTTTCAATACTTACCAGTAATCCAAATAAAGCATGATTTTTAATTTGATTACAAAACACTAACATTTTTTTCTGATTCTTTTTTGTTTGAACAAAATATTTCTCTTTATTTTTCTCTTTATTACATAAGGCTGTTTTTAAAATATAAAAAAAGTCAAAGATTCATTAAAAAAAAAAACAATTTTTCATAAAATGTTAAAAGTATATTTTCAATTGTAGTTTAAAAAACTGCATTCCTTTACATCCACTTATTTAAATTATAGAAATTTTTCCCTGCTTTAAATTGTAGAAATTGTTACCTGCTTGTTTTACAATTTTCCATACTGAAGCTCTTTCTAAAATTTTGCAAAATTATTGTTACATAGTCTGCCCTTTTCAATAGGAGAATTGTTAAATTCCTGTAACATCTTGAAAGATTTGAAAAATCATGTTCATATACATCTGAAATGTTTCATTAGTTTTTCAAATTGTATACCAGAATATTTCAAGAAAATGCCAAAATCTTCTGCTATTTCTTTTATTTTATCTCATTTCTACTTCATCAATCAAGTAATATGAACTCTTTTTTTTTGTAATGATTTCCTTAAGATTTTGAGAAAAAAGATAAAAATTAGAAGTCAATGAAGTACAATAAAGACAAAAAAATTAGCTTAGTCAAGTTTAAAAAAATATAGTAACAACTCTGACATTAAAATAGAAATTTATAGTAAAAAGATTGGAATTTAACTGATTATAGATATCAAAAAAATCTGTATGTGATGTGATGCACTGTGACTTCTCTTTATATGGAGTCAGGGATCTCTCAGCAACTATGCCCAGAGAAACTTGTTAAGCCACTTTACCTTCCCTTTCCATTCTCCACCCTAAGTTTTACCATAATCTGCTCAAACCCATTTCCATAACATAATCTTTGTCAACTCCATGGCCTTCATATCTAAATCCCCCTTATATTGCCCAAACCCAGCATAAAAACCAATAACTCACTTTCTGTGTAATCACTTTATTCATATTTATTCTTCCATAAATTCATTATTTGTAACCTTTCTGCTTCCAAGCATTTACATTAAAGTAAGAGATGCCTAATATTTTCTATGCCTTCCTTACACAACCTGCAGACTAAATCATCCATATTTTTCCATTTACGTGTATATTCCCTTGTTGCTAAAGATCCCATTCGAGCCTTAAACAATAAACTACTTTCCTTATTATTATCATAAATTAACTCTCACCCAATGTTCCATTTACTTCTATATATATTTAAACTCATTTTACTATCCATACTAGTTCTCCAATCCCTATTCTTTATTAATACATCTATTCTTCTATCTCACTCCTTACCACTATAACACTCAACAATCCTCTAACGCAATCATTTCACCTTTTGTACAAGTATACTGACATAAATTCTTTATCCAAATCTTCTGCATAATGCATTACCTTTCTCACCCATCTTGTTGCCTGCCCTTTACTTGTAACCCAATTAAATACTATTTTGGCTATTATTTTATTATCCATAAACTGCAATCTATTGGACATTTTCATTTTACTTTTTGCATCTTTCATATAAAAACTTGATCATCCCATTTCTTCTTGAATTGCCTTCTTTTATTAGACCAGTGTTTCCCAACCTTTTTTGGCTCGCATACCACTTGGTAGTACATCACGCTAAATTGTACCATTTTGTAAAAATGATTGTATTTCGTAAAATTTGTTATTGCGAGTGTGTTATTTTATTTGCATTATAAATATTATAGGGTGACCATGTATGTATTCACATCTCATAATGAGACAAATTACATTGAAACATGCCTAAATGTCATGCCAGATTATAAAATCACTGAAATTATTAATGCATTGTAACATATTTATGTGTATGTGTTTGTTCAAAGTTTCATATTTTTTCCAAAATAATTTATTAAAGATTACATTAAAGGTTATTTGGTACATATTTTGTTCAAAGTGTTTTCTCAATCCTTCATTTGGTTTTCCTGAATTTGAGTCTGTTTTCTCTTTTTCGGAGCATCTTGCTATTGGTTGGGCCATGGAGAGGATAAATCCAGCATGTCCCAAATCATGGTAAAAATAACCTCAGGGGTTATCAGGCTATCTCTTGTTCTTGTTTTCTTTATATTGTTCAGCATGAAGTTAATAGGATTAAAATTTTGATGATTAAATACTAGCTTACATCTAGTAATCCACAATAGATGATCAAGAATTAATGAGTCTAATTTCTGGGTATGATCTTTTTCTGATATATTTTTTCAAATTAAATAATTTAGATTGATTTGCCTTGATCCGACTCATTATTTATCTACCATTTTGTCATATTTCGTTTACTAATTAATAAATGGTTTTAATAAAAGCACAAAATTATAAAAAAACAATTAGTATATTTTCTTATCATAATCAAATTTGTTTATAAAATAAATTTAATGAGATCTTTGTGCTTGTTTCGAACAACATAATTTTTTGAAATTTGGTTCAAAAGATGCGAGGTTATACCCTTAAGTCTACAGCTGCATTCAATCTGTTTCGATACTTACTTTTTAAAAAAATATATGAAGAAAAAGCTCTTCCTATTAAGTCCATACTAGTAAACGGTAATAATTTAAGAGCTTTCTCAGAAAGTTTTTCATATTCTTTAATGTTTAATCAAAAATTAATTAGATTGTGTCATTTGAATTCTACTTGTAAAGTTCTGTCACATGATAATTCTATTAAATTTTCTTTATCCTTTATTGATAATGATGTAGCTTTTTCTAAATTTTCTGCATAAAAGGGGTTTGAAATCCAATTATCATTTGTGTTTTCGGGTTTTGGAAAATATTTCATGAAAGACGTTTTTAATCCTGTTAAATGTGCTATTATATTTTCTCGTATATCTTGAGACAGACTAACCTTATTTTCAAACAAAATAATATGTAGTGTTTTGAACACTTCCAGTTGATTGATTTCAATACTTATATATATTACTGTTTCCAAAAATCTAATTTTCTTAATCATACTTTCAATTTTATCATTAACATTAAAGATCGTTATCGACTGTACATATAAACAACTTTATTGTATATTATTATTAATTAAAATAATTTTTATGAATTATAGGAAAAAACATTTCTATATTTTTATGATTTAATTTTTTTTTTTATGTCCACCATTATTGATTATTTTTCGTGTACCACCAACCAGCAACTTGCGTACCACCAGTGGTACGTGTACCACAGGTTGGGAAACACTGTATTAGACTATAGATAAAGGTGGTGCCATCTTTATTGTTAAAAAAGATTGTCTTGCCTACAGTTTGAGATTGTTGATAGCTTAAGGATTGATTGTTATCATCTCTATTTATAAGCATTAAAATCTTGAATAATTGGGTTTACTCTCTTAGTAATTAATTTTAATTTTGTGTGTGTGTGTGTGAATTTTAATTGTTGAACAAATGATTATTAGTTTTAAAAATTCAGTTGTCAGTGCCATTTTATTTAGCAGCTTTCAATTCCAAATGAATTGAGAGATCATGGTATTTGAAATTGGTTCATTGAGCACGGTGCCCTAATAAAAGAATACAAATGAATGCTTTTTTATTATTTAAATTAAATTATTGTTGAGTTGCAAAAACTATTTCAAAAGATTAGTGTTGATTTTGGGGAGATGATTGGGAAATATAACCTGTTTTAGGTTCAATCATCTCCATTATTATCTACTTTAGATGTGACTATGAAATTTGACTTGTTTAGTTGTATTTAAAAAGAGGGTCTCTCAAGGTTTCTGGTACAATAAAAATGGTGTCCCAAGTAGGGCTGGATTAATTCTTTTTACCTGAGAATTCAGGACAAAAATGACTCTAATGTGTGATTCGATAATATATATGTAGGAGTACACTCTGAAAAAATTAAATGTAAAAAAACATTTAATTTTAGTGGATATATATTATTTAAATAATAAGTGTAATAATGTTCAAGGTTAAATGGGTTTAAAGGAGATTGCCTTGACAACAGTTTGAGATTGTTGATTGTTATTTATATTGGGATTATCTGAGTTTTGACTGGTTTCTAATGTTTATATACATATTGTAACATTTTGCATTTAGGCCTTCTATTGTGTGCTATAAAGTGCTAGTTAATCAAACTATGAAAAAGAAGAATCTTCCATTTATATATATGACTATATATATCTCAAGAACATAGTTATATTTCCTGATTAACATGACCTAATATTTATTATGATTTGAATTGCCGATGAAGTTAGTTTTAATTTATTTATGATGGTGCCAGAGGCTGTAGACTCACTAACATTTCCCCAGGCATAAATATTAAGCAAGCATATTGGCAAAGGTACTTTATACATTTCAAAAATCAATTTTTAAATAAAAATCTAATAAACTAAAATTAAGAACGTACAATGAAAAGTTGATATTAATGTTAAATATTTTATTAAGACACATTAAAATATTTAAATGATGCATTGTAAATCACTAATAAATTGGAAAGCACATATGCTCATCCAGATAATAATGTACAACAAATAATTCAATGGTTCCTATTTAATTCTCTTTTTTTAAGCTTCTTCTAGACATAATCCATGGATAAAATGAATGCATCTTTGAATAATAAATAAGTGAATGTCTCTATCAGTAATTGAAGCTTCTAGTTAAAATTTATAATTAAATTTAGTTTGCAAACATTTAATTAGTCACAATTTAGGATATGAATATCTTAAGCCAATAAACATCACGTTCACCATTTCCTATGCTTGCTTATAACTGTTATTAAAACAGGCTGCTGGAGAGTTGCATTAGATCCTAAGATCTAGATGCAATGCTCTCAGATCCAAGGCTCTTCACTGACAAAGGACATGTGATGTTTATTGGCTTAAAACCAATCCTGCCTAATATGATAGTGGTGGCTATGGTTAGTAAAGAACCAAATGCACCAAAATGTATGAGTACTGAACTGAGTTCAGACCTATATGACTATATAAGCTGATGACCTTGGATTGAAAATATTAAGGTGTTTTCAATTTAAGACTCATAGTTTTGTAGTTAAGTAGAGATAAAAAGCGGCTGCTGGAGGGTTGCATTAGATCCTAAGATCTAGGTGACGTGCTCTCAGATCCAAGGCTCCTCACTGATGAAGGCCACAAGCCAGAAACTAGTCTGGTGATATTGGATGAGTAGGCACTAGGTGGGGATTTTATGCATAACCCTTCTGGCATCCATTGATTACTCTAGCTTGCAGTGTGGCAATATGTATAGTGAGTTTTGCCTGTATGAATATCTTACTGGTAAGTTCTTGGGATTATATAAACCATTGATTATTGTATCATATATGTATTTCTGGGATGAAAGAGCTCATTGATAAGTTCTGTCATTCCCTAAGGCTAGACTCAAGCTTTTTGGAGTGACCTTTTTATAGTGAAAGGTGTCCCAAACACTCTGGTTTCACTTCTGTATGATGACTTAGTTCAGCATATGAAAAGTCCAGAATGCTTTCTGCATATTGGACTCATGGAAACTACTAGCCAAGAAAAAAGACAAGACAACACAAGACCCTGCTCACAGTTGTATTCCTTTTTTTATACTCCTCGACCAGTTTTTAGATTTCTGATCAAACATTTTTATCTTTTTTTTTTGTTATCAGAATATAAGAATATATAATCAGAATATATAATCTTGTACATTTTTTTTAGTTCCTAAGTCTTTTTTTTTTATAAATTACTTAGGCCATCTTTAATTAATGTGTAAAAGATTTCTCTCTGGTTGTAATCTCTTACGTTTATAATTTCTTTTGTTTATCTAGATAAACAATCTGTATGCCTTTCTATTTTTTCCAATTTTAACTTTTTTTTTTAAATATCACAAATGCCAAAATACTCATGAACTATACGCATTTTAATATGCCTCAATATATATATAATAATAATACTTTATAATTTTATTAGTTAAAATTAATGGTATTGCAATATGTATTTGCTCGTACCATATATATATATAATTTATTAAAATAAGTGCTTTGAAATATGAAAATAGTATCATTTGAAATGGAAGTTTAGACAAACATTTGAATTTATTAAAGAACTAATTAGTAAGTAGTAATGTTAAGGGTATACATGAGTGAGATGTTAAAATCTGCATAGGTGTGAGACATGAAGAGTTTGCATGATTATGATAGGGGTTGGTGCACTAAACTATGAATTTGAAATTTTTTTAAAATAATAATAGATATTGGAGTTTTTTATTCCCTGCATAAGTCAAATAAATAGTAATAATAGACATATAAATTAGAAGATCTCCAGATCAATGGAGAAAAATATGGAAAAAAAGGCAAGCGTAGACAAGCCAGAGATGCCAAAAGGTAGAACAGCTTATGGAGATGAAGCTGGAACAAAAAAACTTAAATCTGCTGAAACAGCACTACTCAGTAGTGACATAAAAATGTATAATTTAATCAAAAAAGACCAACAGCAAATGAATAAAATGTTCAATGATTGGCAACAAAAATATTAATTTTGAGAAAACTACAAATGATTAAAGAAGATAGTAGAGAAATAAAGAAATAGTATAGTGAAAATGCAGAAAACATAAATAATGAAGTAATAGAAAATGAAAAATCAGTAAATGTGGTACAAGAAAATAACATTGGTGGTAAAAAGTAGTTGCTGAGAGTTAGCAAATAGCTGAACTGTTAAATTCACTGGATAAAAGTGTGTATGGCCAGTCATGTAGGAGGTCTAAGAAAACTCCTGACCAAAAATTATATCAATGTTTTGGAGTTAGAGAACACATAAAGGAAATAAAAACAGATATGCTTTATCAACTTGACAAAATAAAAGCTAAACAATTAACGGTAAAAAAGCCAATGAAGAACATAAAGTTGGAAGACATAAAACTCAACAACCATAAGACTGATTTTGAGGAAAATGAAAAATATAATCTGAAATGACAGAGATTAAACACCATAGTTTTGGAAAAAATAGCCTCAGTATAAGCCAGTTCTTAAAAATTGGTCTGTGCTTAAAGGTGAAGCACCTGTAAATTCAAATGAACTTTCAACTCAAGGTGTGTTACCTATAGCTAGATGTAGATATAATCCTGCCTTTAAGATGAAAGAGAGGATGATAAATTTTTATGGCCATTTAAAATCTCAAGCATCACTCAAGAAATACTGAGAAAGAGATAAAGACTAAATCTTAATGAAATATAGAAAGTAAAATCTTGATCCCAGACTAAAAAGGATAAAGGAATTAATTTGAAATAAGGCTATAAGGTTTGATAATAGTGATTTGACCATATTACATGTAGTTTTTTCTTTTAATTTATATAATGATTTTTAGAATATCTCTAGATAGCAAGTGCCACAAGTTTTTTTTTGGAAGTACAACTTATAGTGACAGAAATGGAAATACAATGTTCAATTATTGAAGACAGTCATTTATTACAAATAAAATAAAAAACTGAATGTTATGCTATGCTTTGTGGTCATTTACAAGATTCATGTAAATCATGAGTGATTTATGTTGTTGGATTGAAACCTGTGCTAGGTTGGAGAAATGATGGTAATTCATAATGAAGCCACACTTTTTGTTTTTAAGAAAAATGATTCTTCATTTATTATAGGTGGTTTCCCAGTGGAGGTATTATAATTCTATCTGTATATTCCAGTCGGTGATTTGCTTTATATATTTTTTTATTATTAGTTATCATATGAAAGTTATAAAGCTAAACTTGTGGTATGGTCCCAGTGTAAGTATGAGATTGAATATATTTCTTAACTTCTAGTGTATTATGGTTTTCTCTGTATGTATCAATTGGTGACTTGGTCTATTTTTATTAGTGCTGTTAATAAATATATGGAAGTTATATGGCTACACTTGTGGCATAGTCCCAGTGTAACTGTGAAGGTTGAAGATATCCCCTAACTTCTAGAGCAGTGATCTTCAACCACTGGGCTGTGGACCGGTGCTGGGCCACAGAAGTTTTCTGCCGGTCCGCACTAGACTGGCAAGAAAGTTTTTATAACAAAATAATATTTTAAACTTTTAATTAATATAAACAATTTTTATTTATTTTTTCATCGTATTTTTACCCGATTAAAAAAAAAAATAGAACAAAAACAAAATCTAATCAATGATATATAAATTAATTTATTTTTCCATTTATCACAGATGTTTATGGGGGGAGGGGGGTAGAAACCAAAGGATTTTATTATACAAACTCCGTTTGTCTTTTGATAGCCAATCATGGCCGATTGTCTATGTTGTTAAAACAATAAAATGTAACATGACTTTTTTTGATCTCTTAAATTTTTTCTACTCTCTCTTTTAATATTTCATTTTTAGTGTTTTTTTTTTTTTTTTTGGCTATACGGCGATTTTTTTTTTTTTGGCTTTAACTTTTATTTTAGAAATCAATTTTTATTACCTTTTTTTTAAAAATAAAAGCCAAAAAATAAGTTCTGTCTCAAACATTTACAAAGTATTTCTCAATACACCCCCACCACCCCAAAATAAAGTAAGATCAAAACTTTTGACTTTTTCAAGTTTCATTTTTTTTTTTTTTGTTTAAAAACACGGCCACTTTTTTTTTTTAGCCTATAAGGTGATATCTTTTTTGCCATTATTTGTATACCACTGATATATTAAAACTTTTATTTTTAAAACCAATTTTTATTACATTTTTTTAAAAATAAAAACCAAAAATAACTTTTGTCTCATTCACTAAGACAAAAGTTATTTCTCAAACCACTCCCCCTCCCCCCAAATTAAAATAAGATCTTTTCTGGCTTTAACTTTGAAATCAATTTTTATCACCTTTTAAAAAAAAAAAACAATCAAAAAGTTTCTGTCTCTAACTTTTACAAAGTATTTCTCAATCAACCCCCCCCCTCCAATTAAAATAAGATCAAAACTTTTGACTTTTTCAAATTTTGTTTTCTTTTGTTTAAAAATACACCCACTTTTTTTTGGCCTATAAGGCGATATTTTTTTTGGCTTTATTTGTATAATGCTAAAATACTAAAACTTTTATTTTTAAAACAAATTTCTGTTACCTTTTTTTAAAAATAAAAATAAACAAAAGATAACTTTGGTCTCTATCTTTTGTCTCAGTGATGACTCAAAGTATTTCTCAACCCACTCCCTCCCCCCCCCCCCAAAAAAAAATTAAAATAAGATCAAAGCTTTTGACTTTTTCAACTTTCGGTGGTCTTTTTTTTAAAAGACGGTGACTATATGGTGATTTTTTTTTGGCTTTATTTCTATTATGCAATGTCTATTTTGCCATTTTTAAAAAAAACTTTTTCTATTAATTGCATTTTTTGATCCATTCAACACACCAGCCCATAAAAAAATTACAATAACATTAAAACTTAGACTTTTACACGTTTCATTTTATTTTTTCAGATTTAAAATATGGCAAACTTTTTTTTTGGCTATACGGTGATTTTAATTACGTGATTTCTATTTTGCCCTTACTACTATCAAAAGGCAATCTCCATATATATATAACTATTCTTGTATATTTAACATTAAATACAGATATTACATTTATCATAATCATTGTCTTGTAATTACACTACCTGTGATATTTCCCAACATTCAGGTGAATAACATTTTATTCTTGCATGTTTTAACAATGAAATAATAAACGTAGAAATGCAAGCACATTAATGACAATGATTGTTATTGTACTGTTTTCTGTAGCAGTATGACTGCACAACTCGAGAAAGAGTGTTCAGCATGTGAAGGTAAGCAACACTATTACAATACACAACAACTAGTGTGCTGTTTTGGTCAGTTATAACAATTATGCTTATCTAAGGCTAAGCAGGTTACATCTTTAAGAAAATTTATCTGTAAACTTCTGTCGGTCCGTGAAATCTTATCCTTATTTTTGCTGGTCCACAGGTGTGAAAAGGTTGAAGACCACTGTTTTAGAGTATTCATATTTAGATATTACTTTGCCATGTCTTGGCTTTGGTATCTGGAACATGGCTCAAATAGACTTATTATTACATGATTATATGTGTGGTTAATCAATGTGGACTGAGTCAGGCAATAGAAATTCAATGGTATAGCATTTATGACTAAATTTTCATGTGTAATTTACTTGTTATTGTAGAAGAAAATGTGAATGTAATAAAAAAAATGGTACCACTACAATAAAATGAGAAATAAAATAGGTTTATATTGTCTCATTTTTTAAAATGGGGGTCACCAAGCATAGCAAGTATGTACTGAACTGTTAAAAATTTATTTTAAATTCTTTTAAATTTAAAGTATCA
Organism: Epiperipatus broadwayi; assembly: GCA_028023455.1. NCBI lineage: Eukaryota > Metazoa > Onychophora > Udeonychophora > Euonychophora > Peripatidae > Epiperipatus > Epiperipatus broadwayi. The sequence goes on from JAQFVV010012398.1 coordinate 5,020,978, forward strand.
TTATTTTTTAATGTGCATTGTGTGTGCATGGGTGATAGATATATAAAAATATTTTATTTGGATTCAGTAAACAAATAAAAATAAATAAAACTTATTAAAATTAATTTTAATAGAAGAATCCACATAAGATTTCTTAAATTAAGCAAATTATATATTTTTTGTGAGAAAAAAAATTAATTAAACAGATTTACTGATAACAGAAATGAATCTACAATCAGTAATTAAAAGATAAGAAGTCTCCAATTTATTCTGTCATTTAATTATTGATTTATTATATATTTTAGTTTTTTTAAAAAAGAAAAAGTATTAATAAGGGAGAGAATAAATGGACATTTTTTATTTAGAGTTTAGATCTGATTCTTAAAAAAGAGAATAAATTTGTTAACTTGATAATCTTTGAACATGGCTGAAAATTATATGAATTTTTTTTTTAAAAAAAAAATGCTGCTATAATCATCTTTATTAAGAACAGAACATTTGCTTCTTGGAATACAAGGATTATTGGTTGATATAGCTAGAAGATGTGCAGTCCATTAACTCACCACAAATTATGTACATTTTTGCTGGAAACTTCCTGGCTTGAATTTTAATGCCTAACTCAGGATTAACTAAACATACCAATGGAAAATGTGTGCCTCTATTTTATCTTGAAAAATGAAACATTTAAAAAAACCAGTTGAAAGAAAAACACAATTTTCATGCCATTCTAATCAGTAATGAAAATACTAAAAAAAAAAAGACCACAGTAAAACTAAAAAAAACCCAATGTATTGAAAGGGCAGTAAGTCAGTACAATCTGATTTCTTTATTTGAATGCATTTTATATGTATTAGCTGCTAAGTTATTGTTATCCATTTACTTTTTACATACTTAGCTGAATGAATGCATTTTTAAATAATTAGTTATTACTTGTGTGTGTATATATATATGTGAGTTAATTTTAAATGCTGAATAAATGATTATTAGTTTTAAAAATTCAAGTTGCCAGTGCCATCTCTTTAGCAGCTTTCATTTCCAAATGATTGTATTAGCACTTAATCAGTCCTATGTTTATGCAAAGAAAAAAAATTTAATTAGAGAGAATGTTTAACCACTGAGCAAAATGTTGGAATGTTCTGTGAATTGAGAGATCGCGATATTTGAAATTGATTCATTCAACATGGCATTCTAATAAAAGAATAAAAATACATTTTTTTTATTTAATTAAATTATTGCTGAGTTATAAAAACTATTTCAAATAGCTAGTATTGATTTTGGTGAGTTGATTTGGAAATATGACTTATTTTAGGTTCAATTATCTATCAAGGATTCTTGTACAATATATATATATATATATATTGTAACGAGCACAGACGTTCGTTACATTGTTTTTTTATATATAATTATTAAACAAGTTAAAATAAAAAGTTCGCATTTAAAAACTTTCTTTAAAAATTAAAAATTGAAATTAAAATATCGTCTTAAACTCTTATATATTAAGTCGCACAGATAATAAAAATTATTAAAATAAAATTTTTATTAAAGAAAAAGGTATTTTTAAAACTAAATTTTAAAAAGATTTGGAGATAAAATTATATCTCTAAATCTGTCTTTAAATATATTTTTGATTTGGAAAACAGGGTAATTAATTAGAAATGGAAATGATTGTTAATTAGTTAAATGTAAACCAGCCTTCGGCATTTAAATGTAAAAACACCTGTCAGATAAGAAAACAATAAAAACTGTTAGCAAATAAGAAGAAATCCCTATGGAATCGGACCTCAACGAAAAGGATCATCTCATCGATGACGTAATGTAAATTCAATCCTTCACATTAATATAAAAGGAAAATTTTGGAAATTATTAATCAGTGACTAGTGACTGGAAATTGATTGATTATTGACGATGTAACAGCTAGGTGTTAGCGCTGGGGGGATTGAAAAAGACGCACAGCTTCAATCCCTTCAGTTCTGCTAAGAAAGAGAAAAAAATGGGCCATCGTTTATACAATGAGGACCAACTACACGAAAAACAAAATCTCCAAAGGATAAATAAATAAATCAACCGGATACTAATCTTCGGACGACGTGGGAATTCACGTTTAAACGGCCAGGAATATAATAGGATGAACTATTTCAATAACCGTAAGAACTTTAAAATTTATGAACATTAAGTTAAAAACTTTTCGTATTTAAAATAATTGCATTAGTTTCCTATCTGACCAAACTAAATTAATAATGTTATTTGATGTATTTTTTTTCTTATTTATTTTGTAAAATCATTTCCATTTATTTATTTTTTGTTCTTTAAGTTTTATTATGATTGTTGTTTTCCGTTAAATTAATTATAAAAATGTTAAACTTAAGTCGGGCGTGAATGGCTGTATAGATTTGTAAAGTTATATTAGGGGAGGGTAATCTTAGGTTATTTATGTCGTTGTTAGATTGGGTCAATGGATTGGATATATTGATGTAGTTAGTAGATGTAATCGGAGATCCGCCACGGGCAGGATTATAGATATACGCCACACACCCTCTGTTTGCCTATGGATGGGTTTGTAAGTCGGCAGAATACCGCAGCCCATTCCTATGGAGTTTTTAGTTTATTGATCTACTTGCCCACAGATGTCACATCCCTGTGGGTGGAGAGTCAATGTCGTTTCTATTTCTACATATTGTTCAGATGTACATTCCTGACAATATTGTTGTGTTGTCGTATCATGCTACATTGAATACATGAATGTATCAGATGGATTGGCGCCGGTTGATTGCGAAATGTGTTGCCTAGGGTTAAATAGGGATAGAATATTTTATTTTCGAATGCAAATCTATATAGTATATTCAGGCTCGATCCTATAAACTATTAAATTTAAGTTGTTTATAGACGCTTGCATAGATTGGCTATCGGTTAAATATGTTTGCGTTTTCATATTTGATCAAAATATATAGACATTCGACAAATACTGATACCTTACGGTGAGTATCTAAAAGGTATTTATTCGGATGTCTTTTAAGTTATTGGTGACGATGCAGGTATCTTACGATGAATACTAGAGGGTTTCTTATATTTCCCTCTGCAATTGTCAGTAATCAATAACTTTGTATTTTGATCGTTTATGTTTACTTTGAAATGTTTTTGACCGTTGAAATCTATGTAACCGATCTATAGCAACATATTAAACAGGTTAATATAATCCCATCTGTGCGAACTTGATTAAAAAATGTAAATTTATAATATAATAGTAACTCAATGTAAATTAAAGTAAAATCAAAGTTAAAAATAATGTTAAATGGTTAAATGTAAATCACTAAAATAATTTTAAACCTTATATATATGTGCATAAATAAATGTTTGTATGTGAATTACTGGCAGTGGCTTACTTTATTCTTTTATATACTAGTAAATGATATTATTAAATCTCTGCTATTCCACTGAGCTAGTGACATGGGCTAACGACCGGAATCAAAATTTAAGAAAAAAAAAAATATATTTTTTTTTGACTCACGTATCTGCCTACTTTATAAATTTTCCTAGGTTCAAATGCCTAGATGGCGCCCCGTAGTATAGTTTACGTTAAGTCTCCTTTTCTCCGGATCGTTACAATGGCGCAACCAACTGGGCCGATCTTTAAAAAACCACATATACCCTGAGCAAATTTTGTCAAAATGAAATGTTTTATCTGTTTACATAAGTCGGATATTTTTAAATTTTATAAAAGCACTGCCAGGAAGAAATTGCGCATATATATTAAATACGAGAAAGTATAAAATAATTTTAAAACTAATTTTTGTAAATTAAAAAGAAAATCAAAAGGTTGCATTGGATATGTTTTTTTTTGTTAATATATATTTATGCGTTAACGTGTATAGGCGCACAGCCACGGAAGTTTATGATCGAAATGTGGTACTTACGATGAGTACCGTTGGGAATTTACGTCAGTGTAATCCTATTTATGCATTTCAATCAGTCATAAATAAGTTGGTGGTAGTTATAATTGTGCTGCAAATATACACGTATAAATCCCTTATCTTAGAACATATTTATCTCAATGCAACCTTCCTAAATAAGTTAAATAATTTGTTTGTCATGCCGTAAATAAAAATCAAATGGATAAAATAAAATAGAATTCTCGGGGGGAGGGGTGTAAACGTAAATGGTCCTTAGGTAGGCGTTGGTCAACATTTTCTTTTTCTTTTTGTATAGAGTTTTTTGTAAAATTATTAACCGAATGTTTGTAAATTTTGTTAATACCGTAATTACTAACCCTAAGTAAAATATTTTTTTTTGATCATTTTTTTTTAAGTAACTTTACTGATATGTAACGAGCACAGACGTTCGTTACATTGTTTTTTTATATATAATTATTAAACAAGTTAAAATAAAAAGTTCGCATTTAAAAACTTTCTTTAAAAATTAAAAATTGAAATTAAAATATCGTCTTAAACTCTTATATATTAAGTCGCACAGATAATAAAAATTATTAAAATAAAATTTTTATTAAAGAAAAAGGTATTTTTAAAACTAAATTTTAAAAAGATTTGGAGATAAAATTATATCTCTAAATCTGTCTTTAAATATATTTTTGATTTGGAAAACAGGGTAATTAATTAGAAATGGAAATGATTGTTAATTAGTTAAATGTAAACCAGCCTTCGGCATTTAAATGTAAAAACACCTGTCAGATAAGAAAACAATAAAAACTGTTAGCAAATAAGAAGAAATCCCTATGGAATCGGACCTCAACGAAAAGGATCATCTCATCGATGACGTAATGTAAATTCAATCCTTCACATTAATATAAAAGGAAAATTTTGGAAATTATTAATCAGTGACTAGTGACTGGAAATTGATTGATTATTGACGATGTGACAGCTAGGTGTTAGCGCTGGGGGGGATTGAAAAAGACGCACAGCTTCAATCCCTTCAGTTCTGCTAAGAAAGAGAAAAAAATGGGCCATCGTTTATACAATGAGGACCAACTACACGAAAAACAAAATCTCCAAAGGATAAATAAATAAATCAACCGGATACTAATCTTCGGACGACGTGGGAATTCACGTTTAAACGGCCAGGAATATAATAGGATGAACTATTTCAATAACCGTAAGAACTTTAAAATTTATGAACATTAAGTTAAAAACTTTTCGTATTTAAAATAATTGCATTAGTTTCCTATCTGACCAAACTAAATTAATAATGTTATTTGATGTATTTTTTTCTTATTTATTTTGTAAAATCATTTCCATTTATTTATTTTTTGTTCTTTAAGTTTTATTATGATTGTTGTTTTCCGTTAAATTAATTATAAAAATGTTAAACTTAAGTCGGGCGTGAATGGCTGTATAGATTTGTAAAGTTATATTAGGGGAGGGTAATCTTAGGTTATTTATGTCGTTGTTAGATTGGGTCAATGGATTGGATATATTGATGTAGTTAGTAGATGTAATCGGAGATCCGCCACGGGCAGGATTATAGATATACGCCACACACCCTCTGTTTGCCTATGGATGGGTTTGTAAGTCGGCAGAATACCGCAGCCCATTCCTATGGAGTTTTTAGTTTATTGATCTACTTGCCCACAGATGTCACATCCCTGTGGGTGGAGAGTCAATGTCGTTTCTATTTCTACATATTGTTCAGATGTACATTCCTGACAATATTGTTGTGTTGTCGTATCATGCTACATTGAATACATGAATGTATCAGATGGATTGGTGCCGGTTGATTGCGAAATGTGTTGCCTAGGGTTAAATAGGGATAGAATATTTTATTTTCGAATGCAAATCTATATAGTATATTCAGGCTCGATCCTATAAACTATTAAATTTAAGTTGTTTATAGACGCTTGCATAGATTGGCTATCGGTTAAATATGTTTGCGTTTTCATATTTGATCAAAATATATAGACATTCGACAAATACTGATACCTTACGGTGAGTATCTAAAAGGTATTTATTCGGATGTCTTTTAAGTTATTGGTGACGATGCAGGTATCTTACGATGAATACTAGAGGGTTTCTTATATTTCCCTCTGCAATTGTCAGTAATCAATAACTTTGTATTTTGATCGTTTATGTTTACTTTGAAATGTTTTTGACCGTTGAAATCTATGTAACCGATCTATAGCAACATATTAAACAGGTTAATATAATCCCATCTGTGCGAACTTGATTAAAAAATGTAAATTTATAATATAATAGTAACTCAATGTAAATTAAAGTAAAATCAAAGTTAAAAATAATGTTAAATGTTTAAATGTAAATCACTAAAATAATTTTAAACCTTATATATATGTGCATAAATAAATGTTTGTATGTGAATTACTGGCAGTGGCTTACTTTATTCTTTTATATACTAGTAAATGATATTATTAAATCTCTGCTATTCCACTGAGCTAGTGACATGGGCTAACGACCGGAATCAAAATTTAAGAAAAAAAAAAATATATTTTTTTTTGACTCACGTATCTGCCTACTTTATAAATTTTTCTAGGTTCAAATGCCTAGATGGCGCCTCGTAGTGCAGTTTACGTTAGGTCGCTTTCTCCGGATCGTTACAATATATGTTCTCATTTCCCACATATATATATTCTTTAAGTGAAAAAAAAATTTTCTTCTATATAGAAATTTATGTTTGCATGTATTATTATTGTTATTATATAGTTTATAGATGATAAACTTAAGCAATTGTAGAGAGAGAATGTAATGAGAAGCAATATTTGATGTATGGATTTGTTATTTTTTCATTAAATAATGTATTAAATTATTTAGCTTTTAGTTTTTGTTAAAATAAAGCAGATCAGAGAAAAACTGATAAGAAAGATGTGAAAACAATTAATCAAGATAAAATGTACATGTGTGAGAAGTGTGAAAATAGCTGTGTGACCAAAACACTTTAACACGTATTTCTAATGACTATAAACTGCAAGCTTTATTGTTTGTATTGTCCTGGATTATCTTAGATTATCCCAGAAAGGGGGTTGTTTTGACAGGATAAATAATTGTTGATTTTTTATCTGTTGATAACTTAAAATCATCTGGGTGAGATTTATGGCTATCTCAAGTCACAGTTATTTTTGTGGGGGGATTTTAGTTTTTTTTGATCAGAAATTTGAAATAAAAATGAGTGAAATAATATTTGAAGGTCAGTTCAGTTTTTGCTTTGGAAATGAGTGAAACAATATTTACTGAATGGCAATCAGTTAATAATATTAACTATATGCAATCATTTTAAACTGAAAAGAGTTGAACAGTTTTCTTTTTTTTTAAGAGTATGGGCTATTGATTTTTTTTCTCTCTTTAGAGAAAGGAAATCTAAAGAAAAAAAAGACTCTTGTTTTAAAATAAATACAGAAGATGTGTGTATATATAAAGTAGCTCACACCAAGATTAATATAGTTATTAAAATTCTATAAAATAGTATTAATAAATATTTTCGTTATGAAGGAAATAAACATGATGCCTTGTTAAAAGCCCGCTCATTCTGCTCCCTAAAATCTGACAAAATGGGTTAAATCACTAATCTACTATGGACTCATATACCGGTCCATAATAACCAAAAGAATGGACAAATTTAAAACCAGCCAAAGATGTCATCTGATCATCATCTTGGACAAGAGAAGGAGAAAGAAAAGATGAATAAAAGCCATATATAGCCAAGTTTGATTAGGCTATAAATCAATTTTTTGTTAAAGTTTTTTTCATAGTCATCTAAAGTGTCTACAATGATTTTTTTTAAAAAAAATTGGAAACAAGCCAGTCAACCAATTGATCGTTATCAAAAGTATCAACAATAAATAATTTTAAAATTGTGGAAACAAGCAAGTCAATTAATTCATGTTTATTAAAAGCTATCAACAAGAACTTTTCTTTTTAAATGGTAGAAATAAGCAAATCCACCTGTTGAAGCTATACGTGAGACAAGCGGTCTGAAAATTCAAACTTGAAACATTTGTAAGAAGTGAAAATAATTGGGTAACTATGAACTTTCATTAGCAAATCTTTTATTCTTACTTAATAAAAGTAGACCTTACTTTACTGGGTCAAAGCATTTTTTATTTACAGAAAACATTAAGAGTTTATTCATTGATTATGTTATCCTTGGTAATACATGACAATACACACACAGTTTAAATTCATTAAACATAGTTTTTTTTATATATATTTATTATTGTTATTATATATTGTAATACTAAAATGTTTTTTTATATATGTTCTTTATTGATTGTGATAATAAGCAACCCAGCTGAATATGCTTTATAATATTTTTATTTCTTTATTTATTTATTTTTCGGCATATTAGACTGGATATCATTTATTTTGTTACTCAGGGTTGCAATAATATTTATATGTATGATTTATGTATGAATCCATCATATAGGGATATACATTTTAAACATATGTTAACATATTACCGAATGTGTGCGTGTATAACTGCTTAAACAAACGCATCAAAAGAATAGGTTATGCATAATTAGTTTAAGTATAGGAAATTGAAAAGCAAGGCTTAACATCAGAATGAAAGTGAAAAACACACACATTACATATGAAATTTATTTTTGTAATATGTAATAAATAAGGAAAGTCTTAAGTAAGCATTTATAGAATATTTTTTTCTAATATCAATTTAAGCCAGCTTATTTTAAAATATCAAAAAAAAAAGATAAACTTGTATATTAAATTTATTTGGTTATGCGTATGTAAAATTTTGTATTAATTCTATATTTAATTAATATAATAAGAGTCAATTGTACCATTATTAATTTGATTTTAAGAGAAAAGAAAGAAAGAAGAATAGTGTTAATAAAATATAATTGTATATCTTAATTGTTTTCCGAGTTGTTATTAAAAATATTGTTATATTTTTTTGTCTTGATTCTACCGTTTTAAATGATCATCATCATCGCTCGCAGATATTAAGAATCATCAGCACTCACTCGCAAAATGTTAAGTAAGCTAGAATATTGATTTATATTTAAGTATTTAAGGATTATGCTTGATGTCTAACCAGATTTTAATAATTATAAGTTAATAATAGAAAGCTAAAAAAATGGTGTTAGACCCATGAGTTTTGATCATCCTCATCAAAGATGGATATCATATTATAGATTAAAACACTGTTCAAACATAGTACTGTACCTGAGTCATGATTACCATCATCATTAAATAAATTATAATCAGTAAATCTAATGTTTAACATAATTAATATATTTAGTAAATAGGGGTTTATAGAAAGTTAAATATCACGCGGGGAGATGCGTGATGATCAGTCATCATCACTGGTATTATTGAATCTTAGTTTTAACTATAAAAGTATTTTAGTAAATAACCATAAACTTATATAAATGCCAGTGAATATAATATTTAAATCCCATTTTGACAAAGGATGATTTTAAAAAGTGCCTATGAGTTTATAAAGATAAATTTATTGTTGTGAATTCGTTATAAAGCTATGGCTGATATCATCATCATCATTATCATCTTTATATTATGATAAATAATTAAGTAACTAGTTTCATGGCCATCCACTTAAGTAATGGTCTTCACTATGTTTATTTGGAAGCCATTAATAAGAGTATTTTTTTGCATCTGTTCATCACTATACGTAAAATGAGCTAGTAATATTTATAAGAGTCTTTAATATAAAAATTTTGTTGATATTGGGATCTTATAATTTTATTGACATAGATAAAATATAAGAATGTCATTTTTTTGTTCATTAGTCATCCAAGTCATGTGTAGTAAAAATGTACCAAACGAGTTTGAACTCAGTACACTATGGACAGATAAAATTTATCTAGATTTAAAACAATCTGGTGGCACTCGTGGGAAAACATATGTACTTAGCTAAACTGAATAAAAGTGATCCAGTCCCTTTACAACTTAATAATATTAACTTTATATGATATTTTTTTATATACGTTGTTATAAATAATGCCAGTGTGTGCGTATGACCAGGAATGGTCTTATATATATTTGGAAAGAAGAATAGGACGGATTCTTTATTATAAAAACCTATTATTGGAGATAAGCGAAATGCACTCCATGGATTTCACAGCAATTTTATTCAGTTGCTATATCTAATATTATTTTATTTGATGACAATGGCTAAGATATTTTATTGATTAAATGACTCTCCAATATCTAAATATTTTAAATCTTTAATGATGATAGTTTTAATTTTCATTTTGTTATTTTATGTGTTGAGAAATGGGATAATTTATTTATTTCATTATTAGCGTGACAGAATTAATGTGTAGGATAGTTGCAAACGGGCTATAATGTTATATTTAATTAATTAAAAAATATAGACACCTAAATAGAGCATGATATGCATATGTTCTTATTTATATGTTAGCGTCATCCTTATTTAATCATAAATTGTATTTTAGCTAACACAGTAAATTCATTTCTCATTTAATTTTACTCGGTTACAAATGATGAACCGCTGGAGCATATCATATATCCTGTTTAGTGTTTAGTTATTGAATTATAGCAACTATCATTTTATCACTCATCTATATATTTATAATCGGTTACAAAATAGTAGCCTTTTTCATCATTACATTATTTTGTATGCTGTTACAAATTTTTCTTACTGTTTCAAATGGCACAGATTATAAACATATTTTAATAATTAATAATTTCTTCTATTTTTATTTCTGTTACAATATATATATATATAATCTTAGAAAGTTTTGTAATAAATAGTTTAGTCAACAGATAGACAACTGACAAATGGTTTAAATCTCATATAGTGATTAATATGGCTCAAACTACAATAAAATCACTATGGTTGATCTGTACAGTTTTTAGCAATGCATACTGAATTTGACAGCAACCATAAGAGTGGTGTCAGCATACATCTAATAGCAGCAAATATTAATTAGCATGAAATCATGCTAGCAATAGAACTATTCTTTACACCATACATGTTTGAATTTGCATGTTCCTCAATATTTGTATATATCAGATAAAAATTATCAAACATACATATTTCAAAAAACAAGAATAAAAAAATTGTACCTTTTTAATAAAGAATAAGATAATCCTATTAATCCAATATTTTTCCTCTTACAATCATACAAAATAAGATAAATTTACATTATTATTAATTTTGCACATTAAAATTTTTTTGAGTTAATAAAATTTACTTTAATTAATCTCTTTTTAAAATTATTTTTTTTATTATCTACATTGGTTGTGTTAAAATATTTAGATAGCTTAAGGACTGATTGTTATCATATACATTTATAAATCTATTAAAGTCTTGCATAATTGGCTTTATTGTCTTATTAAATATTTACATTGAATATAAGTACAGTAGATCCCAGTTGAAAGATGATTGTTTTCTTCTCTAAATTATCTGCACCACCTTTTTTTGCATAAATGCATGTATTGCATAGTGGCATAGTTTATATGTTCATCATGAGATTTTTAAGGCTCTAGGATATCTATATTATGAATTATGAGATAAAATGTGCCAGTATGTTTTATATCTTTGTAAATCATCTTCAATGCTTTATCTCCATGAATCTTAACAACATTCTTGCAAACTCATGGCTTGACTGTCATACACAGTTTTAACCTTTTAAAATATTTCAGAAGCAGTTTTATGCTATTTAAAACAAAATTTGATGTTAGCACATTGCTACATTTTAGGTTAAGGTATGAAACACACATTTTATATCATATGTGATGTGATGCGACGTGATGATCCATACAGTAGTGTCTTAAAATTATCATGGAGAATAGCTAAACTATGTTGCTATGTAACACATGCATTGATTCGCAGATGGCACACTGGAACACACTGTATATATAAAACATTTGTTTTCTGTATACAAAAATAGTTTTTTTTTCATGTCAGAATCATAAAAACTAATCTATTAACTAGTATACATTTTATTTAAATTTTTAATTTATTTTCAAAATTGTTTTAATAATGCTTGATTATTTTAAATTTTATTAATATTTATATAAACTAATTTTTATATGTAGTGATTTACTTTTTCTTTTATGTCCATTCTTCATCTATTTTATTGTGTACAAGAAATGTTCTAATATCAATATTGTAATGATATGGAATGTGGAGAATAGCAGGAGTGAGCAAATCAACATCATCAAAAACATTATTTTTTTTACTGAGTATAGAAAACAAACATTAGAATCCAATATAGGTAATTATAAGTTATAACATGGCATCATTAGCAAATCAAGAGTTGGCAGTCATTCTTTGCAATAGGATTTTAAAAAAGTACATTGTAAAATTTTAGTCTAATCATCATCTAGCTAATGCCAAACTTGGTGCATAATATTATAAAAACAATTATTAATATTTCAACTGCATGAACATACCTAAATGCTAAAAATAGGTATAAAAATAATTTGGTAACAAAAAATTCTATAATCATTGTATCAATGCTCATCATTATCTATGCTCTTGGCCACCTAGTACTGGACATCAATAATTTAGTTATCATAGAATTTAAAAAGTAAGTGGATTTTAAAGGTGACTTTTATAACTTTAGCATCATTTAAATAATTCTACAGAGAACTAAATAGTCCATACATTCCATATGTCTTTAATCTGAACTAGCTTTGTGATGCCAGGATCCTAGTAACTATAAACAGAAGAAGATATATAAAACATAAACTATACTAATAGTAAATAACTTAAATAGAAAAATTTGAAATAATGATTAATACACTTATTGATTAGAAATAATGATATTTTAAAATATTTTCAATAGATTAAAGACTCAAGAAATCAAATTTTCAAATATATATATATATATATATAAACAACTGGTTTATATAATGTACATATAAGCTTACAGACATGACAATACATAACATTCCAACAATAAGTTAATAAATGGTTTTTGATTTTAACTAAATGCAAGTAAATGTTAAGTATATATATATATATATTAATGGCACACATATGGCTGTATTCTAATATAAAAATAGAATTTCAATCATTAATAAGTTAATAATAATAATAAACAGCCATTCATAAATGAATAGGGCTATTCCAACTCCAAAAAAAAAAAAAGAAGAGAAAAAGAAAAAAACTTCTCTAGAAATGAATTTTGCTATGATTATACAAAGCAATATGTGAAACACAAATACATTCACATATAGAATATGACGGGCTCCATTTTCCTATTTCTTCTTATTTTACAATGCTGTCTTTTAATTTTTTCAGCAGAAAACTTATCTTCCTGATTGCTCCTCAATGTATTCTATTCTCTGTCATATTTTCCCAATGAAAACAACATTGTATTTCACTAGAATTTCTTTGAGATAATGCTTATAATGTAAAACTATGCAAAGTTCATCATAAAAGACTGTTTTAGGAAACCTTCCATTGGTTAATCATTTTACATGTCCAATCCAATGATGGTCTGATTTTACAATAATGGATTCAATAGTATTACATCTAGAAAGTTCAAGAACATATTGATTGGTTTTATAATCTCGCTATTGTATTTTTATAATTTTAAGCATTCTTAAATATAACTTTTCTAATATATTGCACTGATAAGATGTCCAAGTCTCACATCATAAAATGACAACTCTATATAAGGTTAAATTTAATTGCAGTAGTTATTTCCCTATGATGAAATATTCCTCTTTTAACTTGCCTTAAAAGCAGCAGCAGAGTACTGGAGTCTGTGTTCTATCTCAATATCTAACTGCACTTAATTACTTATAAAATTATTTAGATATGTATATGATTTACATTCTCAAGTTGAACTTCCATCACTGATTTTCTTTTGAATATTAATTAAAAAACAAAAGTTTTTATATGTTACATTCAAAAATTAAGAACATTTGAATAATTTTTTAAGTGGTAAAAATAGCACAATTATCAGCAGACTGTAAATACAGAATCCAAGAAGTTCTTGTTTTCACTTTCAATTATTCAAATTAAAAATCCCACTCTCAAACCTGTGTCATATCTTGATCTCTGTTTAATTAATTTGCCCATAAACAATTCCAAAGACCATTGTTATAAAAATTGAAAACAATATTCAAGCAAGTACACATCCTTTTAGCATCATTTGATTTCAAATACTTGTTGCACCACTTGTAGTTATAACACTTTTTTCATTCCTGCATATAGAAACCCACATAAGATGAATAAAGTTTGGTGGGCAATCAATTAATTTCAAACAATTCTATAATCCTGCCCTATTATCTGAATTAAATATGTTCTCCAAATCTATAAAAACAATATATAAACTGCTCTCTTTTTTATTACCAGCACTCTTCTTGTTTCTTGATTTTTTAAACCACATTTAGTCTCTGATAATTATTCATCTATAACTGAAAGTAATCTATTTAGCAAAATTTTTGAAAATATCTTTGATGTAGTAGATAATAATGATATTTCATGGTAATTGCTCTAATCTAGTCTATTCTCTTTGTTTTTAAAAACTGGGTCAATAAAATTATTCATGAGATCAGGAGTTACAACTTCATGGATTCATATATTATTATAAATTCCAATATTTTTAAAACTAATATATCCCTACCATATTTTAAAACTTCTACAAATATTTCATCAGGATCTGCAGTCTTTCTACTTTTAAGATTACAAAGAACTGTTTTGACTTCGCTAAGCTGTATATCTTCGTCCAAATCTAAATGAGTAAATAAAATGAGTATATCTTTAAAACTTGTCATCTCAATTCTTGTATCCTTAATCAAAAATTGATCAAAATACTCTTTCCATATACTCAAAAGTATCATTAACTTCATATAAGAGAGTACTATTTTTAGATTTAATAGGATGGAAATACTATTTCTCAGGTCTATGAGTTGTTTTCAATGCATTAAATAAAGATCTAGAATGATCACAATCAGTTAAAGCTGTATCTTTTTTGCAGTTTTAATTCATTAATAGTTTTTAAAAAAAATTGTCAGCCATTGAACTTCCACTTTCACATCTTTATATTTATCATTGAAGTGGTTGGATCTAATTTTGATCCTAGTTTTATGAGATCCCACCTTTAACCTAGTTCAAACCCTGTCACTAACAGTGAATATTTCTGAATGTAATGAGACTTTTTATTATCTTCAATATATGTTAGGTTCAGTTAAATTAGGTTATTATTTAAATATTTATTGAGACTAATTATCTTATGTTTAAATTTGTTAATGTTATTAATTACCTCATGATAAAATATTCATGAATATATATATTTTAAAGTATGTGAATTGTATGTATATATTTGTAGATAGTTAAATATATATTCGTTATAAAGTTTTATTACATCGGAATGTTTTATTTCATATTTTACCATTTTGTTCAAATTTATATGATTAAAAGTTACATTCCTTCGATAAGCTTTCAGATTGTCCTTTCCCAAAGATCAATAGGAAATCTTTTATTAATTAGTTAAAATGATAAGTTAAAACTTTAAGGATGGTGCTAAATTAAAATCATTTGCTCAGATTTTACAAATTCATTTTCTAAATAGAAAATGAATTCAAAGTTAATGAATTTGAAAGTCTTATTGGAGGAATGGATCGGAAATCAAGTAGAGAAAATTTTGGTTTGTAATAATGTAAAAGCTTTAGCCTTATGCATCAAAATCAGAATGGGCGGGAAACCATAGGAAAGAGTATAAATACCAGGAGAAGTTTCTATGTGGGAGCCATACTATTAAATTAAGAGATGTTGCCACCAGAAACTACGTTCCTTTTAATTTTGATTTTTAATAGTATTTTCAGTATGGTACATGGCTAACCTTGGGAATCTGATTGCTAGACCCCAAAGTTCTCCACAAATCTTCAAAATGTTGCTGCTAAACAGAAATTTTCAATACCAATCATAAGCTGCCGACATACAGAAGGAAACTAATCCATAAATGAAATTTACATGAATCAAGTGTGCATCTACGTTGTCTCCTAAACCCAACCGGACTCTGTCATTATGAATCAATGAGCGAGTGATAGAAGGAACTGGTAATCCTTTTTACTTTATAAACCACTACCTTCTGGTCTATTCATGAACTCTATCTCAAATCATAATTTAAGTTAACTACTGTCTAAAATTTCTCTATTCACTTTATAATGTGTTAAAATTTGTTATAGTAATTCTCTATTCTACTATCTCTAGTCTTAAAATTAATAGCTTGTTAACTTTCTCTTACTATGGTGGTTCATTTTAACTAATTTTAATTATATTTATTTGAATGATTATTAATATCATTTATTTACGATAAATATGCCAGTAATACTTTCAACTGGATAATAATCTCTTTCATTTAAACTCACCTTAAGAAAATAGTATTGCTTTAAATTTTATAGCTTAATTGTTGTCTGCTAGAACTAACTTAATACGGTTCTATTAATTATCGAGTTGAAGGATTTATTTAATGTTTGATATTATTTTACCAACGGCTGATAAGTATTATTAGCTCAGTTTATAACCACTATGCTCCTGACTAGTTTATTTAATTTACACAAAATTATCTATTCATATTGATTACATTTATTAATGTTTTACAAAAGTTAATAAGGAAAATAAAATAAATATATTCTAATTTAAATCTCGTATTTTATATTTGTGTTCAGAGAGGGCATGATATAAAGGGTATTATTATTATAATTATATAATTGTGTTTAAGCACATTCACTCCAAGTAAGTTTGATTTTAATCTGATATGATCAGGTCATTACATTAAGCATTCATTATATAATTTGGGCTTTATTAATCAAATATGATGATCACTATATCATTACCATTTAGAACGTTGCTAACGCGAGCCATCCTCCTGCTTCTTGGGTTTGTCATTTCGGTGATATTATTGAGATTTTAAATATATAGGAAGAAATCACTTCCTTCCTCGCTCGTGGCTGTATTGGAACAGCATAGGTTCATGGCTGTGTTCTGACCTGGCTTTCCCCATGTTCCATGGATCATTTGTAGGGCATAAAGAACTTGTTGAATACAAACCACCCTTCTACTTCTTAAATCACTGACAAATCATTTTATTTCATATTCATTTTGCTGCTCATAATGTGTTAGTACTGTTTATTTATTAGTTCAAATAAAGGCCCACTCTTTTGCTTTGTAAATCGTAATGAATTGATTTCATTAAAGTCAAACAATTTTATATTTATCAATAATTTAAATAATTTTCTTTGTTAAGTATTGAAGTTATACCCTACATATTTATCATGCTGTTCATGAATTGATTTATGGATGTGTGGAAAATAAATCTCAACTCCTTCTTATATAAAATTAGAATCATATTTTCTTTTCCAAATAAAATACCAAATAACGAATAATGTTTGTAATTCATTCAGCATAAATGCCATAGATATCAATATTTACACTTGTCTATTTTGTTGGGGCATAAATAAATATATTTCTTAAATACATGCATATTAATTATTGGCATATGAGTACAACTGCCATTATTTATTGTACAGTGTAATTAATGCTCCAAAGACTAGAGATAATTTATAATAATTATCATAAATATTTGTTAAAATATTTGCTTATTATTAAATATTTTATATACATATTTGTTTTGATTGTTTATTATTTATTGATTAGTTTTAAATATTCATGCTCACTGTTTGTATTGGCAACCCAAATATACATATGTGAATTTATTCAGAAATATCCATAGTCATTTTATCATATATAAGTTAGAGTCAGATAAGTGGTCCCAGTAATCATCACATCCATTAAGCTAATTCATGGTGCATAGTCTCATGTGCCATCAATATGTATTGTCTATTAAGTTTTGATCTGAGCTTGTGAATTAGGTTCGAATTCAGTTTGGTCTTTGATATAATTCTTTGGTTTGATTGGGTTTGAAATCCAGTTTCGTGGGTTCAGGTCATGTTGGGTGGAAAATATATTTGAGTGGTACATTATGAAGTTCCACATTTAATCTATTATTCTGCTAAATAGAAAATGCCATGTTTCTTTTTATTTAAATCTCCAATAATAAGAGGAAACCATTCATGTTTTTTTAGTGATTTCAAGAATACATTTACTTTTATCTATAACATACTTATTAAGAGAATTCCATCCTTCACTAATATGACAGTCTTAAAAATCACAATTAGTAATCTGAGTGTTTAGCAGCTGTTGGAATTTAATACATATAGTAGATTCATTTAAAGAACCAACATCAATTCTTTTGTAAATATGATTGAAATAATATCTATTTTTAATGCAATTACCATTTCAATCTTAGAGCATACTAATCAATAGTCTGTCCAACAACCTGTACTTGTAAATGCTCATGCTGTGTGAACTCTTGTACCCTGACTCCTAATTATAATATAATTTATTAAATCCCATTGTTTTGAGTGCAGATGCATCCATAATGTTTGTAATACTTAATCTATAAGTTGTGCATAAATTCAATAATAACAAATCATTTGAATAATATGATTATTCCTAATAATTCTTAGTCTACTATTTGTATGAACACTTGCATTAAAGTTTCCAAAAAAAAAAAAGGTAATCTTTTAATGTTATTGCTGTAATAATGCTAATAAATATTATTAATAAATTCCATTCTACATTAATAATATATGAATGATTAAATATATATAATGTATGTACATACAAATACTTATTCAAATATAAAAATCATATTTTAACAATTAATTAACAATATCTTATTTATTTAAATTAGTTTCAACTACTTTTAAAAAAAATATATGCATTTGACAACTATTGTAATTTTCAGAAATCTAAATGAAGTCTTATGAATGGCATAATAAAATTCTAAAAAAGTATACTTAAAAATTTTTATGATTTTGAGATGTTAAACTAGTATGAGCTTGATTCTGGTTAGATACACTTTACTTTTGTTTCATCATATAAAAATTTAAATACAACCACAACCATTTAGAAAAATATTTTTTTCATCTCCTTTGCAACTATTTTACTTTTTTTGACCCGGATATTTAAACAAAATGATTTTCACATTAACATTTTTCTGACCTTTGTTATAATTGTTTATAAAGAAGAATGAATAATTTATAGACATTGCTGCAGAATAAATTGTTTAAATATCTAAAGAAAAAAATTATAACAAATTTTTAATTTACCATGTCGTGTCAATTAATGATCAAATACGAACCAAAAAATGAATTGTTGAAAAATGTTCTTGCGATATACATAACTGAGTTTGATTACCTTCAAGAATTAATTTAGCAAAATATTAATATGAATAATTATCAAGTTCTATTTACCATACTAGATATGATAAATATATATCTATGTGTAAAAATGGATTTAATAATCTCATTAATCATCAGCATACCATTATCAACCCACTTCAGAATAAAGAACTCTCTAAGTTTAATCCAGTTTCTATGATCTCTAGCTGCTCTTCTCCACATTACATCAGCAACCTTCTTTATTTCATCCATCCATTTTATGTGTTTTTTTTCTACATCTTTTACAATCTCTTGGAATCCAGTTTAAGACTTTACTGACCATCTACAATCATCTCTTTTAATAATACATCCAGTTCAATCCCATTTCAGTCTCTTAATTCTTTCAGTGATGCCAATAATACTTATTTGTTTTCCCCCCCTGAACTTCATTTCTGATCCTTTCTTGTTACTTTTAACATGCATCTCTCCATATTCTATTGAGTTGTCTGAAATCCCTATATTGTTCTCCTTTTAAGCATTAAAGTCTCAGATCTCTAACTAAAACTGTTAAAAACTTATCAGAAACTTTCCTTTTCAAACACAGACACATTTTCTTTTAAGTTTAAGTTATTTCTACTAAAAATATTTTATCTACTTCTATGATTAATTTCATCTATTAAATTTTCATTGAATATCAATAATATGACCAAGACATTTGTAGTTGTTAACTTCTTCTAATTCATTATTATCAATTTTTATTTTCTTTTGAGAAAATCCATTAATCAGTATTTTAGTATCTTTAGCATTTATCTTTAGTTGTACTATTTTACTTTCATCTGATATCTCTTTCAAATTCTGAAGCATTATTTACAAAAACAACCACTTCATCTGCAAAAGACTTAAATAATCTCCATTTACTTTTATTCCCATAGTTTACCATTTTATTCCACAACTACTTCTTGTAAACTGCTGTAAAAAGTTTTAGAGATATGGAATCACCTTGTATTAATCTTCTTGAAATCACTATGTGATCTAATCATTGCTATCACATATTGATAAATATTCTTCAGAATATAACAATATCCACAGTCTATATCTTGATGATTCGATGCTTTAATCATTGAAGAAATGCTTATAAAATCAAATGCCTTTTCATGATCTACAAATCTAAAGTATAATTGTAACTCATATTCATTAGTCCTTTCTATAACTTTTCTCAATACTTAATTGTAATTTATTGTGTCAAAATCATTTTTAAATCCAGCTTGTGCTTTGGGTTGGTTTAAATCCCCAGTTTACTACAAATAAGCTGTAATTATCATAGTAAAAAAATTCATATAGAATTAACAAAAGACTAATAGATCTATAGTTTCTAATACCTTTTTAATCATCTGTTTTAAATGTCAATATTACTACAGCATTCTTCCAATCATCTGGTAAAAATCTTTATCATTTAGATATTTGGTATATAAGTTTACCAATAATTTTTCTATTTCTTCATCTGCTTTTTAAGATATTGATTATATTGCCACAATTATCTGAAACTTTTTCATTTTTCATAAATTTAATTTTGCTTTTCATCTTTTAATCTAAAATTCTGGGTAAATGAGATGTAGTAATTGTAAGGGACACTTTTTTTTTGTTCTTGAAATTCTTTGTAGAACTTCCACATTTCACGATACCATCTTTCTTTTAAATAATAGTTCCATTTTTTTTCTTATTGCAGAAATGTTTTTTACCAATACTAGGATGTTGTTTTATATATATAATACTTGTATTCTCATTTATAGCTTTCCTTGCTAATTCATAATTATATTTTTTTATATTATTATTAATTCTTTTTTGTATAATTTTATAAAACTCTAAATATTCAATTTTTAATGATTTGTTTCTATGTATTTTTATATTTCTTTTTTATTTTATATATTGTCTTGCTTCAGTAGAAAGTTTACTGATCAATTTCTGTTTCTTTGCACCAGCTATCTAGTGCTACAATTATCTTTCTATTGATATTTTAAAATGATTTGCAAGTTTTGAAAGTTAGGAATCCCAATTGTAAATACTGTTAACTTTAATTTTTCTCTCTAGTTTTACATTAATACATATCTTACTCTCACTAATCAATGATCACTTCCTGTGTTGAATGTATTAAGAACTTTACAATCTTGAAATACATTTTCTTTATTAATCAAAATATAATTCCCCCAAAAAACACTTCCTCAAAATAGATTTTTTTTTTTAAAAAAAAAGAGCTGTTTTTATTTTTATTTCCATAATTGTAATAAATTGATCAATTAATAAAACATAAAATTAGTTTTGATTTATTGTTTAATCATATGAGTTTCAAATTATATTTAATGTTATTTTTGCATATTTTGAACACCTTTTATCTTAATATTGCATTGTTAATACGATAACATTTTAAAAATAGTTTTCTGCTTATTTCATCAATGTTTCATACAATCTCTACTGTTTTGAATTTCATACAATTTCCTTTCTATAATACTTATTTATTGTTTAAGGGTAGAGACAAAGTTATTACTCTTTGATTTAATGTAAAACAAGATTATTATCTCATTACTAAGGATTAGAATAGACAGAGTCTAGAGAAACTCTAGATGTGAATGCATTCAAAACATTAGTTATGGTAGTAATCCCATAATTTAATCATTGTGAAATTAAATAAATACAATACTTAAACAATAGTAAAATCCTTGATGAGTTATTAATTGAAATCTTATTAAAATCACACACATGAAGTAACGTGTTGCTTTGTCTCATGTATGTAATTATTTTTTTTAATTTAAATTATCTGTTCCAAGTATATTAGATCAGATATTAGATTTGAGTAGAAATTTGTACATTAT
Source organism: Epiperipatus broadwayi (assembly GCA_028023455.1). NCBI lineage: Eukaryota > Metazoa > Onychophora > Udeonychophora > Euonychophora > Peripatidae > Epiperipatus > Epiperipatus broadwayi. The sequence continues at coordinate 5,042,969 of JAQFVV010012398.1, forward strand.
TACTTATTCCACTTCGTAATAAATATGGTAATCAAGAAATTCATTTAAAAAAAAAAAAAAACACCTAACAAATTGATCATTCAAACCTATCTGCTATCTGCAGATAGCTGCTAAATCTGTCCAGTTACAGTAATTATTATATCAATTCAATTATGGTGTGTTTAATGTATAATTATTATTAATATATTTATATAAATGCTGCATAAGATATTTTTATTATTTATTCTAATTTATTAGATACATATTTATATATAACATAGACCTCTTCAATCAAATTGCTAAATTTTTAAATATCTCAAACATGACTTCCTCAATTTGTTATTGGGAAATAATGTTTCCAAATTACTGAAATTTGCTCTTAAAAATTTATAAATTTTTTAAATAACATTTATACTATTCGTTTTTATTTTCGGAAGTGTATTTTGAATTAATGGACACATTTCTTGTTTTTAATACCAATTTGTTATTTCAGTTATTTAAAAAATAAATAAATATTTGAATGGCCTTATTGCTCAAGCATTAACAAAAAGTTTAAATGCTGCAAATGCCAGCACTGGAATCACTCAGAGGCATGCTATTACCCAACTAAACCATGCACACAAAAAATTAATTCATCTTTATGGAGCTAAACAATTAAAAATATTTGTTAATTTCTTGGAATTAAAAAAAAAAGTGTTAAAGAGAACATTTTGCAGAGAGATCATAAAATTGCCATTCTTAATATAAAGTCTGTACGATGATATGTGTACACAATAGTTTCTTTTTGGCGTAATATATATATATAACACACTGATTGAACTTTTTTATATATATTTTACGGATGGTAGCATGATAGCTGCTAGTGGCAGCTGATTCATTGAATTTTTTTCTTTTTAAAATTGCGGAAAACTATAAGCATGACATTTACAAAAATCCTAGCATTCTCTGCTGTTTGAATTGCTTTTTAACATGGCATATTGTATGTTAACATCTGACAAAATTTGTATTCTTTATTGATATTTTTATTGATAGGTTCATTTAATTTTTTTTCTTTTCTGCGCATAAAGAAGAGAAAGGCGTAATTTTCATTTCAGCAAGATTCTGTAGTAAAATGGATTAAAGATGTCTAGATTATTCAAGACCTTCATCCTGATAAAAACGTAATATCACAAATATTCAATTTTAATTTTTTTGGTATTTTAAATTTTTCTATTATTTGCATAGTATTATTTTAATTTTTATTATTATTTGATAAATTATAATTTATTAATGTGTTTGCATTTGTGTTAGTGTGTCTAGTATATAAATTATACTCATATTCAAATATAATGTAGTGGTTTATGTATAATATAATTTTGGGGCTCTTAAGTATTCAATTTTAATTTTTTTTGTATAGTATTTTAAATTTTTTTATTATTTGCATAGTTTTATTATTTTTATAAATTATTAATGTGTTTGCATTTGTATTAGTGTGTGTAGTATATAAATTATACTTGTATTCAAATATGACATAGTGGTGTGTGTACAATGTAATTTTGAGGCTCTGATCCAAGTTTGAGGCAACCTTATTTTATAGATATAATGATTCTCAAAAGGTTTAATAATTTATTAGTGTGTTTATATTTGTATTAGTGTGTTTGCATTTGCACTTGCATGATTGTGTTTGTATAACAAGTGTTGATTTTTATATATAAAATTAAGGTATTATAGAGCTGTGAAATGTAAATTTTAAGACTGATTCTCAGATGTACAGAAAGGTTGCAGTTAATAATACAATCACAAAATTTACTGGGCATAGTATCATGTGAAAATTTTTAAAACTAATAAAGAGAGGGTTCAAGTGGTGTGTGTGGTGATAGCCACAATGGTTATGTATTCCACATGGAATTGTATACAGGCAAAGAATCATATTTTGATTCTTGCCTATGCTTTCACATTATTTTCAAGTCTATAGCTAGCAAATGAGCTATATGAAAATAAATTATATCTCTGTGGAACAATAAATATAACAAATGGTGTGCATAAAGGATAAACACATTACTGATGGGCACACAAAATATAAAATGATTAGATGAAACTCATTTTATCTGTGATACAGACAGTTGCCTACAATTTCTAGTTTTAGATAAACAAGAAGCCAATTGCTATGATGACAAATGCATATTAACCTTCTGGAAATGATTTATTTTGTATCTTTTATTAGGATGAATATTTTTCTTATAGACACCTTGAGATTTGTTAACTTTTGGGGTACAAGATAAAAATGAAGAATTCTTATGTGACTATTTTTTGGAGATTCTGAAGCTATAGATTATCTTGGGTAATAAGTATTATGTATGGTTTGAATGAGAATTTTGTAAGGAATACAAAGAAATTATCAATGAAGATATAATGCAAACTTACTTAATGATAAATTAGAAATTGTGAACAAACAATAAATTAATAATTATTTTGGATGTTAAAATTTCTTTTTTTTTTCTTTTTTTTTTTAATGGTTATCACTATTTATCTTAGCCTTATTGTTTTCCTCAGTTTTTTTTATTTTCTGCCAATATATAGCATTTTGCTCTAACATTATTAAAACTAAAGTTATTGTGAAAATTGTATAAAATCAGTTTTTTAAAAACTCAATATGGCACCTAGGTCCCTGATATAGTTAAAATATATAATTTATAATAATTTATTCTTTCATTTTGGAGGCTGAGGCCTACCTACATTCTTAGGTTATCTAACAGACATCCAAGGGATTAAAATAATGGTGGCAAAGGATCAAAATTCACAGACTAAATACAGATGACCGTTTATAATCAAATTATTTAAATCAATTATAAAAGCAGTAATTAACTTTACATAAAACACCTTTAATGAAAATGAAAATAATGCATAATTTTAATATAAAGTAACTTTTAAGATTTTTTTTACTTTTTCAAATATAAGATTTCATTGTAGAAATGAAGATTTAAAAGTTTAGAATATATTCTTAAGATGAAACAAAAAATAAATATGTTCTTTAAAATTAACAGATCATCTCCATTTAATTATCCTTAGCTGTCAGTTTTCTGGTAGCTTTTCCTAAAAAATATATTTTAATAAAAATAACAAGCTTATCTGTACATTTTTTGAAAAACAAACTATTCTTATCACTTTGGTTTCCCTTGATGTGAAGTGTGCTATTCAAAGTATTGACACATGAGTCATCTGGTTTCATTATTTGTACTTTATTTTGTGTTTTATATATATATATTTTCAATGTATTTTCTTTCAATAATATTTAATTGTTTAACAATATATATATATGGATGTGAGTGCTGAGTTTCCTGCCCAATGTCAGATAGGATAGTTAGATAAGAGATTACTATAATCAAGTTATAACAGTTGACCATTATTGATCATAGTTGCTTATGACACTCATAACACAATTTATTCTAATTTTTCAATCTTAGAGAGCCATCATAAACTTTAATAAGCTCTTCCATGAATAATATATATTTTTTATATGTAATGAAATAGTTGTTTTGGTAAAGGTTTACTTTAGTGGCCACATCATGTTTACCCTCTATTTTTTAAAATTAAAACTATTTTTGATTTGGAAAGTAGACATTTTTACTTTCATTTTGTACATTACTTAGTTTTGACCATTTCTTAGATAAATATTATTTAAAACATTTGTATGATAAATTGAATGCTGAATTAATTACACTACATTAATTAAAATAATTACTTTATTTATTTATTTGAAACTTAAGAATTTAAACTATCTACATTTATAACACTTGTTACAAAAAAAGACATCCTCTGGGTTCAAAAGTTCAAATTCCAGAATAATGAAAATATGTGGATGAGAGCAAAGCGTAAGCTGAAATTCCAATCTGGTACCAGCAGAGTTTTGTTTTCATTATACCTGCAAGAATTTGCCTTCCAGAGTAGACACAGCACTACCGCTTTTGTCTCCAATTTCCTAGTCTGCATAGGACACAATTATGCTTAAAAAGATAAATGTTTTTTTTATATTATCTTTTACATTTTAATAAATTTTAATCTAATTCTAATATAGTTACAAATCAAAAATAATAGGTCTAGTAATGTAAGTTTTTTATAGTATATAGGTAAGATTTTTGAATAATTTTTATTACAAATATGTGGGGTTTTTTTCAGTACTAATTTTAAAAATAGAGGGCGAACATGATGTGGATGCTAAAGTAAACCTTGGTTAGTCATGCAGTCTTATGCTTAGAAAGGTTGGTTTTTAATAGTTGTAAAACAATGTCAAAAAGTTGTTTAATCTATTGTAAATGGGATTAGAAAAAATACTATTTTATAAAAAAAAAATTTTTTAATAAGTTGATTTTGATATCAATAGCTGAAAGATAAAAATAAAAAAAGAATGTTTGTATAATTGAATTTTTGATTTAATGTAGATTCTTATATTATTTCAAAAACAAAAGCAAAGCATCAACAACATAACTATATTTAGGTAGATTAGTTAGAAAATAGATCTAAAAAAATAAATAATTAAAGCTCCTATATTTTTAGTTTAATAGGGAAAAAATAATTAAAATTATGATATATATATATTAATACATTTGCACTTTAGTGTTATTTGAGAGTCAATGTTTTTTTTTTTAATGAATGGTTAAAACTATAATTGTAATTTATACACCAAGAAAAGAATTTAATTAAGAAAATAATTATGAAAAAAAATTGATTAACTTTAATTATATATCTAAGATTAGATAAAAAAAAGTAAGGGAGGTCACAGAGTACATAAACATATTGTCTGTGTTTTTTTAAAAGGAATTAAAGCTGAACACTATAAAAGTGTAACATGATTTTCAGTGACCTCTATAAATTTTATGAAATCTACTTCAGAGCTCATTACTTGAAATTTGAATGTGTTATCCCAATAGAAGGTGTTATGTGCAAATAGAAATCTAATTATAATGAATATCTATTTTCCAAGATTTAATAAGCAACATTCTAAGTTAGAAAAAGAAAGATTGAAATCAACATATAAATCTATGAAGGAAATCCTAAAACATAAAGGAACTGTCTTAGCAGAAATTTCTGTTTTAAAAAAACAACTGCTTCACTCTGGCTACATGATGCAAGTTACTTACAATTGAAACATCATTTTTAAGACTCTTTAAAACTTTTTGATCTGACTTCATAAATATATATTTGGCAATTAATATTATTAGTTAACCATTACATGTATTTTGTTTAAAAATTATCATAAATTGGTGATATATATATATTCATGCAGAATGGAGAAGTGGTCAATTTGTTTTATAACAAATTTAAAAAACAGCGATTTTTAATTTGTGCAATAATCTAATTATTCTAAATTTAATCTTAGTTTAAGAGTCTTAGAGGACAAATCGTTTGCTGCTCCTGATTAATATTCTTTTTTTTCAAATAACAGGAAAAAAAAACTTTATATGTGGTTTTTTTAAAATATAAGTAATTAATATTGAAGAAAAAGGTATGACAAGTAAACACTGCATTACGAATATTTCAGGTCAAGGTGTAATTCTAGGATTTAGGGAAATAACATAAAAGCACAATATTTATATAGCAATATACATTACCAGTTACAATGTGTGTGTGTGTGCTTATAGAACTATGTGGCATGCTTAAAAATTAAAATAAAATATAACATGGTAATCATTTTAATTCCAAATTAAGAGTACAAATTGTTTTATTATCCTCAAATATGATCCATTGTCTTAAACAAATATTTAGATCCTTGTATTAATTGACAATATTTTAATCTTTGTGTTAATTGACAATGATAATACATGCCTTTATGTTTTTGAAATGTATTATATAGCAGTCGTTTATGAACCAGAATTGGTGATTGAATATATTTTCAGTATCCAAATAACTATGTGTTATTTAAAAATAGAAGTGCTAGGTTTAAAGATTGACTACCTCTGAATTTTTATTAATTTTAAGGAAACTGTTGATTATTATTTTTATAAGCATATAAATAGAGTTATATTAATCAAGATTTATGCTAGAAATGATATGGTAGGCTACACTTTATTTTGAATATATGTGCAATGATTGTGAATCAAATATAAATAGATTGCTTCTAATGTGATTGGCTTGTGAAATTATATTTTATATTGTGAAAAGCATTAGATATTCTGCTAAACAGTATATTTATATAGTTAACATTTATTGAATTTGATCATGTACAAACCTTGGATATTTTTTTGTGATAATTGAATGTTACAGTTATGCCGTGCATGGTTTTTCTACATGTGCTTGCAAAATATATAAAAAAAAAAAATTGGGAAATAATATCAACCAAACCATATATTAAAATAGTAATAAATTTGTCCATGCAATAGTGATACAAGTGCAAGCTATAGTAATCAATAGATGGTAGAAGATGATGCATTTCAATCCCTATCCAATACTTCCTCATGTGATGTTTTAATTATTTAAGGAATATATTATTTATTGCTAATTTTAAAAGTGGTAATTTGATAACTTATTAATGTTAGCAATAATACAATTTAAATTAGAAATTTGTTAGCTGAATACATAAGGAAAGGTGAATATTATATTAAATGCAAGGAAAATATATTGAATAAAGAAGGGATAATTAAAGTGTCTCATTTTAAACTTATATAAAATATAATTAGTAAAATAATATTTGTTGGAACCCTGAAACAAAGATATATATAAAATATTGTAAATTTTTTAATTTCTAATCTGTAAATAAATTATTTTGTCTGTTATTATTTATTAAGTATTGTTAAAGTTCAATTCATTATATCCATATATTGACAAGTCATAATACTAATTCTGTGGAATTTCATCCAGGAGTAATTCATGTGATCTTTGATTTGTGATCATCAGTGATAATCATAAAATTTATTGAGTATTAGCTTAATTCTTAGAAAGCTTATAAAGAAAATATTTATAAATCATCTTAATTAAAGAGACAGAGTATATCACTGAAATCTTTCCTGATTATATTCATCAAGTAGCATCCAAATAGTTATAATGGTGATTTTCATCATCATCTCATCTATGAAGTCTCAAGTATTTTTTTTATTTTAATATTATTATGCTTGATTAATTTTAAAAAGGATGGTCACTAAGAGATTTACATTGATTCTTAGAATTAATGCATATTAAAATGTCATAAAATGTTGTTCTATTTTATGTATATTGAAGTGGTCATTTCATGATGAATCATACTATTTGAAAGAAATAAACCATAGGTACAGTGGTAACTATTACACGTAAGAATAGTTTAGAAAGAAAGGGCTCAATAAATTAATTTCATTTATTATATCCAAACTTTTGCGTACTAATGGGCGCAAACATTTTTTTTTAGCATACACAGATACAGTAAAATATTTGTGCATATACAGTGTATATTAAAAGTGAAAAATTTATAAATAATTATTTATTAAATAAAACTTAATGCACTTTTAATATTATTAAGCAATATCTCATTTTTACTTAAATTATTTTAGTTACAATAATTTTTTGAAAAAAATAAATGTTTTTAAGGCTAAATAAAGTGGCTTTTATATTTGTATTTCATAAAGGTAATGGAATTTGTTTAGGAATTCTAAATTGCATGTTTTACCTTAATTAAATGGTATTTGGAAAATGTTTTACAAAATAATAAATTCTTTTGTTTAAAAATAAATTTAATATTATGCTTAAGATTGTAACAAAGGTATTTATTTTGTTTTTTAAGATAAAAATGTAATCTTTTATTGTTAAAGTTTAAAATAGTAAAAATATATATGTTGTTTTCCTTTATTATATATTTTAATTAATTAATAAGCTAATCATACGTTTTACTGAATTAATTAATATATGATTTTTTTTTGTACATTACAGGCTTTTTTTTCTCAAAGTAACCTTTATTAATAAAAGATTACAAAAATTTTGGGTACACTTACCCATTGAGGATTACACAGTGATTCAATGTAACAAGGTAAATGTACATATGTTCAAAAACAATTACATCCATAAAAATTGCTGAAATGTGATTAATGTGTATCTGTACGTGGATCCACATGGCCCGGCTATTGAGAAGTTAACCATCACCCAATGGTCCCACCCCTGGGGCCCTGAAGCGAAGACCCAAATGCTTCAGTTGAATAGGTGACGTCTAGCATTGCACCAACCACCACAACAGGCAGTGAGGTCCAAGGCCCAAGTTCACCAAGCAATAAACTCTCAACCCACAGCCAAGCCATGTCAAGACCATTCCAATACCGCTGCCTCCCAATTAGCAGTCCAAATGAGCAGGAACCACAATTGGTCTACCTGCCCAAAATTGGAATGCCAACTTGGCATAAAAAGTAATAAGTAATGAGCCAGATTGACACTGCCCAAAACCAGACTATCAGGGGACCCAGCAGCCGACCAGAGCAGGAATAGCACAGACTTCTGACCATGTACCCTCCCGGCAGGTGTTCTGGGTAGCGGCAAAATTGTCAACAGCTTTCACCATAAACCAAACACCTAATGTCTGCCACCAGCCACCCCTGAGGAAGAAAAGAAGAGTGCAGACCCATGCCCGCAAAATATTAGAACAAAACTCCATCAATGTTACAAAAAAATTGGCAGTGCCCCAAAACAGATGAACCGCTTTACAAATACACTAAATTTAAAGTTAACAAATGAAACCTAATAATAGTGAGTGCAAATCCACACTGACCTATCAAATAATCCATCAAGGAATGTAGTAGCCCTTCACGGCAAAGTCCATGTGAAGGTAGTGACTTTTATCCTCCTGGCAGGTATTCCCAGGCTAGACAATGATAGTCGATCATCCCTTCAAATGAACCAAGCCCCTTATGACCACTATCACCACACTTAAAGAAAAAGAATGCAAACTCACACCGCCAATACAACATTTAATTCATGTAGTCTTGAAATCAAGCCAGATTTACTTGCACCCCATGAAAATAAATCATTTGTCCATATCATCTTGCACACTGAGGTAAATGGAGCTGAACATCCACCCTTAATCATTATCAAACTCCTGTGTCTGCAAATGTTCACAGCAGCTGCTCAACCCACCAACCAAAGTCCTTCAGGGTTCACAGTGATGTTTATTTGTTGATACTAATTGGATCATGCTTCTTTTGATTGAATTTTAGGTCTTGATTAGTAATCAATGATTCAAGTATAATCTGGGTTTGTTGTTAAACTTAGGAAAATTCTCAATAATTATTGCTTAAAAAAAGTATGATTAATTTGCAGCTTCAATGTCTCTGCTTAGGTCTAAAACATCATTTGTACTCATTTTTGTCTTTAGATCATTATTTTTTAGCTCAGGAATCACTTTGTTGTAATTGTGTGTGATTTGAAATTTTTTTATTTATTTATTTATTTGGGGGGGGGGGGCAATCCATCGAAGGGGGGGGTAATAACTTCTGTTCTGATCATCGGAGAAACCTGATTTTTGTGCAGGGTGATAGCTTAGGTTATTTTTTATAATGTTCAATTCTAAAATTGAAATTAAATTAACATTTAAAACTTGTTTAACACTGCTAAAATCTGATGCAAAGATAAAATTCCTAAAACCATCATTGTTAACACATTATATTCCATGTTTTCTATGAGATTTTTCATATCTGCACTCCAATATGTAATATATAGGGGGTTTGAACTCAGACTGTCACTTGACCCTCAACTATCCACGCTATCTCATACTGCTGACACACTTGATCGCACACATGTCGAAAAGAGAAATAATCAATATACATAACTCATGCTAAACCAGCACTTGTCAGTTGGTCCAGATTATCATCTCCACACATATATACAATCAGAGAAAAGTTTCTTTGTTTATTATAATACGATGTAATGCACTATGACTTCTCCTTTATTGGAGTCAGGAATCTTTCAGCAACTATGCCCAGAGAAAACTGTTAGCCATCTTATCATCCCTTTCATTTCCCACCCTAAGCTTTTCCATATTCCTTTCTATCCTGCTCTACCCCATTTCCACAACATCATTTTGTTCACTGGATGGTCTTATGTCTGGATTCCTCTTATCTTTTGCAAACCCAGCATAAAAACAAACAACCCACTTTTTGTATAATCACTTTGTTTATATTTATTCTCCCACAACTTCATTATTTGTACCCTTTCTGCTTGTAAGCATTTGCATTCAATTAATAGGTGCCTAATATTTTCCATGCCTTCCTTACATAACTTGCAGGCTAAATCACACAGACTCCTCCATTTATGTGTATATTCCTTTGTGGCTAACAATCTTGTTCGAACCTTAAACAGTAAACTAATTTTCTTGCTATTCATCATCATCATCATTATCAACCATTATCAATCCACTGCAGGATGAATGTCTCTCCAAGTTTAATCCATCTTCTCCGATCTTTAGCTTCTCTTCTCCACAACACCCCTGCACATTTTCTTATTTCATCCATCCATCTCACATATGGTCTCTTTCTGGGTCTTTTACAATCTCTTGGAATCCAGTTAAAAATTTCAATTGTCCATCTATTATCATCTCTTCTAACAATATGTCCAGCCCAACTCCACTTCAATCTTTTAATTTTTTCAATGAGGTCAGTAACACCTGTTTGTTCTCTTACCCATACATTGTGTTTATGATCCCTTCTTGTTACTCCCAACATACATCTCTCCATACTTCTTTGAGTGGTCTGAAGTCTCTGAATTGCTCTTCTATTAAGTGTCCAAGTCTCAGATCCATAAGTAAGAACTGGTAAAACACATTTATTAAAAACCTTTCTTTTCAAACACATAGGAATATTTCCTTTTAGTATCAAGTTATTTCTACCAAAAGCACTCCAACCAACTTTAATTGTATGATTAATTTCCTCCATTATGTTTCCATCTGTATTAATAATCTGACCAAGGTATTTGTAACTGTTAACTTCTTCTAATTCTTCATAATCAATCTTTATTTTCATATTTTGAGCAAATCGATTAAACATTACTTTAGTCTTTTTAACATTTATCTTTAGTCCTACTTTTCTACTTTCATCTGCTAACTCCTGCAACATTTCCTGCAGCTCTGAAGCATTATTTGCAAAAACAATTACATCATCTGCAAAATCTAAATGACTTAAATACTCTCCATTTACTTTCACTTCTTTAGTTTCCCATTTTAATCCACAAAATACTTCTTGCAACACTGCTGTAAAAAGTTTTGGAGATATGGAGTCACCTTGTCTTACACCTTTCTCAATGTTGATTTTTCCAGTATCATTATGTAATCTAATTGTTGCTGTTGCATTTTTATAAATATTCTTTAAAATATGACAATATCCTGAATCTATACCTTGATGATCCAATGCTTTAATCACTGAAGAAATGTGTATAGAAACAAATGCCTTTTCATAATCTACAAATTCAAAACATAATGACAACTCATATTCATTTGTCCTTTCTATGACTTCTCTCAATACCTGGATATGATCTATTGTACTAAAACCACTTTTAAATCCAGCTTGTTCTTTTGGTTGGTGGAAATCCAAAGTTCTCTGTAGACGAGTTGTAATTATCTTGGTAAAAATTTTATATAAAACTGACAAAAGGCTGATAGGTCTGTAATTTCTAATATCTTCTTTGTCACCTTTTTTAAATATTAATATTATTACTGCATTCTTCCAATCTTCCGGTACATCTTTATCATTTAGACATTTGGTATATAACTTTGCTAAAATTGTTTCTATTTCTTCACCTGCTTCTTTTAATATATCAATTATAATTCCATCATTTCCTGGAGCCTTTCCTTTCTTCATACATTTAATTGCATGCCTCACTTCTTCATTTAAAATTCTGGGCAATTCAGAAGATGTAATAGATATAGGAGGTACTTGTTCTTTATTACTATATAATTCTTGATAAAAATCTTCTACCAATTTCATGATGTCATCTCTCTTTTTAGTAATAATTCCATCTTTTTTTCTTATTGCAGATATAAATTTTCTACCAATACCAAAATGTTGTTTAACATTCTTGAGACTTTTATTTTCTTCTACAGCTTTCCTTGCTATTTCACAGTTATACTTTCTTATATCATTTTCAACTCTTTTCCGTACCATTTTACAAAATTCGAGATATTCAATTCTTTTTAATACATCATTTTTGTATATCTTCATATTCCTTCTTTTCTTCATAAATTCTCTAGTCTCAGTAGAAATTTTATTAGTCAATTGCTGCTTTTTTCTACCAGCTATCTTTGTTGCAGTTTTTAAAAGTGTATCAGTTATTTTCATATTAATTTCATTCAAATCTGAATCATGTTCAAAACCTACTAACACTTGAAACCGATTTGTAAGTTCTAATTTAAATTCATTAGAATGTTTCTGAAGATTAGGAATATCAACTGTAAATATTGTTTTTCTTAATAATTTTTGTCTCTCTAGTTTTACATTAACACGTAACTTACATCTTACTAATCGATGATCACTTCCTGTGTTAAATTTATTAAGAACATTACAATCTTGAAATATGTATTTCCTGTTAGTCAAAATATAATCCAATTCTGCTGTACCTTCATTTGGATGCTTCCATGTCCATTTCCTTTTAACATTTTTCTCAAAAAATGAATTCATAATATAAAGTTTTTCTTTTTCTGCAAACTCCACAAGTCTATGTCCTCTCTCATTTCTATTACCATAACCAAAATTACCTACAGCAATTTCATCTTTCATTTGTCTACCAATTCTAGCATTAAAGTCTCCCATAACAATTTTAAAATGTTGTTTACTCTGATCAAAAGCCTTTTGTACATCCATATAAAAATCTTCTACTACTTCATCACTATGAGAACTTGTTGGGGCATAAACCTGAATTATCTGCATTTGGTATCTGCTATTAAGTTGAATAACTAATCTTGCCACTCTGTCTGATACACCATCAATCTCCACAATATTGTTCTTCCACTTTTTATTTATAATGAATCCTACTCCACTTGTATTTCCAATATGTGTGCCTTTATAATAGAGTATATGTACACTTTTTAAATCAATTGTTTCTTCACCTTTTCTTCTAACTTCACAAAGTCCAATAATGTCCCATTTAATATAAGACAGTTCTTCTTCTAATTCTTGCAATCTTCCTTTACTTGAAAGTGATCTGCAGTTGTAAGTACCTAAATCAAAAGTCGTCATCAAATGGCAGCCTGGGTCCGCAATCAGGGGATTCTTAGCACCCTCCGCCTTCGGCCACCAACCGCTGCCTTGGTTGGTGACTTTACAGCCTCCTGGGAATAAGGGCCATGCTTTATTTTTGTCTGTCATAATTGTATATATGTATTGGAAAAAAATTTATCATTTATGCAAACATTCATTCTGCCTTATCAGGCACTGAGAAGAAAGACCATGGTGTTTCTTGATCTTAAACTCAGAGGTAAAAAGCCAATAAACTCACCATGCTGGCTAATGCGTGTTGGTGAGCAGCCCATCCATGTTCGTATACTATATGAATAATCACATAGTAATAACAGCTGCAACGACAAGAGACGTATGGAGTGGACATTAGGAATTTGCCCTGCTCGGTTCCTTTAAGGCTATTATTGTAAATTAACTCACATCCAATATTCTGTTTACTTCTATATATACTTAAATTGCTTTCCATACTAGTTCTCCATCTCTTCAACTACCTATTTTTTATTAATGTATCTATTCTTCTAATACATTCTTTGCCAAACAATGTATTTTATGGTCATGCTGTTGTAGCTTAAGTAGTAGGAAAGACATATTTGGGGTTTCCCGGTTACTAAATATATCATTTTTCAAAAATATTTTTTATGTACACTTTTTTTTTTCAAATTTAAATATACTTTTACTCAAACATGAAAGCTCTTGTATTTTTTAATATAGCCTTCTTCAGGCCACGAAAAAAAAGTTATATAAAGAAAAAGAAGCTTCAGAAGTGTAGCCATAATTTGATGTCTGCTGAAAATTGAACTGAATCTGAATTTTTTTTTTGCTATTTAAAATGTTATTATTTAATAATTATACTAACTATGTTTAAATTATTTTTATATGTTTTTTGAAATAGTAAGCAGGCAATAAATAGAATTATATACATATATTTAGTGATAAAGTTATAAAAAGTAGTTATGTTTAAAATTTTAAATTATTTATTTATTTTAAATTATTATACATTTTAAATGTAAATACAATATTTGTAATGCTATATTTATTCAAAAATTGCCATAAAATAGTTATATAGATATATATATGTATTGATATTTTTCACAAATGCAAACTCTATTTAAGTCTCATCAGGAGCTATGTCACCTAGTATAAGCCTAAATTTATATCCAGTACTGTCATATTTAATATCCCTAGACTAGTTTCTAACTTATGGCATTCCTTAGTGAGAAGCCTTTAGATCTGGGAACAATGCATCTGGATCTTTTAGGTCTATTGCACATTTTCTCTAGCTGCTATCTTTTATTTTTGTTTATTATCAACTATTACCCAAATTTAAAAACATATTGTTTTCAATCTAATCCAATTTGTTTGTATAGTCATGTAGATATGAAACCAATTCAGTAATATGTCTTTCAATTTGGCATATATAATAATTATTTGCAATAGTTTTGTTATTTTATATGAATAGTGCAACCACTAATCAATATTTTAGAGTTTCAGTTCTAAAAGATTCCATCAATTGTCTGAACATATTTCTTTCACATCAAAAACCATCAACTCTATCAAGAAAGCATCAATAATTGCAACAATTTTGGTAATGAAATAAACATATATTGAAATGTGTTTATAACACACAGTTAATCAGATAAAAAAAATTATCTATATTAAGAAACTTTAAACATTTATTATTCAGGATTAAATTCAGTCTTGAAAAAAGTAAATATAATAAATAAACATTGTGCATAAAGATACATTTTTTATATTATACTAATAATTTTCAGAGTATTTTGTAAATATTTAGCATTAAAATGTTATACTGCATTATAGTTTAGTCCAGTGGTCTTCAACCTTTTCACACCTGCGGACCGATAAAAATAAGGATAAGGTTCCGCGGACCAGCAAAAATAAGGATAAGATTTTGCAGACCGGCAGAAGTCTATAGATAAATTTTCTTAAAGATAAGCATAATTGTTATAACTGATCAAAACAACAATGTTAAATATATAAGATAAAGTTTTATATATATATGGAGTTTATATAATAAAAAACTTTTTTTTTAATTTTTTTAGAAAAGTAATAAAAAATTTCATTCTCCCCCCCCCCCTCCATAAACATCTGTGATAACTAGAAAAACAAATTAATTTATGAATGATTAATTAGATTTTGTTTTCGTTCTGTTTTCTTTTTTTTTTTAATTGGGTAAAAATGAGATAAAAAAATAAATAAAAATTGGCTATATTAATTAAGTTTTTTTTTTTTTCATATGTCATAGCATCGGCCGCGAACCCACAACTGTCTGCAACCAACTACTTGCTTGCATGGCGGCTTCGATACCTCTCGGCTAACAACGCAAGACTAATTAAAAATTTAACCTCATTATTTATTATTACAAACTTTTTACTGCCCGTCTAACTCGCGGACCTGCATGCCAGGCTGCAGACCAAGGGTTGAAGAACACTGGTTTAGTCTATAATAAGAAGTTTCTGTTTTAAAAGAAAAAAACATTACCTATCATACTTTATTTTATAAACATGTAAAATCCATTAAACATCATGGATGCACAACAATTTGCAAAGTTTTTAAAGCTATACCAGAAAATGTTTATATAATTACTACAGTTTCAACAATAAAAACAATCAGCTCATATTTCTGCAGGGAAAATTGAACTGGGTCCAGCTGTAAACCCAGAAATGCTGCCTAATTTCGAAAACTTTGTATCAAAAAAGAAACTTCACAAATATAAAGTTTCAAAAAATACTTAAAAATGAAATCCATCAATAATAATTAAAAGTACAATGCTAACTTCTTATTAAATTCAATTGGTGCAAAAATGTTCAAAACAGTTTCTGCTTTAACATAGCAAAGTCACTCAAAGACATAAGGTACAATAAACTAATGAACCTGCTAGAAGAATATTTAGTATCCAAGAAAACAGTTCTTGTTGTTCAACATCAATTCTTATCAAAATATCTAACTGAAATACATCAATTGCAGATTTTATCATAACATTACATGCTGATTTAGGAGATTGCAAATTCAATTTTGAGTGCAAATCATTGATTACAGATATTTTCCTCTGAGCACAATTTATTCATGGAATCAAAAATAATTCTATCCAAGAATAGTTGTTACAGTCAGTCCAAGAAGTTTTGAATTTTCAAGACATTGTAACTAAGTCTGTAGTTTTGGAAATATCAAGAGCCAACTCTAAAGAGTTAGGTCAACAATTTTTATTAATAACATCTACATCAGACGTTTAACAAAATAACCCATTAAACACTGTAATCAAACATTAACACAGAAGAATTGAAGTTCAAAATAAAGACATTGACAACAGAATTCATCAAGAAAACAAATTCAGTCAAAACTGGGACTTAATTTAATTTCTTTGGACATCAACAGCTTTTTTCTACACTGTGGAAAAACCAACCACTTTACTTTTTCCAAACCAAAATTATAATGCACATGATGTCACAAAAGTGGTCAAGGGGTGAAACTACCAAAGTAAAAAACAATAATTTGTCATCAATCTACTTTGTATGTCACAATGACAACATGAAATTTGTATGATGTTTAACACATTATTGACATAGACCAGAAACAATGTTTTAAGGGCTGACTTTAGTGTTGTCAACACTGATGGTAAGTAACTCTATGAAATTCAAAGAGGACACTGGATCAGGATACATGTTTTTACCTCAGAATAAATTTTCACATCTTAACTTAAAAACACCATTGCTGTCAATAAATATCTGCTTTTGATCTTATATTCAAAATAATCTTATATCAGATGCAAAAATTATTATAAATATTTGTTTTATAAAAGTGTATCAATCCAAGGCCAAATTTTAATTCTAACAAATTTCTGTCCTACATTATTAAGTTGGATATGGATCAGATGCTTCTGCATCAATTTGCAAAATATTGATAATAAGATTGTATGCCTAGGATACCTATTTTATCAATGCCTCAAACTATCAGTTGTGAATCGTGCAGTAAATTATGTAGTAAAACAATTGATTCAGTCTCATTGAGCAAAATAACTTATGAAATAATTCATAAAGAAACCAGTAAAGGTCAAGAATTGATAAAAATTAAGTTCAAGCAAAGTATATCACATAGCAAAAGATAGCAGATAAACATGGGAAATTAAGTTCAAATTCAATTCTATTCCAAGTAGAAGCCAGAGGAACTTGAGTACTATCTTAAAAGAAATTTAGACAATTCCATTATCACATGACTTGACTTTGGATACACATTGAAATGGCATGTTAATCAATCATGCCTTAATAGTCACATGACTGCCATCTCTTATGCTTGTGTATAACTGTTGTTAAAACAGGCAAAACTCACTATACATATTGCCACACACAGCAAGCTAGAGTAATCAATTCTAGCTTGCTGTGTATGGCAATATATATATTGTAACCGGACCGCCATACAACCCTTTTATTACATCAGTTGTTACAATTTTCTGATGAGCATGCTGTAGGAAAGAACTATCAATTGACATTCCTAATGCAGATGTTAATGCCTCCTACAACAATATTTCCTGCTCATCAGAGGATGTAGTTTTATAGAGACTGGAAACATCTAAATATTTCTATGTTTGGTTTCCCAAAAAAGCGCCATTAGAGTTCCATCTCACTACAACCTGACTGGCCTAGGTCAAGTTATGTCAGACGTAGCTCAGAGAACATAAGATTCTCATGAACCAGTGCTATAACTGATGAGTGATGCATTAAAACAAAACAGAATTGGATAACTGGACAACCAATTTAATTTTTAGTAACAAAAAAAATTTATTAAATAACAATTAATTTGCAAATTCAACAATAGTTCATTAATTCCTCTATGAGAATAAGCTTTGAAACATTCTAATTCAATAATAGTTCATTTTGAATTCATTTATGGGAAGAAGCTTGTGAATATTCTAATTCAACAATAGTTCATTAATTCCTTTATGAGAATAAGCTTGGGATTATTCTGATTCAACAATAGTTCATTTCGAATTCATTTAATAGTTAATTTTGAATTCATTTAAGAGAATAAGCTTGTGAATATTCTAATTCAACGATAGTTCATTAATTCTTTTATGAGAAGAAGCTTGGGATTATTCTGATTCAACAATAGTTCATTCCGAATTCATTTAATAGTTCATTTTGAATTCATTTAAGAGAAGAACCTTAGAAGCAGTCGAGCATTTATGGTTTATCCAATAATTCATTTTGAATTCATTTATGTGTAGAAGCTTAGATCGGAAGTTCCGATTCAACAATAATTTATTTTTGTATCCCTTTGTGAGAAGGAGCTTGGTAGCAGTTAAGCATTTATGATTCGTATAACATTTCATTATTTTATGAGTCATTACTGATTGGTAAATATTTGAACTCAACAATTCTTGGTTTGTAGAGCATTTATCATTTGATAATTGAGGCATTTATAATTTAGCCAAATGTAGAAGTATATTCTTACACATAAACTCTGTTACATTATAAGAAGCTTAGAAGTAGTCAAGTATTTATGATTTATACAGCATTTCATCATTTTATGAATTATTACCGATTGGTAGACATTTAAATTCAACAATTCTTGGTTTGTAGGGCATTTATCACTTGATAATTGAGGCATTTATAATTTAGTCAAATATAAAGGTATATTCATCTACATAAATTCTGTTTGGCTTGTGGAGCACTTATCATTTAGTAATTAAAGCATTTATAATTTAGTAAAATATAAAGCTATATTCATATACATAAATTCTGTTTGGCTTGTGGAACACTTATCATTTAGTAATTAAAGCATTTATAATTTAGTCAAATATAAAGCTATATTCATATACATAAATTCTGTTTGGCTTGTAGAGCATTTATAATTTAATCAAACATAAAGCTATATTCACATACATAAATTCTGTTTGGCTTGTGGAACACTTATCATTTAGTAATTAAAGCATTTATAATTTAGTCAAATATAAAGCTATATTCATATACATAAATTCTGTTTGGCTTGTAGAGCATTTATAATTTAGTCAAACATAAAGCTATATTCATATACATAAATTCTGTTTGGCTTGTGGAACACTTATCATTTAGTAATTAAAGCATTTATAATTTAGTCAAATATAAAGCTATATTCATATACATAAATTCTGTTTGGCTTGTAGAGCATTTATAATTTAGTCAAACATAAAAGTATAATAAAGGTGTCTTAATATTTATTGAACAAATTCTATGCAATTATTTCAAAACTTCACTTTGTAATGTATGATAATTATGTTTTAGTACTTTATAAAAATTACCTTCCAGTTTTGTAGTCCATTTTATTCAAAAGAATGCGGGTTATTTCATCGATGGAAAGTCATGGCATAGTGTGGAGAGAGTGGAGCTTCTAATTTATTCCATTTTTATTATAATTCCTCTGGTAAAACTTTTTTTTTTCATTTTCACGTTTTGTTAAAGCTCTCTGTGTAAGACGAGAGAGAGAGAAGTTCTTTTCTTTCCACAATGTGTCTAATTTGAATACTGCCTCAGTTTAACTCAAGTGTCTTTTTTCTTTCTTTTTAATGATTGGATAATTAATTTCTTTTTTTTTTATTGAGACAGATAAAAAAAAAAAAAAATAAGACGATATAACATTTTATTTAAATCCATCAATACTAAAAATCAAAAATATGATTTTATTTTTCATTTTTAACGAATCACAACTTTATTGCGTTTCCAATTAGACTGAATCACGCTAGACATTTTTGAATGGGGGGAAATCTTATGAATATTTATATGAGGAAACATATATGTTTCATTACCCCTCACCAAATTTTGGGATGAAATCGCCTGGAAGTACGATTTCATTCCATATACTATACACATTATTTCTCAGTACTGCCTGGTTTTAGATATGCTGATGAATAGGTAAGATGAGCTGGAAAAGTGAATACATGAACTATAGCCTCCAATGTCAGGACAAATAGATGGCCAAGCACAAACTACCAGGATGTACCACCCCATGATGTCGCGAGAAAATATCTCATTTTTAAGCACTACCTCTCTTATACCTAGAAGTATCATCCAACCAAGAATAGGAGCCAGAGAAAAAAAATCAATTTGGCACTCAGCCAACCCTGCTCAGCTCCAGTGAGTCTTAGGGGCTATCATTTGGCCTATCCATGAGACCAAGGCCTATCCATGAGACCTATATATACGCACTGCTGGACTACTCTTGGAGCACAACATCCAGGTCTGGATAGTGCCGAGCATATACTTCGGAGCATCATAACACAATGCATTCAAGCAGCTCTGCTCAATCATCCACCATCTCAACATGAAAAACACAAATTCATGCATCACTACACCACACTCACAAACTTTTTCCATCAGCTATCTCTATAAAGGGTCGTAACAGTCTTGCGTTGAATGTTCCTTTTTCTTTTCCCGCTTCTGTTACTGCAAATGCATTATTCCCATATTTCTTCACTATTGTATATGGGCCTTCATAAATATCCTGAAACTTCTTATATATGTTTTGTTCAGGATAACTTACTGGATATCCTCGAACCATCACTCGATCTCCCACTTGAAATGAATGAGATGAGCTCATGTATTTCTTCTTCCGTATCTCACCACTCTTTCTTAATTGTTGAAGGGCTTTTTCTTGATCCTTCTTCTTATCAATAATATCTGGTACTATTGGGATTTTTGTACGATAAAGCATAGGTATAGATTTCCCATAATGAAGTTGCACAGGTGCAAAACCTGTTGACAAATTTAGCGTCCAGTTTATATAGTTGACTACTCTTTGGACCTGGTCCACCCATCCCCGGTGATTCGCATTCAAGTATACCCTGAATAACCGACCCAGCTCCCGCATCACACGCTCGCATGGGTTGGATTGAGGGTTGCGAATAGATGTCAGTATATGCTTTATATTCTCCTTGCTGATCCATTTCTTCCACTCAGTAGAGACAAATGGAGTGCCATGATCAGAGATGATTGTCTGTGGTTTTCCCACTTTGCTAAAATGTTGGTTTTGTAACACTTTTATAGTGTTTCGGGCATTAGCCCGAGGTATAGGGTATGCAACTACCCATTTGGAGAATATGTCATACCCTACCATCAAATACCTCATCCGATGAAATGGGGGCAAGGGCCCATAATAATCCACTGCCAGAATTTCATTAGGTTCTTTTGCAAGAATTGGGTTCAAGGACCCTGAATATGATTTATTCAGCAGCTTGGTTCTTTGGCAAATTTCACACCCCTTTATCAATGACACTACCTCTTTATACTGCTTTGGCCAATAGAACCAATTTCATAGCACATGGTAAGTCTTTTCTGCTCCGTAATGTCCATATAATCTATGGGTGTACATAATAAGTGGGTGGCGCATTTTTATAGGTACTACAATTCGCCATATTGCAAAACCTTTTTTTTTACTGCATATCGTTTCCATTGTTCTCCCGTCGGGTCAGCTTCTTGGTTCAGTCTCCTTTTCTGCTTTTCAATTTTTTTTAACACTTGCCTACAATATGCGTCCTCTGTCTGACGCTCTTCTAACTGGTATAGACTGGTTTCAACATCTTCTGTACTGCTTAGACATGCAGCCGCAATGCACACATTATCTGCACACAAATGTTGTTGTTCCAACTTAATAGGGTTCCGGCTCAATGCATCTGCAACTACATTGTCTGACCCTTTACAATATTGGACTGTATAATCGAATTCCTGAAGCAACAAGCTCCACCTCACCAAACGGCTATTGGTCAAGTAACTGTGGTTCAGGAACTCTAAACTTTTGTGGTCCGAAATAACAATCACTTGTGACCCAAGGAGAAATTGGCAAAACTTTTGAAATGCCCATATAACTGCCAGAGCCTCCTTCTCTGTCACAGTATAATTCAGCTCTGGACCTTTCAATAATCGGCTAATAAAATATAAAACTCTCGGTTGATTATCTTCATGAACTTGGAATAGGGTAGCTCCCAGGCCATAACCGCTGCTATCCGTTTGAAGATAAAATGGATGATTAAAGTCTGGGTAAGTTAACATTACTTGCCCCAGAAACTTCTTCTTAATTGATCCAAAGTTCTCTTCTTGTTCGCCACTCCATTTCCACGGTGCATCTTTCCGTATTAATTGAAGTAAGGGTTCCATATCAAGGGCGAAATCCTTATAAAATTTATTATAGAAGTTACAAAGCCCAAGGAAGGATCTAATTTGCCTCTTTGTTTTGGGTCTTGGAAATTCTTGAATAGCCTGTATCTTTTCGTACTGGGGTCTAATGCCCTGTTTGTTGACGATATGGCCCAAAAATTTTACCTCCTCTGCTACCAATGTACTCTTCTTTATGTTAATTTTTATTCCCTTTTCTTTACACTCTTTAAAAAAAAGTCGTAAATGTTGGATATGTTCTTCCAAATTCTTCGATGCAATGACCACGTCATCAACATACATTGTTACAATTCGTTTAATCTCATCCGACAACACTTTATCTAGACACTTCATTAGGCCAGAACCACTGTTTTTCAACCCAAAGGGCATCCTGTTAAATTGATACGAATATCCATTGTACCAGAATGCCGTATATCTTCTGTCTTCAGGATGCAATTTGATTTGCCAGTAACTGGCTGTAAGGTCAAGGGTGGTAAAGATATTTTTCCCTCGAAATTTTATTAATAACTCATAAATCGGAGGTGGTATATTACGATCTGGCACTGTTATTCTATTCAGTTGACGCGCATCCAAGCATAAACGGGCAGTACCATCTTTTTTTTTTACAACTACTAGTGGATTGTTGAAAGGGGATGAACATTTAGAAATGATTCCCCATTTTAGCATTTCCGTCAATTGCTTCTCCACTTCTGGTTTATACTGATAGGGTACAGGATATGACCGGGACTGGTATGGTTGCTCATCTGTCACTTTTATTCGATGTTCATACCCATGAATAATCCCTGGTACTTCTAAGAAAATAACTTGATATTCTCTCAGGAGCCTTTCTATCTGCTGTTGCTTTTCTTTGATTAGTGAAGATTCTTGAATCTTTGATTCAATCATTTGCCATGGTGGATCTTTCTGAACACAACCCATTTCCATTGAATGATGTGCCTCCTGCAGTGTAAAGGGTATGACCTCATCTCCACATATGACTTGACACCTCTGAAAATCCAACATGCAATAAATTCGATGCATTATATCTGCTCCCACCAAAGCTTCATGTATTAGACCCTTCATTATTAAAAAGGCATGATTAAGATGGATTTTTCCTATCCATATTTGAATCCATATCTGTTTGGATTCCACCCGAGCCTTTCTATTATTGGCCAATGTCACTTGAGTTGCCTTGAGTGGTAGGGTTCGAAGGTCAGGATTTAACAATTTCATTTGGTTATACAACTCTTCAGAGATCACAGATACCTGACTCCCTGAATCCAACAGAGTTTCAACAATAATACCCTCCAGCATTATTTTAATTTTAGGGCATTGCTGCATATTATATTGAGGGACTTTCTCTTCCCAATCACAAATCATATTAGCCATTGAGTATTTTCTATTACTTATCTCTTGATTCCTCGGCTTAATATTAGGACCCCTGGGCGAGGAATCATTTACCGAGGTCCTTTCCTGTTTAACTCTTCATAATTTAGTCTTTTGGGATCCGTTTCTTGTCCCATCTTTGGATGTTTGTTAGGCCAGATATCATCGTGGCGGCTTCCCTCTTGTTCTTTTCTCTGTGGTTCAATAGTTGTACCCACACTTCTTTGTAGGTTATCATCACTGTTCGATCTTCTGATAACTCGGGTTTGGTAAGGGCTCTGCACGTTGCCTGTCGAATATCGTCTTTGCCTTTTCCATGGTGGTGTCTGATTTCTTTGGTGCTGATACCATGGTGGTGGGTTGTTGTTGTTATATTGCCGAGGAGGCACTTTCCTTTTATATCTGATGGTTCCTATGTTAGGTCCATCATCTCTTCTATAGGGGGGTTTATTTTGTGGTTGCTTTGCTCCTCCTTCTTTGGTCGCTGAGGTACCGCAGCTATCATAGGCTGTTAATAGTTCAGCTACCTGCTCGATGGATCGACGATCAGTCCCAATTAGCATTCTCTCTATATAATTTGGAAAGCTGTGTCGTATTAATCTAATGATCTGGAGTTCAGATAGAGGATCAGACGTCAAGGCTCTCAACTTGGCCACCTGTCTTCTAAAGAATGGTGTATAAAGCTCTCCAGGAGGACATTTCTCCTGGGATACCTTATATTTAATCCCCTCTTGACACTCATCGCTCCAGTAACAATTCATTAGCGCCCCTTTAAATTCGTCAAAACTTGTAGGTTGGGCAAACAGTGAATCCCACCATGCCTGTGCTGTTCATTGGAGGTGACTACATGCGATTGCCATTTTTGCCTCTTCTGATAATACGTTAATAGTAAAATATCTCTCCAAGCTTTTTATATATTCTATCGGTGCTTCATTGCAGCTCCCAGAGAAAGTTCTGATTTTTAGGAATTGGTTCACAATTCCACACATCTGGTTGGTTGGAGGGACTTCATGACTAGCTTGGTAATTTTCCCTTTGGCTTTCTTTTGGGATTGTTTCTGCCTCCTTTTGTCTAGGCAATATATTGCTATCTTTTATTTCCATCTTCCTCATCTGGGTGGTCAATATATCCACCTTTTCCTGCATGGATTCTTGAATTTTTATTATCTTTGTATCCATGGTCTCACATATTTGGGTCATTTTGACTTCTTGCTCTATTAGTGAGCCTTTAACTTCATTCATGACATCTTCTTTTATTTTCAATATTTGATCATTTACTTGCCCAATTATTTGCTCAAACTTTTCATTCTGATTTTTGACTGCTTCCATAATTTGTTTTTTATCTTCTTCTCTCTGTTTGCTATCTTCTTCTCTTTGCTTATCTCTTTTTTTGTTATCTTCTTCTCTCTGTTTGATATCTTCTTCTCTTTGTTTGATATCTTCTTCTCTTTGCTTATCTCTTTTTTTGTTATCTTCTTCTCTCTGTTTGATATCTTCTTCTCTTTGTTTGATATCTTCTTCTCTTTGCTTATCTCTTTTTTTGTTATCTTCTTCTCTCTGTTTGATATCTTCTTCTCTTTGTTTGATATCTTCTTCTCTTTGCTTATCTCTTTTTTTGTTATCTTCTCTCTGTTTGATATCTTCTTCTCTTTCTTTGATATCTTCTTCTCTTTGCTTATCTCTTTTTTTGTTATCTTCTTCTCTCTGTTTGTCTCCTTTCTTTTGGCCTGCTTTTATAATTTCCAATAACTGGGCTAATGTAGTCGTCTCCACCTGTTTTCTCTGATTCCTCATCTGCTTTAGCTTCTTGTTTATCTTCTTTCTCAGGAGGATCCTCTATGCTTTCTGTATTCATCTTTTTTTTTTATTTTGACCTGGTTTTCATCAATATTTTATTCTAGTTTAGTGGTATTTTTTTAATTTCAACTTTAATAAGCTTCTCTCTCCATCCACACCATGACCTTACTCCATCTTCTTTGAAATGCCTGTTTCATTCTTTATGCCATTCATTTTTGTGTTGTTTCTTTTATACTTTTATTTTTTTTTCTTTCCTGAACAAATTACATCACTACATCATATGCACTGTTCATATCACAGAATCGTGATCTGCTTATGCCTATAAGTAGGCTAGCTAGATAAGGCTTCACAGTAAGGTGGCAAATTAACCGGTCTATGAGTATGCTAGCCAGATAAGGCCTCACAGTAAGATGACAATGTAATAGGTGCCTATGGTTAGGCTAGCTGGATAAAGTCTCACAGTTGGACGACAAATGTAGCCGGTGCCTATGCCAGATAAGGCCTCACGTTACGGCGCCAAATGTAACCGGACCGCCATACAACCCTTTTATTACATCAGTTGTTACAATTTTCTGATGAGCATGCTGTAGGAAAGAACTATCAATTGACATTCTAATGCAGATGTTAATGCCTCCTACAACAATATTTCCTGCTCATCAGAGGATGTAGTTTTATAGAGACTGGAAACATCTAAATATTTCTATGTTTGGTTTCCCAAAAAAGCGCCATTAGAGTTCCATCTCACTACAACCTGACTGGCCTAGGTCAAGTTATGTCAGACGTAGCTCAGAGAACATGAGATTCTCATGAACCAGTGCTATAACTGATGAGTGATGCATTAAAACAAAACAGAATTGGATAACTGGACAACCAATTTAATTTTTAGTAACAAAAAAAATTTATTAAATAACAATTAATTTGCAATTTCAACAATAGTTCATTAATTCCTCTATGAGAATAAGCTTTGAAACATTCTAATTCAATAATAGTTCATTTTGAATTCATTTATGGGAAGAAGCTTGTGAATATTCTAATTCAACAATAGTTCATTAATTCCTTTATGAGAATAAGCTTGGGATTATTCTGATTCAACAATAGTTCATTTCGAATTCATTTAATAGTTAATTTTGAATTCATTTAAGAGAATAAGCTTGTGAATATTCTAATTCGATGATAGTTCATTAATTCTTTTATGAGAAGAAGCTTGGGATTATTCTGATTCAACAATAGTTTATTCCAAATTTATTTAATAGTTCATTTTGAATTCACTTAAGAGAAGAACCTTAGAAGCAGTCGAGCATTTATGGTTTATCCAATAATTTATTTTGAATTCATTTATGTGTAGAAGCTTAGAAGTATTCCAATTCAACAATAATTTATTTTTGTATCCCTTTGTGAGAAGGAGCTTAGTAGCAGTTAAGCATTTATGATTCGTATAACATTTCATTATTTTATGAGTCATTACTGATTGGTAAATATTTGAACTCAACAATTCTTGGTTTGTAGAGCATTTATCATTTGATAATTGAGGCATTTATAATTTAGCCAAATGTAGAAGTATATTCTTACACATAAACTCTGTTACATTATAAGAAGCTTAGAAGTAGTCAAGTATTTATGATTTATACAGCATGCTCATCAGAAAATTGTTACAACCGACGTAATAAAAGGGTTGTATGGCGGTCCAGTTACAATATAGTGAGTTTTGCCTCTTTTAACAACAGTTATACACAAGCATAAGAGATGGTAGTCATGTGATGTTTATTGACTTAAAACCAATCCTGCCTTATAGGATAGTAGTGGCTATGGTTGTTAAAGTACCAAAATATATGGGTGCTGAAATATTGTTTTCAATTTCATTCTCATAGTTTTGTAGTTAAGTAGAGATAAAGGGTGACTGCTGGAGAGTTGTATTAGATTTTAAGATCTAGGTGCAGTGCCCTCAGATCCAATGCTCCTCACTGGTGAAGGCCACAAACCAGAAACTAGTCTGGTGATATTGGATGAGTAGGCACTAGATGGGGATTTTATGCACAAGCCTTCTGGCATCCATTAATTACTCTGGCTGGCACAGGGTGGCACTATTGTATGGAGAATTTTGCCTGTTTAATAACAGTTATGTGCTAGCATAAGAGATGGTGATCATGTGATGTTTAGTGGTTTAATATTTCTCTTAGTTCGGAAAAACTCTTAACTATCCAGCAGACAAAACAGCAAGGAAAACAATAAGCTCATAAGAACCCCCCCCCCATCATCTGCTGAAACCTTTTATAGCACACCTATAACAATATAAATTGAGTACCCCTCTTTCACTATTGCAGCTGTTATTTCCAATTTCTTGGATAATTGATCATAACACAATTGATATAGCTTTTTACACCTTTTTATCTTTCACTTCTTTTATTTTCCACTCACAACCTTTTAATTCCTCAAAGAGCATTTTACATATACTTTCTAATTTTAATACAATGAAAATAGCTTTTTCCATTTTTACAAAAGATTCAAAACAAAAACAAATCTGAGATATAACAAATTTTTAGATTCTCTCAGCTGATATTGGCCTTAAATTACCTTATTTTTTAAACAAAAAAATATAATGTACAGGATGACACTTCTATCTATTAGTAAAATTAAAAATTAGCCATACAATAATAGCCTGCATTTCTTTCAACTTGTTAATAGAGTAAAAAAAAAAACCATCAAAAATGTGCAAAACATTTACAATTATTCTGACTATCCCTCTTTTTTATATATTCTTGCACATAAACAATTTATAAAATAACCATAAAATCAGCAAAATAACGTAAAAATTAGCGGTTTGAGAGGGAGTTAAAGCCAACAATTGGTACATCCAGAGAAAAGGCAAGAGCACCTGGATGCCCTCCCCCAAATGCTTCTCTGAACACACTATCATCCCCTTAGTAGTCTTCATCATCCACTTTGGGAACCACTGTCTTAGACCATAGGTAAAGGTGGATCTCCACCTTATCACAAAGGAAGGTTGCCTTGATAACAAATAGATTGAGATTCTTATTATTGTTTGGTATTGTTTAGGTGTGGACTGCTTTCATGTATTTACACATATATATATTAATGATTTTTCACAGGTTACAGATTGTGCCACATTTTAACTTAGTCCATAAATTTCCAAATATTACGCAAATATGGTGGCTGTTCGAGGGCACCACCAAGCATATCTAGCTTGGAACCAGATTGTTTCCACAATCATGGTTGTATTTATTTACGAACAGCAATCACTAAATGTAATTTATAAAATAATTTATATTGGACTTAAATTTGCACCCTTAAATTCTATAAGATGAATTTCATACTTAACTAGTTAAATAAAATAAAGAGACTTGATCAATCTTGAAATATTTATTACACTATTTTTCTTTCTGGCTTCTCATTCCCTCCCCTCATATTTATTTAATCAAACCATCTCAATCTATTTCTTACTAATCCAGATTTAACAAATCATTCTTGAAGGAACATGTGCCATACTTTATTCAAATGTAAAGAAAATTACCAATAATTATGGTATATTTAAAGGTGACTTACTATAAGAGCGTGCTTGTTAGCAATGTTTAAACTCTCTCTTGCAAATGTTAAACCCTATATCTATTCCCTTAGATCGAGTATACAATCTTATGTAAATACATCCTACCAGTATAATAATGATAGGTATGCAAAGTAAGGTTAATTAATAAAATAAAACATATATATATATAATGCTGGTTAATTTAAGTTAGTAATGTATATGTAATTACAAATCTATATATATATATTAACTAATTTAACATAATATAATAAAATTCCCAGCAATAACCCCACACTCTATTGTTGAAACATTTAAGACAATAATATATATATATATGTATTTCTATTATGCAAAAATGAAATCAAAGTTCACTCAGTAACAGTTTACAGCTACCCTGATCGATCAGTGATGGTCCTGTGTGAGAAATATTTCATCCTTATGCTTTCCAGACTGATCCAATTTTCTCGGCTAGCCCTACACGTCCTATGCAAGGTTGGCATTTCCAATGGCAGTTCCAGATGGTAACGGAATGAGAGATTCCCCAAAGGAGACAGTTCTCAAACCACTAACCATTCAACATATTCTCTCCACTTTGTTTTTTTTTATTTAATTTTTTTTAGAGGTTTTAAATTGTCTAAGAGTCCGAGCTGAAACAAAACCAACAGACTAGCCACTAACTTCCACAAAAATTCAATTAATTTTAAACAAAAGACAACCTCGTAATTTATAGTTTGTTTTTTTTCAATGTTGCTTATAATCCTGAAGAAACATTCCAAACTGATGAGTGTAACAGATAGCACAAAAATACCTCCATTATCAAAGTTTCAACAATAGAGCTAATTGCAGATTCCCCTTTTATCTTTAAGCATTTCTATGAATTAGAAATAAAACAAACGACAAACTTTTATTTAAAAAAAAACTTAATTAGAAATAAAACAAAAGACAAACTTTTATTTTAAAAAAACTTGCAAGATCTTTTTTTTTTTTTGTTTGTTATCTTGATTTAATTGATTTCAAAACTTTTAATATTCCATTTCAAAAAATAAGTTTTATTATTTATTTTTAGTACAAAAAATGTAAGTTTTATTATAAAATAATATATACGCGATTTTAATAATATATGCATATATATGTATGAATATGAGCTGGCAGAAAAATACCTGCTCAAGATATAAATGATATAATTCATGGGATTCATCCATGCATGATTTTGATTATTACTAATGTATTCTTCTAATCATCTGATATATCTTTATCATTTAAACATTTGGTATATAACTTTTCCAACAATTTTTCCATTTTTTCACAATCATTTTTTACAATGGCAATTATAATTCCATCATTTACTGGAGATTTTCTCTTCTTCAATTTTATTGCATGTCAGTATATTCATAAACAAAATCATGTATGGATGAACTCATAAAATTTATCATATATATATAAATAAAGTTATATAGCATTAAATAATATAATAATATGAAAAATAAACCTGTTTCGTGTCTTTTAAAAAATAAACCCACTTTCTCTTGAGTTCCAATTCTTATATGCAAAGCAGACCAAATAATAAGATTTTAATAGATCTAATTTTAAATCTGTTTTCTTTAAGGTAGGATAAATGTGATGTGTAAGTAAATAATTTTTTTCTTCAAGATATTTGCAACTATGGTGGATGGTACTAAGAATCCCCTGATTATGACTGCCATTTCTATTACTGTGGATCACTTTCAAATGAAGTAAAATTGGTCATATTAGAAAAATAATTTTCTAGCATTTAATGGAGTAATTGTAGACTTTGTGAAGTTAGAAGAAAAGATAAAAAGTCAATTTATTTAAAAAGTGGAAATATACTTAAGGCACAAGTAGTTGTAACACAAATGGAGTGAGGATCATTATAAATAAAAAATGAAAAAAACAATATTGTAAAGAATGATTGTATATAAGTCATAGTGGCAATGTTATTTATTGAAATTAAAGAAAAATATCAAATGAATAAGATCTCAATATGATATTGATATATAAAATGCTTTTGATCAGATCAATCAACACTTTAAAATTATCATGAAAGAACTTGAATGCTAAAATTGATAAATAATTGAAAGATGAAAATGTTATAGATAAATCTGGTTATTGTAATAAAAGTAACAGAGAACGTAGAATTGTGGAGTTCAGAAAAAAAAAAAGAATTGTGTATTATTATTATTTTCTTTGAGAAAAATGCAAGGTGGAAATGGATATAGAAGCTTCTAAATGAAGGTATCAAAGAAATGGATTATATTTTGACTACCAGAAAATATATTCTTCAAGATTGTAATATTCTTAATAGATTCAACATAGAAGTGATTATTGATTATGGAGATGTAAGATATGTACTAATGCAAAACTAAAAAAATAAAAATTATTAAGAAATACCAATATTTTAACAGTTTTTATTCCTAATTTACAGAAACATCACCATGATTTTAAATTAAAATCTTTAAATCATTTAAAAATATTAGCGAATTTTGAAGATGGCTCAAATTTTGAATGAAATCAAGAGGAAAATAACTAATACATTATTAAAAACTGCAAAAAAGGTAGCTGCTGCCAAAAAGAAGCATTTCATCATAGTTGTTTTTTTTTTATTAAGACAATACAATGTATGAGGAAAAGAAGAAATATGAAAATATTTTAAAGTGATCTATTAAAAGAAATGAATATCCAGAGTTTTATATAATATTAATATCATTTATTTTCTTTATTTTTTTTACAATAAAAAAGAATAAGGGTATCAAAAATATAAATCAATATCTTGGTATTGGACAAAAGTTGATTTTTTTTTGCAATAAAAAGAAAAGATGGAACTATTACCAGAAAGAGAGATGACAAAATGTATCAAAGAGTTCTATAAAGAATTATATAGTAATAAAGATTAAGAACACAAAATATCCTACATTTAACACACTTTCTGAAATGACTACCTTTTAAAATAAAATGAGATATGAAATAATATCTAAGAAAATGATAAATTCTCCAGGAAATGATGAAATTATAATTGATATTCTATAAATGCAGGTAAAAAAAATAGAAAAATTGTTGGTAACATTATATACCAAATGTTTAAATGATAAAAATGAATCAGATGATTCGAAGAATTTATTAATAAAATAGATATTTTAAAAATGTAGTAAAGATGATATCAGAAATTACAAATTTATCACTCTTTTACAAGTTCCATAAACAATCTACCAAAATAATTGTCTCATTTATAGCAAAATTTGAAATCTAACCAATTAAGAAAACAACCTAAATTTAAAAGTAGTTTTAACAAAGTGGATCACATCCAAGTAGGATCAGTGAATATGAGTTGCCATTATGCTTTGGATTTGTAGATTATAAAAAAACATTTGATTCATATCTATCATGTTTAAAGTATTGGATCATTAAGTTATATACCAACAAAATTAAAACAGTCAAAAACTCACTATACGTATTGCCACTCACTGCAAGCTAGAGTAATCAATGGATGCCAGAAGGCTTGTGCATAAAATCCCCATCTTGTGCCTACTCATCCAATATCTCCAGACTAGTTTCTGGCTTGTGGCCTTCAACAGTGAGGAACCTTGGATCTGAGAGCACTGCACTGAGTTTTTGCCTGTTTTAGTAACAGTTATAAGCAAGCATAGGAAATGGTGATCATGTGATGTTTATTGGCTTAAGTTATATATCCTGGATATTATTTTATTCTGAAGAATATTTATCAAAATGCAACAGCAATGATTAAATTACATATTGATACTAAGAAGATTGACATTGAAAAGAGTATTTGTCAGGTTGATTTCATTTTTTATAACAGTTTTATAAAAAGTATTTTGTAGATTAAAATGGGAAACATGGAGCAAAAATAAATGATGCTTTTTCAGATGATATGATTGTTTTTGCAAATAGCTTGAAATATTACAAGAATTATCAGGTGAAGTAAAAATAAATATAAATGCTAAAAAGACTAAAGTAATATTTAATGAATTTTCTCAAAAGAAGAAAATAAAAATTGATAATCATGAACTAGAATAATTTATAATTACAAATACATGGGCCAGATTAGTAATGCAGATGGAAACATAATGGATGAAATTAATCACAGAATGTAATGCACTTGGTAGAAATAATACAATATTAAAAAGAAATATGCCTATGTGCTTGAAAGGGAAGATTTTTAATAGACGTATTTTATTAGTTTTGATTTATGGATGTGAGATTTAGACACTTAACAGAAAAGCAATACCGAAACTTCAAAGCACTCAATTAATTATGGAGATAATATACTGGGAGTAACAAGAAGTGATCAAAAACAAAATCATGTATAATAGAATAATAATTTAAACTGACATTATTCTAAGAATTAAAAAATTGAAATGGAGCTGGGCTGGAAATATTGCAAGAAGAAATGATACTAGATGGACAGTGTGATGAGTGGATGAAAAAAGGTAATTTGCTAGTATGTTATGGAAAAGAAAAATTAGGGATTGGAGAAAGTAGATTAAATTTAGAGAGATCTAAAAGGATGAATGATGAGTAGTATTTGATACCTAGTTGTGTGCATTAAATTAATGCAGCTTAAGTTGTGATTTATGGTTCACATATTGCAGTTTGAATCAGTTACATTACAAAACTGTACAGTTACGAAAATGTTTAATAAAAAAATTATATAGACAGATTAATAAATGTATAAAAGTATGTGAGCATGCATGCTAGATATAGTATATATATATATATATATATATATATACTATATATATATATATATATATATATATATATATATATAACTTAAATATACTGGTTTATGAAATTAAAAAATTAATATATAGATTTCATAATATTATTAATAACTGAAATACAGGCTTGTTATATACATGTATCAATATATGTAATATGTAGGGTATATGAGCACAGACTTTCACACCACTTGCCACTCTATCTCATATCACTGATACACTAGAACACATATATATTGAAAAGATAAATAATCACCAATATTATTAAATATTTTTACTAGCGAAATATATTATGTACAATTACCAACAATAAAATTATAAGTCATATTAGGTAAAGGAAGAAAGAAAAATCAGTTTTAGTGCTATACAAATGAATTTAGAATTGAGTTTATAAAAATGAGTTAGTAACGTTTTCATATTTGCCTGCTAGATGGCGATTTAAAAAAGCAGGTATGTTAGAGTATGTATGCCTGGAGCAAAAATTAAGAATGTGACAGATAAAGTAAGAAAGCAAGGTAGTAGAGATGTATATGTAATGGTAGGGACTATAACTTGTTAGAGCCATCAGAGAAAGTAATGGATGAGTATGTAGAATTGATTAGGAATTTGAGAGAGATTAAAGGAAGAGTAGTGGGACTATTACCAAGATTTGATAAGAGGCATTTGTTAGATAGGGCATATTCTATAAATGAGAGAGTGAAAAAATTGTGTGAGAGAAATAATGTTGTGTATGTATGGGATTGGTTTATTGGAAAGAGGGAGTTATATAGTAAAGATGGTTTGCACCAAGGAAAACAAGGAAGTGAAGTTTTAGGGAGTCTGATATTTAAAAGAATACAGTTCGGGAAACTTTTAAAGGGGGGTGGGCTTTTAAATTGTAATATCAAAAACAAGACGAATGGAGAGGATAAAAGAAATAAGCAAAAGATGGTTGATGTAGATATAAGTGTAGATGTGGAGAGGGAATGGTTTTGTAAGATTAATGGTAAGAAAGGTTGTTATAAACACAATGGAGAAGAAAGAATCAAAAGAATTTATAAAAGAATAGTTAGGAAAGAAAAAATTGTTAAAATTGGGTTTTTGAATATGCAAGGTGGTAGGAGACCAGAAAAGTGATTGGAATTAAATAAAGCAATTGAAAATGAAGAGCTGGAGATATTAGCAGTAGTGGAAACGCATTTAAGAGAAGAAGAACCTATTTTGGAAGAGGTGGTATGGCAGGGTGTAAACAGAAAAGAAAAAGAAAAAAGGGGTGGTGGTATAGGTGTTATATCGAGGAAATATTTAAATATTGTTAAGTGTCAAGAGCATTTGTGGTTTGAAATAAGGTTGGGTAGACAAGAATGGATGGTGGCTGTAGTGTATATAGCTACTGGAGATAGTCAAACTGTAATGGAGTGGAACGGTAATATATATGAATGCCTAGTTAAGGATATACAAATTTTTAAAGAAAAGGGGAAGAGAATAAGGATTATAGGGGATATGAATGGACATATTGAAGAAATTTGATGATGTAGATAATAAGAATGGTCAGTTTTTGAAGGAATTTTGTCAAAGAGTAAATTTGAGCATTGGGAATTTATCAAATATGTATGAAGGGACAATACACATGGTCTAGAAATAATGTATTTCACACAATAGATTATGTATTTGTAGAGAAAGAGGGAATGAATAAAATACGGAAAATTAAGGTGTTTGATAATGAAGAGAGGGTATGTAATAGTGATCATAATTTTATTGTAATAGAAAAGGTTTGTAATGTGATGGAGGTTAGAAATAAATGTAGAAATAATAGTGAAAGATGTGGATGGAGAGTGAATGATAAGAATAAGTTGGAAGAATATAAAATAAAAGTTGAAGAAACTATGGAGCAGATGGATGGGAGTGAGTATAAGGACTGGTGTGGTGAAATAGAAAAAGTGGCAAATAGGGTTTTGGTTGAAAATATGCAGAAGAATAAAAGTAACAAAAAAATGAAAGTTAGTAAAAGTGTAAAAGAGAGGAAAGAAGCATGCAGAGAATATAAGTGTGCTATTAAGAACAAAGAAAGTGAAAATGATATTAACGCTAAATGGGGAAAGTACTTAGAAAAAAAGAAGTTGGGCTAAAATGAATAATTATAGAGAGAGAATGAAGTTAAATAGTAAATTGTTAGAGGATATTAAAAAAAGTGGAAGAGATGGGAGTAAAAAATTTTGGAATTACATTAAAAGGAGAAATGTACGGGAAAAGAGAGATAGTATTAATAGATGATGAGGGAATAGAATGTAACTCTAGAGAAGAGGTAGAGAGAATCTTAAAGATATGTAATGGATATAAAAAAGATGTTAGATGCGAAGGAAATAGTGATAGAAAAAATGGAAGCAGTTAGTAATGGGAATATTAGGTTAAAAAAATGAATTGAATGAGGCAGGGAAGAGATTGAGAAGTGGAAAGGTGAGAGGTTTATATGGATGGGCAGCAGAGATGGTAATGAATTTAGGGCATAGAGCAAAAGCAAAGTTATTATCATGTTTTAATAAAATGGCACAGAAGACAGTTTTTCTGGTTAGTTGGTGTAATACAAGAATAAGATTATTATTTAAAGGAAAGGGTAAGGATCATAGAAAGTTAAATAATTATAGACCAATAGCGGTAACATCAGTTTTATATAATGTTTTCTCATATATGGTAGCTGGAAGAGTTGTAAAATGGATGGAAGAGAATAATGTAGTGGGGGAAATGCAAGGAGGTTTTAGGTCAGATAGGCGTATAGGAGATAGTTTGTTTGTAGTTACACAGCTTATGGAGATGAGTAGGAATTCAGGTAGATCATTATATATGAGTTTTATAGATATAGAGAAAGTATATGATAGAGTAAATAGAAATAGACTATGGGTAAGGTTAGCCAATTTGGGAATGGATGAAGCTTTAGTAAATATTATTAAGAAATTATATGAAAATAATTATTATACTTACCAGTTAGGGGATATAGAATCAGTTAAAGTTAAAAATGGAGTGGGATTAAGGCAAGGATGCCCTATATCACCTATTTTGTTTTTGTTGTTTTTGAGTGCAATGGAGAAAACAATAGAAAGACTAGGAAGAGGGGTAGAGATATCATTAATAGGTGGCAAGGGAGCATATATTTTGTCGGGTCTTTTTTTTGCAGATGATATCTTTTTGTGTGCAGAAAGAAGAGAAGATATGGAAATTATGTTGAGGGCATGTGCAAGGGTGGGTAAAGAGATGGGGATTAAATTTAGTGAAGAAAAATCAAATATAATGATGGTTAATACTGGGGAAAGAGAAGATATAGAATTTTTACTGGGGGATATAAAGTTAAGAGTGGTGGATAGATATAGGTATTTGGGAATCATCTTATGTAATCAGGAAAATTGCTTGGATGAATGGGAGAAAAACTTGGTAAATGAAGCAAAGAAAAGAAAGGGTTTGGTAATGAAACTAACAGTATTTTCATATAATAAATATGATGTAGCTAGAATAGTATGGAAGGGAGTTGCAGTAGCAGGGTTAACATATGATAATGAAGCATTATGGGTTAGTAAAAGAGTTTTAGATTTAGAGAAAATACAAAGGGAAGTAGGAAGACATGCATTAGATGCAGAGATGTGGACAGCAAAGGAGGCAATTCAAGGAGAAATGGGATGATCAAGTTTTTATATGAGAGATGCAAAAAGTAAAATGAAAATGTTTGGTAGGTTGCAGTTTATGGATAGTAAATGAATAGCAAAAATAGTGTTCAATTGGGTTATGAGTAAAGAGCAGGCAACAAGATGGGTGAGAAAGGTAATGCGGTATGCGAAAAATTTGGATAAAGAATTTATATCAATATACTTGTATAAAAGATGGGATGATTATATTAGGAGGATTGTTGAGTGTTATGGTGGTAAGGAATGGGATAAAAGAATAGAGGCATTAATAAAAAATAGGGAATTGGAGAGATAGAGAACTAGTATGGAGGGTAAGAAGAATTTAAATACATATAGAAGTAAATGGAATATTGCATGCGAGTTAATTTATGATAATAGTAAGGAAAGTAGTTTATTATTTAAGGCTCAAACAGGATCTTTAGCAACAAGAGAATAAACATGTAAATGAAAAAACAAGGATAATTTAGTGTGCAAATTGTGTAAGGAAGGTATAGAAAGTATTAGGCACCTGTTGATTGAATGTAAATGCTTGAAAGCAGAAAGGGTACAGATAATGAAGTTATGGGAGAATAGACATGAACAAAGTGACTATACAGAAAGTGAGTTATTAGTTTTTATGTTGGGTTTGCGAAGAGATAAGGGGGGTTTAGATATAAAGGCCATAGAGTTAACAAAAATTATGTTGTGGAAATGGGATGGGGCAGAATATGGGAAGACTTAAGAGTGGGGAATGGAGAATAAAATGGCTAACAGGTTTATCTGGGCATAATTGCTGAGATATTCTTGACTTCATTTAAGGAGAAGCCAAAAATACATCCATCACATCACATCTTATAATGAATTGAGTGGCCAATCTAAATATATTATATCAAATTATGGGATACTAAAGTTAAAAAAGTTATAGATCAATTTTAAAAGTTGGTCATAATTTTTTCTTTCTTACTATTGTTACCATAAATAAAGAGAGAAAAAACTATTTGCTTAGTCATTTATAAAATAATCACATAATGTAAAAATATATGTGAAAGCACTTATTTCACACATTGTGAAATGAATATTTATTCTTGTAAGTAATGAGATGTTTTTTGGAATAAAACTGATAAGTTGTTTTTTTGAAAAACATCCTTGAATATGTGGCAGATGTGAAAAACAAAAACATGTGAGTTATAAATAGGTCAGAAAATAAAAATAATGACGGTCTATTCTAAGTCTTAACTCAAGAAGTACAGAGTGATTCCATGAAGATAAGAGAAACTGCTAGTTAAAACAGTTTTCCAATGAATAGTTTGGTTAGTCATATCCTGTTCATTTGACAGTGTTTTTCAATATTCCATTCACCACCACAAGTATGATGACATTATCTAACAGAAGATTATCCATTATATTGTAGCTAGCAAACCAAAAATGAAAACAGTCAAAATACCTGGATTTATGCAATCAGATCCAGAAATAAACATTAAAGGTACATAGAATGTAACATTGCCTGCTTTAATGGAAAAAAAACATGCTATACAGAAAAAAGTAGACTCTGCTATAAGACTTATCAAAATCTCTATCTATTGGCACTAATACCCAAAGAGGATGACCACCATCAGGGATGGATTATTAAAGACTTATTCTTAGATTGGTAAAAATATGATATCTGCAGAAAACCATGATTTAAAATTTCACAAATTTGACAATTGATAAGATCTTATCATTACAGATATCATAAGGCCTTAAGTTTTAATAATCATATTTCCCCCTCTTATTTTCAATATTTTGTATTATATTTATTGATTCTAAATAAAATTGTTTATTTTTTTTATAATTATGAAGCAATTTGTTTTGTATTTGCTTTGAATCTCATTCCAAACATAAGTTATTAATATCCACTAATCCTGAGAAATAATGCAAAGCTAGGATAATGGTAATAATTCAAAATGAAGATAATCAGTCAGTAGCATTAAGATTTAAAAAAAAAATTTTTTTTTATTTATAAAGTTTGGCCTTCATTTTAAATTAAATTTAGAAAAAAAAAAAACTTTTTAGACCAATTACATTTAATTTAATCTTAGGTTAAGATAAACCTAATTATCCCAGAAATATTTATCATTTATTTTTCTAGACTCAATTTAAAATAAATAATAAGGCATCAAACTTTCTAAATAGAAAGTTCATTGATTATCATCTTTAAAATTATTACCATTATCCCTGCATGTCCCCTAGTGAATTGCATGATTTATCAAGATTTGTGGATATTAATAACATATGTTTGGAATGAGATTCAAAAAACAAACACGAACTAAATTGGTTAATAATAATAAAAAAATAAACTAACAATTTATTTATATCCACAGTGCACAAATTGTTGTCTTTGAAATGTTTTCTAAATAGAAATCTAAAGCTTTGCAAATATGAAGATGATTGTAAGGTCAACATCGAGGTTTATATCAAGAATCTTCACAAATTAAATATAATCACAAGTTAATGGATAATGTGAAGAAATTCTACAAGGAGGCTACAATGATTGCCTTCATTACAGGTAGACACAAAACCTTGGATAAACCCTGAATGTCTCGTAAAATTAAAAAATACTCCAGTACATATAATGTTAGCTTAAGAACTCTTCCAAATTTAAACAGACTTCTAAACTACACTAGAAATATACTACCTCTTGATAAAACTTCACAAATTGTGTATAAAATCATATATAGCAATGCTACTTGTAGTGTTGTCTATTGTGGGGAATTCTAAGCAAATACTGCTACCAGAATTGCATAACATAGATATCTATATAAACATGATAAAAGTAACTCTGACTACAGGTCTATCTTTCTGAAGTATAAACTAGAATATGGCAACATGTTTGATCCCACAAACATAAATGTTGTACACTCTGAGCATGATTATCACAAGTGCAAAATTAAGGAGGCATGG
Source organism: Epiperipatus broadwayi (assembly GCA_028023455.1). NCBI lineage: Eukaryota > Metazoa > Onychophora > Udeonychophora > Euonychophora > Peripatidae > Epiperipatus > Epiperipatus broadwayi. Next base: position 5,083,285 of record JAQFVV010012398.1, read on the forward strand.
TTTATTTCCAACAACCTTTATGATATTAATAAAAAAGAGACCAGCATTGTGTTGTCTAAAAACGGAACATGTAAATTATTATTTACTTAATCTTGACCTTATTTAAATGCTACATCTTCTTTTTGCAAATTATGAACACTATAAGTCTGATTTTGATGGTCAAAAGCATGCTCAGTCAGTAAAACTGCTGAATAGAAATTTAGCTTTTGTTATCTAAGTATTCAAAACATTTATATATACATTACAAATACTACAAGAAAAGTGATAAACCCTTGAGAATATCAATAAATATAATACAAAATGTTGAAAGTAAAAAAATAAAAATTATTGATATTAAAACTTAAGACCTTAACAATAATGATAAGATCTTACAAACTGTCTTAAATTTATAAAGTTTTAAACCATGATATTCTGCCTGGTGGTGTTTATTCTCTTTTGTTAATGGTGATGATAGATAGTGTATACAGTAGGTCTTGATAGGTCAGATAGCTGAATCTATTACTTATTTTCTCATGACATGGTTTTGTTCAATAAGCAGATGCTATCATGCTCTATGCAACTTCAACATACATTTCTGGATTCAATTGCATTATTTTAAATACTTTGACTGGTGTGGTTTTTGGTATCCTAGCCAAACAAATGTCATCATACTCATTGTAATGAATGAAGTAATGAAAAATACATTAAAAGAAACTGCAAGGTACAGCTATCATCTAACTATTCATGAAAAACTGTTGTAATCAGCATTTTTTTTTATCTTCATGGAATCACTCTGATTTTGGTGCTTGAGTTACGGCTTAGAATAGACTACTATTATTTTTCTTTTCTAATCTATTAATATCTCACAATTTTATTTTTTATATGTGTCACATAATGTCTCCAAAAAACAACTTTATCAATTTTATTCAAAAACATTTCACTATTTCCAAATAAATATTTAATAACATATTGTGAAATAAATACTTTAATATATATATATTTACATTATATGAATATTTTATAAATGAGTAAAGAAATTGTTTTTTTTTTTTCTTTTTATTTACAGTAGTGATAGGAAGAAAGAAAAAGTCATGACTATCTTTTAAAAATTGATTTAAGACCTTCTCAATTTTAGTATGTTATATTTCAATAATATATTTATTTTACTATTTAATTTACTATAAACAAGAGAAAATTATTTCTTTAAACCTCCATCCAGCAGGCAAATATGAAAGGGTCACTAATTACTATACATTTGTATAAACAATGCAATTCAAATTCATTTGCACAGTACTTAATCTAATTTTTCTTTCTTCCTTTATATAAATGATTTATCATTTTATTATTGGTAATTTTATAATATATTTGCTTTATAAAAATATTTAATAATATTATGAAATCTATAGACAATTTTTCTTTTAATTTCACAAACCAGTATACTTAAGTTAAGCATATACTATATCTAATGTGCATGCAAACATGCATGACATTTTATACATCTATTAATCAAGCTATAAGAGTTTTTTTATTAAACATTTTTTTGTAACTGTGCAGCTTTGTAATGTACTTGATTCAAGCTGTCATTGAATCTGCATTGTTACAATATATATAAATGAAATGTTATACAAGTATATACATGTGTAATTTATTGTATAAATATATATATACCAACTTTTCAGCCAGGTCACACTGGTTATCAACTGGGTAATAAATATTATGTAAATAATTGTAGAGGCACTGCAAACATTGATGTATAATAATAATGAACAATCTATTAATAGAAAACAGAAAAAATAAATATAGTAAATTATTTAGATTAATGAGTTGGTTTTTTTTTGTGTGTACTGTGATGGATACACCAATCTTAGGGTTAATAGCTGATTTATTTATAGAATATATAGAAATTCATGGTTTAGTCAGCACCTTTAAATGCCCTTGTTTGACTCAGATATATAAATGATACATTTATCATTTGGCAATAGGGTAAAGATAAATTATATAATTTTTTTCATATGTATAAACAATATACATCCTAATATTAAATTTACAATGGAAACAGAAACTAATGTGAAACTTCCTTTTTTGAATATACTTATCATTAAGAAAAGGAATAATTTTTTATATATTTCAATTTTCAGAAAATCTACATATACTGACAGATATCTACAATTTTCATCACATCATCTCCCAGCTCAAATCTTTTCTGCAGAAAAACTCTTTTTACTAGAACTATCAACCTTCTTTCAGATAAATCAAATCTAGAAGATGAAGTAAATCATATAAGCAATGTCTAATTAAATAATGACTATAATAACAAAACAACAAACAGAGCTTTAATTCAAGCGTTAAACAATAAACAAGCAAAAAAAAAAAAAAGAACAAACACCTATTACAGTTTGTATTTTTTATATAAAAGAAACTACAGATAATTCTAAAGCATTACAATATAAAGAAAGCATATACCATACCACTTATCAAAAAATTAACATCATTCTATCTAATCCTAAAGACTCAACCCCTCTTGAAGCTTATGGAGTTTATAACATTTCATGTAGCATTTATAACATTTCTTATTTAGGTATGAGCAATCATCACCTCAATGTTAGAAGAGATGAACATATTAATGCAGTTAAGAAACACTCATCATCAACACTATCTTTCATGCTATAGATATAGGTCATAATACTGATTTTTCTAACATGAGAATACTATCCAGATGAGATACTTTCCAACAATGTCAAATCAGAAAAGTTATTGAGATCTTTAAAAGGCCAGGTTGTAGCAACAAATGTGATGATACATGCAAATTACCTTCTATTTGGGATAATTTTTTAAAAACTCATTAATCTAAATAATTTCTTATAATTATTTCTTTTTTCTATTAATAGAATGTTCATTATTGTTATATGTCATTGTTAGAGTGCCTCTATAATTATTTTCATAATATTTATTACTCTGTTAGTGACCAATGTGGCTGTAAGTTAAAGGTCTGCATTTAAAAAAAAGCTTAATTATAAGAAATGAATGGATTATAAAGAACAAACCCATACTTCAAGCAGCTTACTTATTAACATACTATGAATCATTGTTTTATATATAATTTAAAATAATATTAATATATTTTTTATTTTTATAAAATATGAACATAATCATTCACATTAAAAACTAAATAAAAATGGTGATAAAATAGTATAAGAATATATATATGCCATTTAATACATTTTATGTATATATATATATGAGTGAGGTATATATACAATTGGTTTGCATGTATATAAGTTAAAATGGAGCTGACTTTTATATATATATAAAAGGGAACATATATTATTATTATAAACAAAAAAATAATATAAGTTATTATTTTTCATTTTTCATCTTCTTAAAATTATTAAGAGTAATATTAATTGAAGGTCATATGATGAAATTTAAAAAAGTACATAATTAAATCTATGAAAAATTATAGAATATTTGCAAGCAATACTTAACGAAAGGACATTCTAAAATTGGATTAAGACATGTATAAAACTTTATAGATTTTTTTTTTAAAATATAAAAAATGAATTACTGAAATAGGAATTATATTTCAAAAATCAATACCGTAAACAATCAAATAATGAAGGAATAAGCTCATTGCAGGTGGAGGTCCTTTAAAAGACTTTAAGAATTATCTTCATCAAGAAACACCTGGCTATGAATATACTATCTAGGTCATCATCATCCTCATTATTATTACTGAAGGATTATACTAACAACAGCTCCTCCATATAAATGAAAATAAAAAACCATCATAAAGTATGGAAGTTACAGCATCCTGTTATAAAAATTTGCAATAAAAGTTTTACTCTATTCTAGCTTAAATATCAAAACTCTAGAGTTCTATATCATTTTATTTTATTTCATTATTAAAAGCTACAGAACTATTTCAAGAATAACCAGTATATCCCCATTGAATGAACAAATTAACTTTTAAAAAATGTATTAAGTCATTGGAATGCAAGCATTAATTGTGCATAATATTCCTGTCATTTATTATTACATGCTTCTCAGTTTTGTTAACAAGAGAAATCTTTACAAAAAAAGGACTGCTTAGTTTATTTATAGTGTAATAAAAAGGGGGAGGGGATTGTTGTTGTTGTTATTATTATTAAAATTATTCATCATCATCATCATTATCAATCATTATCAATCCACTGCAGGATGAAGGTCTCTCCAAGTTTAATCCATCTTCTCCGATCTTTAGCTTCTCTTCTACACATCACCCCTGCACACTTTTTTATTTCATCCATCCATCTCACATGTGGTCTCTTTCTGGGTCTTTTACAATCTCTTGGAATCCAATTAAAAATTTCAATTGTCCATCTATTATCATCTCTTCTAACAATATTTCCAGCCCAACTCCACTTCAATCTTTTAATTTTTTCAATGAGGTCAGTAACACCTGTTTGTTCTCTTACCCATACATTGCATTTATGATCTCTTCTTGTTACTCCCAACATACATCTCTCCATACTTCTTTGAGTGGTCTGAAGTCTCTGAATTGCTCTTCTATTAAGTGTCCAAGTCTCAGATCCATAAGTAAGAACTGGTAAAACACATTTGTTAAAACCCTTCCTTTTCAAACACATAGGCATATTTCCTTTTAGTATCAAGTTATTTCTACCAAAAGCACTCCAACCAAGTTTAATTCTATGATTAATTTCCTCCATTATGTTTCCATCTGTATTAATAATCTGACCAAGGGATTGGTAACTGTTAACTTCTTCTAATTCATCATAATCAATCTTTATTTTCATATTTTGAGCAAATCGATTAAACATTACTTTAGTCTTTTTAACATTTATCTTTAGTCCTACTTTCCTACTTTCATCTGATAATTCCTGCAACATTTCCTGCAGATCTGAAGCATTATTTGCAAAAACAACTATATCATCTGCAAAATCTAAATGTCTTAAATAATCACTATTTACTTTCACTCCTTTAGTTTCCCATTTTAATCCACAAAATACTTCATGCAGCACTGCTGTAAAAAGTTTTGGAGATATGGAGTCACCTTGTCTTACACCTTTCTCAATGTTGACTTTCCCAGTGTCATTATGTAATCTAATTGTTGCTGTTGCATTTTTATAAATATTCTTTAAAATATGACAATATCCTGGATCTATACCTTGATGATCTAATGCTTTAATGACTGAAGAAATGTTTATAGAATCAAATGCCTTTTCATAATCTACAAATCCTAAGCATAATGGCAACTCATATTCATTTGTCCTTTCTATAACTTCTCTCAATACCTGGATATGATCTACTGTACTAAAACCACTTTTAAATCCGGCTTGTTCTCTTGGTTGGTGGAAATCCAATGTTCTCTGTAGACGAGTAGTAATTATCTTGGTAAAAATTTTATATAAAACTGATAAAAGGCTGATAGGTCTGTAATTTCTAATATCTTCTTTATCACCTTTTTTAAATATTAATATTATTACTGCATTCTTCCAATCATCCGGTACATCTTTATTATTTAGACATTTGGTATATAACTTTGCTAAAAAAATTTCTATTTCTTCACCTGCTTCTTTTAATATATCAATTATAATTCCATCATTACCTGGAGCCTTTCCTTTCTTCATACATTTAATTGCATGTCTCACTTCTTCATTTAAAATTCTGGGCAATTTGGAAGATGTAATAGATATAGGAGGTACTTGTTCTTTATTACTATATAATTCTTGATAAAAATCTTCTACCAATTTCATGATGTCATCTCTCCTTTTAGTAATAATTTCATCTTTTTTTCTTATTGCAGATATAAATTTCCTACCAATACCAAAATGTTGTTTTACATTCTTAAGACTTTTATTTTCTTCTACAGCTTTCCTTGCTAGTTCACAGTTATACTTTCTTATATCATTTTCAACTCTTTTCCGCACCATTTTACAAAATTCGAGATATTCAATTCTTTTTAATGCATCATTTTTGTATATCTTCATATTCCTTCTTTTCTTCATAAATTCTCTAGTCTCAGTAGAAATTTTATTGGTCAATTGCTGTTTCTTTCTACCAGCTATCTTTGTTGCAGTTTTCAAAAGTGTATCAGTTATTTTCATATTAATTTCATTCAAATCTGAATCATGTTCAAAATCTACTAATACTTGAAACCGATTTGTAAGTTCTAATTTAAATTCATTAGAATGTTTCTGAAGATTAGGAATATCAACTGTAAATATTGTTTTTTTTAATAATTTTTGTCTCTCTAGTTTTACATTAACACGTATCTTACACCTTACTAATCGATGATCACTTCCTGTGTTAAATTTATTAAGAACTTTACAATCTTGAAATATGTATTTCCTGTTAGTCAAAATATAATCCAATTCTGCTGTACCTTCATTTGGATGCTTCCATGTCCATTTCCTTTTAACATTTTTCTCAAAAAAAGAATTCATAATATAAAGTTTTTCTTTTTCTGCAAACTCCACAAGTCTATGTCCTCTCTCATTTTTATTACCATAACCAAAATTACCCACAGCACTTTCATCTTTCATTTTTTTACCAATTCTAGCATTAAAGTCTCCCATAACAATTTTAAAATGGTGTTTACTCTGATCAAAAGCCTTTTGTACATCCATATAAAAATCTTCTACTACTTCATCACTATGAGAACTTGTTGGGACATAAACCTGAATTATCTGCATTTGGTATCTGCTATTAAGTTGTATAACTAATCTTGCCACTCTGTCCGATACATCATCAATCTGTTCTTCCACTTTTTATTTATAATGAATCCTACTCCACTTGTATTTCCAATATTTGTGCCTTTATAATAGAGTATATGTCCACTTTTTAAATCAATTGTCTCTTCACCTTTTCTTCTAACTTCACAAAGTCCAATAATGTCCCATTTAATATAAGAGAGTTCTTCTTCTAATTCTTGCAATCTTCCTTCACTTGAAAGTGATCTGCAGTTGTAAGTACATAAATAAAAAGTGATCATCAAATGGCAGCCTGGGTCCGCAATCAGGAGATTCTTAGCACCCTCCGCCTTCGGCCACCAACCACTGCCTTGGTTGGTGACCTTACAGCCTCCTGGGAATAAGGGGCATGCTTTACTTTTGTCTGTCATAATTTTATATATGTATTGGGAAAATATTTATCCTTTACACAAACATTCATTCTGCCTTATCAGGCAGCTGAGAAGAAAGATCATGGTATTTCTTGATTTTAAACTCAGAGGTAAAAAGCCAATAAACTCACCACGCTGGCTAATGTATGTTGGTGAGCAGCCCATCCATGTTTGTATACTATATGAATAATCACATAGTAATAACAGCTGCAACGACAAGAACGTATGGAGTGGACATTAGGAATTTGCCCTGCTCGGTTCCTTTAAGGCCTCCAAGAGGAATCAAAGGGTCTCCTTTCAGTTAATAGCAAAACTCCTTTCTGCAGCCATTATAATTATTACTATCTTCTTAATAAGTAATAGTATAATGGTCTCATATATGATGTTTCATATAGTGTTATACAATGCATATATGAGAATCATGGGTTAATATTATTCAAGTGTCATTACATTAATTTTAAAAAAAAAAAAAAATCTGACCATTTATTCATTTTAGTATGTAAAAGCAATGTAACTTATGCTAGATGTCAAATTTAAAAGGAGTAAACATGATTGTTGTTACTATTGCTCTCTACAAAGCTCTCATTGCTGTCTTTTTTGTAACAAATTCACAATCACCCTTTTGCATCCCAAACCATGGATATTGACAACACATTTTTTTTAATATTTACAATTTATCTAGTCAAATTTATGGAGCCTCCATAAGATTGACTATTTTGATATTTACAATATATATCATTTTATACAAAACATTATATATGGATGTACCTGGATAACATTTTATATATATGTCAGTAACCCATGAAAATTTTTGTTTAGATAAAATTATAATAAACATAATTTAATATAAAAGTGGTAATATATTTTATAAATAACTATAATAAATCACAGAAATAATATTAGTTAACTTCTTAACTTTCTTCAATTTAAATTTAAATTTAGAGAAAGAAAACATCATCATGTTATATCCCAAAATTAATGAATTTTAATGTTTGCATGTTGTTTATCAATTAGAGATACTATTTATTAAAATTATTTTTCTTAATTTTTCTTTTATTATTGTTTTTTCCCTCATGAAGAATCTTAGTATTTTCCAGATCAAAATTGAAAATGTTCATATTTTTTCATGATCAATGAAAACAAATGCCATTATTAATTCATTTATTTTATTTTTTATATTTTGATGCTTTTTAAACTTTTTCTTAGGACTACATCTTGATTCACCTATGTATGAAGTCTTGCACTTACATAAATATAAAATTTGATATACAATATTACATGAAGACTTTATTCCTGCTTGTAACATATGAATCAAGAAATTCAATTGCTTTATTCTCTTCTTTTTTAATTATCTATTTTAAACCATTTAAATTGTTTAGCTCATCCACAAGACAATTTATACTGTCATGTTTTTTATAAAGTTATTAATCTACTATGACATTGTACAAGCAATTGATCTCTAAGAAATTATCTTTACAATCTGACCTACCAAGGTCATAATAAGATCTGGCAGTTTTATTGAAGCTTATTAACTTTTATGGTAGATTTCCTGGAAAACAGTTTCCACTAGTATGATCTCTCTAGAAGTTCTGACAGTCCTACAGCTGAAGTTGCTGCCAAAAAAAAAAAAGTAAAGAAAGAAAGCCTATTCCTATTTGCTTTTGCCATTTATTTGCTAGTTTTATCTCTAATTTCTTCTCTAGGTACAATAGTCATAATAGGATAGATGTAAATTTTAATGTGATTAATATTTAATTGGAATGTTTAATTAAAACACATTAATTAAAGTTTGAAAAATATTTTTTGTTCATTTTAAAATTAATTACTTTCTTTTTATTTCAATATTTCCTACTTAACTTGTTTTGCTTTTTAAAAACAAAGTTATCTTCTTTAATAATTATTCTCAAGAGTAAAATATTCATACTGCTTTATTATTTAATTGTTATATAATTATTATTTATTACTATTCTTGTTCTCCTCATATTTTATAATATATAGTCAGAATGAATACTTTGTTTTTGCTAAACTCATTCTGTAAAATAAAAAATTGTTGTCACATATAATGATATAAAAGTTGCTTCCCATAATTGATGTTAATTATTGATTTATAGTCCATCTGAGACAAGTAATGATTGATGTGGAGTAAAAAAAAGTCACTGTTAAATCCAATACCAACTGTTCCAAAAAAATTTTGACTTGAGAGTAAAAAAGAACTAAACATAATTGTTCTGGAGATTGTTAAAAAAAATTTACTTAACATACTTAGAAAGTCAAATAATCAGCAGCATATTTTTCTTTCACTATTTCTATGCCACCTATTGTAAGATTTAGTAAGTAATTAGATGCCAGATGATAATACTAATTAAATACCAGTGCTGTTTTATTCAATATCCAAGAATAGTTTCTATCTTATGGCTTTGTGGCTGAGCATCAATGTGTAAGTTGGAGTTATATGATAGACTCATATATTTTACTACTTTAAAACCAAACAATATATATTATTAGGCATTACCTTCTAATGACTAAAGAGAACATAATCACATCTGACAATAAAAATTCTAATGAAGAGTGGCAGATATATTAGACACATAAGTATTATGTAGAAACTAAAATCAACAAAATACCAACCCAATGATAAAAATTTTCACATAGAGAGAATCATTACAAAAAGTGCAATATTAAATTTCTTGTGTTATCATCTAATTTCACCATTGCTGTTAAACTAAAATCAACAAAATACCAACCCAATGATAAAAATTTTCACATAGAGAGAATCATTACAAAAAGTGCAATATTAAATTTCTTGTGTTATCATCTAATTTCACCATTGCTGTTAAACATTATGATAAATATCCAAAATTTTAATCACTGTAAAAAGGATTTTAAAATGTAATACTTTTCAACAATCTATAATTCCATAGCATAATAGAAACTCACACTTATTGACTATTCCTATAATTTCTCTTAATACTTTGAGGAGATTATTGTACTATAATCATCTTTGTATTCAATTTTTTCAATGGGTTTATTTTAAAAGTTTTTTGCAAATAAATTGAATAAACTTAAGTCTAGAAATTCTAATATATTTTTTCATTTTTGTTATCTCATTCTTTTTTGTTTATTTTATTACTACACAGTTCTTTATAGAATGCTTCCACACACTTCATGATATTTCCCTTTCATTTTTTTAAAAATAATACTGCCACCTTTTTCTATTGCTGAAGTAACTTTTGTTCCAATATCAAATATTATGTTATACTTTTGAAACATTTATTTTATATATATATATTGTATCCTGCCAATAGGAGAACGACCCCTAGAAGATATGCCAAGTCTCTACATAAGGCTATACTAAGATTTTATCTAGGTACAATTTAATAGTCTTACTATTTATTCAACTATATTTAATCAATCATAACAATTATGAGACTCACCTATCCTAGTAGCAAGATTACATACCCTTTAACATTAAATAAATACTAAAGTATTTATCCAATGGAATAAAAATACCTAGACACTCCTCCTAATTTAGTATCTAAATGCTATCTATGCTGGTGATATTTAAATTAATCCACTCACTAAGTTGTATTGCTATTCTTATTGTATGGTAATCTTTTATTATTTTACTTTTATAACAATATCATTAGAAATAACCATAATGACAATATTATTCTAAGGAGATCTCAGGAGTACCATTGATCATAATTGATTATTTATACTACCTATAAAATATCAAGAGGGATTTTACTGAATTCTATATGTAGTATGTCATTTGAGAGATAATTCATAATATTTATTTATAATTAAAACCATATCACTATTTTATTTCAATTGTAATCATCATGTCAAACTTTAAATAAAACCACTTCCTAAGATGATTTCTTAACATTAGGTTTGCAATGTATATGAACGATGACTAATGTGATCAAAGCAGTTTACAATAATTTAATATTCAATTTAATAAAGATTTACCAAGATAATTTTGATACAACATCTTATGCGGGAGCAATTTTTCTTCTGATCTTCAAATAATATTTTTAGTCAATATGCATATGGTAATTAGTACTCTCTGGTGATGGTATAGTGATGATGATCTTCCAACAAAAGAAATGTGACTTTAGACACTAAGGAAACTTTTAAAACATTCAATTTAATATCATTTTATGTACAAAGTTTAATAATATAATAAAATTGGTAGATAAATTAACTTAAAACATCAAAAATTTATATAACAATATACTTAAAAAATTTATACATTTATATTTACCTTACTTGCAATGAGCTATTCCACATAAAATTTTTTGATGACACAATCAAATATTATAAATATTGAATTTTATTACTTGTATTATCAAATGTGTGTCTTAAACAATCAATCCTTTTTCTTTTTTTTTAATGACCCCCTTTTTTATTAATTACACTTCATACATTGCTATGAAAACTAGGAAATAAAAAAATATAGAATGACATTTTACTCTCAAGTAAAATAATTTTATTAAAATATTATGATCAATTATGTTTCATCTGTGTTTGTTTTGTGATATTAGTCATTTGATCCCTCCTTTTACTTTATTCTTAATTTTCTTATAGGTTTATCACTTAATGATCTCATAAAACTACAATTTTTTTTTTCCTTCCGCATATTCATTCTTGCTGAATGTATATAAGTCACTCTCTATGCTAACTGTATCAAATAAAATATTTATCTTAATCTTCTCGAATAGTTTTAAGTCTTACTTCCCGACTTCAAATTTCTATTTGTCTTATACCTGTATTATAAACAATGCTCATGAAAACTTATAATTAAATGTCTCTAACTATATTCTAAGACTATTACTCTATTAATAATTCAACATCAGATCAAATTTTAAATATCATTATTTGTTATTTAATATTATACTGGAATACAGATACACCTCCCTTTTTCTAATATTTTTCTTTACTAATTTTTGGGTGTGTAATTTACTAGCTCATAACATATAGGCAGTCATTTTAATAACTCATTTTAATAACTTAGGGATATTCAATCAAATAAAACTTTACACAATGGATAGCATAAATAAACAAATTATGTTAATTATTGATTTTCCCATCTCTTGTTTTATTTCCCCCCTTATATTAATAAATATTATTTTAAAATGTAAACTTAACTAGATATATAAACATTACATTACCCATTTTCTCTTCTTTTGAACATACAAGTTTTAAAAAAATATAAATTTTATTAATATTTCAATTGTTCTTCTCCCTTTTATGCTTCCGACTTATCACATACCAATCTTTTATCACATTTCATCCTTTGATATTTATTGGAGCACTAATAAAACTATGAAATTTTCATATTCTCATTCAATCCCCCAAGTAAACATTTTTTTTTCCCCCAAGATCACAGGCTGCCTTTCACCTATGTGATATCTTCTATTTAGTTCTATTTTAATAAGGATAATCCGGATCTTCATATCACTCTCAATGTATTCCTTAGTAATATTCACATGTAATAGATCCCATATTGCACCTTCTTCCTAAATGTAATGAAAGTGAACTTATTTTCAACCTAGTTTAGATTTTTCTGGAAGCTAATGTCACGTAACACAATTTATTTTGCTTTTGTTCTTCCTTTACATACTGTTTTTTCTCATTGACAGTACTACTAATTAAATATTTCAATCTCCAAGTAAATCGCTATAATTTTTTTTTTTTATCAATATGGTCCTTGGTTAGAATTTTACTTTCCATTGAACCCTATCAATAGTTTATCATAAAAGTTTTCCTTATTCTTAAAAGTTATGTTCATTGATAAGATTTTTTTTTACATCTTTTCTACTTGAAAAATTTTTGTTCAGAGAAACATTCGTAACTTGTATTTGAATATTAACTACATTTTTTAATATATAAATATTTCCATTCAGATAAAATAACTTAATTTCAATTATCTTAATAATCATATTTTTAGCTTGATCACAACTGATTTTTTTATTATTTATGTATTTATTCCCTTTTAGTCTTTAATAAATACATTGACATTTAATCAGGGTCTACATTTGATCTTGTCTAATCCTACAGTTATATATTAATATATTACTTACAGTTTGTTTTGATATTTCTTGGTAAAATATCGGTACACATATACGTTTTTTCTTTCATTGGTTTATTAGTTTCTTAATATAATTGTTGTGTTTGGTCTGGATTACAGATCCAACTAACAGTAAATAATATAAAATAATACTGAAACAAGTATTATAATTTAATACATTTATTATGTACAAATATATACAAACAATATACAGTATACAATGCATATTTATAAGTTGAATCTTGGAGTTTAATGTAACTCTTGAGTTCTGCCTGCCACTTCCAGCCACCCCTTATGGCTTGCCTCATGGGTAAGGTCTATGACTCTTCCAGCTGTATTAGACAGCTTGCCTTGAGCCGAGTGTGATCTTAGCAGCGTCCGGTCTCTGTCGGACTCACCTAGCTGCGTAGATCTAAATAGTGTAGTGCTATTAATGGAAATACTTGCTGCTATTTAGGTTAGCAGAGTTTCCCTGGGAGAACGCAAAGCATCTGTTTAGGTTAGACATGTTCTTCCTTGATTTTTACAAAAGGCTGACTATTTATACCCAGATCCCTGACCTTATTGAAAACCTTCGGATTCAGCAAGCATCGTTGCTCATTGGTCTGTAATAACCATTGGCTATGCTTTTATCTATACATCAGCTTATTGGCCTGAGGCAAACAATGCCTAATCCTATCAGATAAGGTGGCATCTGGAATAGTCCACTTCCGAGAGAAGGGAGGACTATAACATCCCTCCCCCTGGCTAAAATTTACTCTAGAGAACATAGTCATGCAGGTGTGCTGGAGGACGACTAAAGCGTTTTGGTGCTGGTTCTGGTTTGCTGTTGTCTTCAGTTTGTTGGTCCTTCTTGCTTGTACTGCATGTCTCTGGAGCTTCATTCCTTGTGGCTGCATCAGTATAATCCAGTCTCAAGTGATCTTGATGACAATGATGTTGACATCCATCTGCTGTTTCCACTAAAATGGTGTGAAGTCCTTTTTGTTGGATGATAACTGCTGGGATCCATTTAACAGATCCGCTATACATTCTGCAAAGAACATTAGTCCCTATTTGTAATTTTGTAGTTTTGTCCTTTTCTTGTTTTTCATCATTTGGCTCAGGTAGCAGAGCCGAGAAGTTGGTTCGCAAAGTTCTATTACACAGTAGTTAAGCTGGAGTTTGTCCTGTTACAGTACTCGGTGTAGAGTGCTGAGATAATAACATTCTGGCAATATGGGTGTTCCAGCTTCCTGTGTCGATCTTTGTGAGCAATTTTTTGGTCTCCTGCACCAATCTCTCAGCCTGGCCATTGCTTTCAGGGTGAAATGGTGGGCTGAAGACTAGCTCAATGCCATTATTGTCACAAAAGTTTTTAAAGGCTACTGCAGTAAATGCTGTGCCATTATCTGAGACTATCATTCTAGGAAGGCCATGTGTAGCAAATAGCCTTCTAAGAGCCTCTATTGTTACAGTGGTCTGGAGTGATGGAACTTCCACTACCGCCAGCCAGTTAGAATATGAATCAACTACTACTGACAGTAGTTTGCCTTTCCATGGGCCAGCATAGTCCACATGGAGTCTTGTCCAGGGGCCTTCGGGTTTAGGCCAGTGAACTGTTTTATCTTTTGCTGGCATGTTTTGATTCATTTTGAAATTCCAGCAGTGGTGGACTTTAGACTTAATCTCTGTGTCCAAAGTTGGCCACCATGCATATGCCCTTGTGAGCATCTTCATCCGGACAATCCCTGGATGCCCATTATGTAACAGGTCAAGCACTTGGGATCATCCAGCTAGGGGGATCACTACTCTGGATCCCAGATAATACATCCCTTTTCAATTGAGAGCTCCAGCCTTCGGGTCCAGTAGGCTGGATGCAACTCCTCTGGTTTTTTATTTGGCCACCCCTGCTGGATCCATTTTTTAATTCTTTGGAACCCAGGGTTATTTGTGATCCACTTAGCCATTAATTTACTGTTCAGTGGTGTGTTTGTTCCCAAATCAATCCTGTTAACTGACTGATCTGTAGTAATCAGCCTGTCTACAAATTCTGCAGGCAAATGACTTAATGCATCAACATGAGGAATCTGTTTTTCCTCAATGTAGTGTAGCATAAAATCATATCTTGATAAGAAGTTGAACCACCTCAGCATACGTGGTGAGGCATGCTGAGGGATTCCTTTTTCAGCTGCAAAGATACCCAATAGGGGTCTATGATCTGTTTGCAGTATGAATGATCTACCATAAAGGTAGTCATGAAATTTTTTAATGCAATTGATTAAGGCCAGAGCCTCTCTATCAATCTGGGCATAATTTTTTTCTGCCTTTGAGAGATACTTTGATGTAAAGGCAATAGGTGAGAGTGACCCATCACCATTCTTATGGGACAACACTGCACCTCTTCCTACTGGTGATGCATCACATGTCAGTACCAGCACTCTTTCAGGGTCAAAGTGTGCCAGCACCACATTCTCAGATATAAGCGTTTTCATTTTTTCAAAGGAATTATCATGATTGCTGTCCCACTTCCAGACTGTTTTTTTATCTAGTAGCCTGTACAATGGTTCAGCTGCCTCTGTTTTGTGGTATAAAAACCCCTCATAGTAATTTACAAGTCCTAAAAAGGACTGTAATTCTTTCTTGTTACTTGGTGTTTTGGCTTTTTTAATTGCCATAACTTTCTTTTGGGTAGGATGAATGCCATTTGCATCTATCCTAAATCCCAGAAACTCCAGTTCTTTGGCTTCGAATATGCACTTATCTAAATTTATTCTTATGCCTAACTGCTTTGAACTTGTCAAGAAGTTTTTGTGTGGAACTCCAGAGTTGCTCTGGAGTCTGAGCCACCAGTAAGAAATCATCAAAGTATGGTAGGGCCCCTGGTATTCCTGCAGCCAGTTGATCTATGACTCTCTGGAATATTGCTGGGGTGACCGATATACCAAAAGGTAACCGGTTTGTTTTAAATAAACCTTTATGAGTTATTATTGACAATGCTCTTGCTGCCTGATCATCGACTGGTAGCTGCAAATATGCATGTTTCAAATCAATTTTAGTAAAAACCCTTCCACCTGACAGTGTGAATAGGATTTGCTTAACTGATGGTGGTGGGTAATTATTCGATGCTAGTGCTTTGATAATTGTGTATCGATAATCTCCACATATCCGCACATCACCATTTTCTTTGATGATTGGGACTATTGGGGTGGCCCATTCTGAGTATGATATAGGCTCTATTATCCCTTCTGCTTCCCACCTTTCAAGCTCTAACTCAACTTTAGCTCTCAAGGCCAGTGGCAGTGATCTGCACCAACAACTGATTAGTTTTATCTCTTTATTCAGTGATAACTGAATTGATGGTCCTAGATAGAGACCTAGATCTTTTTTGACAAGTCAGGGTAATCAGCCTTTACTTTAGCTAATGTTGTGATCTGGTTCACCTTTGTCACTGCAAAACCTAAGTGACTGAACCAGTCATGGCCAAACAAGTTGCTGTGATCACCTGATGCCACTAACAGTGATAGGTGTATAGTTTTGCTAGGCATGGTTATTTTAACTCTTGCCTGACCCAAGAGTTTTATTTTTTTACCCTGATAATCTGTTTTAGTCCTAGTACTAGGATGCAGATTGTATTTATTATTTTTATTGATAGCCCAAGTCTTTTTTGAAACAATAGACACTGCTGACCCTGTGTCTAGTTCCATTTTCACTGGCATATCATTAATCATAATACTCTGTATAAATCCAGACTGATTGTCCTTAATGTGATTTATACTGGCAACTTGTTTATTTTTCTTGCAGTTGCCTTTGTGTTTTGGAATGATTTTTTCCATTCTCATATTGGCTGTCTGTCTTTTTAAGTTTAGACATGCCGCTCTTATATGACCGACACACTTGCAAAATGAGCACACAGTATGGAGATGTGGACATTCTGTTTGCACATGGATTGGTTCATCGCATCTATAACAACGCTTTACACTTGTTGTTGTTGTTGAGCTGAGTGCTTGTCAGACTCAGCATTCTGTTCAACTTTTTGAACAGTATAATTTATTTTTTGTAGTGGCTTTGCCTGACATGCTATAGATTCTGCCAGCGTGGCTTGAGCTACAGCCTTTTCAAAATCTATATCCGGTGTCATTAATAGTTTGAGTCTTAAATTATGATCATTCATGCATAGTGCTTCATTTAAGAACTCTTTAAACTCGCACGTGAGTGCTAATGTTCTGATTCGCATTGCGAATTCTCTAGCCTTTTCATCCACTGCCTGTGTACACAGATTGAAATAATATCTCTGCATTATTGTTAGCGGTTTGGGGGGAAAATATTCTGTGAGAATCGCCAACGCTTTCTCAAAATTCTAAGTCGGCCAGTGTTTCTGACCCGATTTGAGATTTTAAAATATTATATGTTTGCGACCCAATTATAGTTATCAGCATCGCTAATTTTATTTCAGACTTTTTGATCTGATTGGCCTGCATATAAAAAATTAGGCGCTCTTTGTAGCTTGACCAGTTCTCAGGGAATCCTGGATCAAAAGCTTCCATCGAGCCAATTATACTAGCCATTTTTTTATTTTATTTTTCTCTGTTATCACGTGAGAAAAAAAAATTTTTTTTTTTTCGTATATTTGCGAGTGGCGAGTAAACACTCGATACGATTGTTCGACAAATTTTTTACTCTGCTAGGGTGAGCTTCTGTCTTTTAAAAAAGGCCAATTTGATTGGTTTATGATGCACCAATCGTGTTTATGATCACTTTGTTTCCTCCCTGAAATAAGTGATTTTGACAGTGGCTGTTAAATACGTATACGTATTTTACTAAATACTTGGACCATATTTAAGTGTGATTTAGTAATCACAGCTTCATAACTTACAAGTGTGTGGTACTTGCATATTTATGTTTTCCAAGTTTTTTCTTTTTCCAGCCGTGGGGAAAAAAAATCTTTTGTCCAACTGCGCCAAATCTGTTGTGTTTGGTCTGGATTACAGACCCAACTAACAGTAAATAATATAAAATAATACTGACACAAGTATTATAATTTAATACATTTATTATGTACAAATATATACAAACAATATCAGTATACAAATGCATATTTATAAGTTGAATCTTGGAGTTTAATGTAACTCTTGTGTTCTGCCTTCCGCTACCAGCCACCCCTTATGGCTTGCCTCACGGGTAAGGTCTATGACTCTTCCAGCTGTACTAGACAGCTTGCCTCGAGCTGAGTGTGATCTTAGCAGCATCCAGTCTCTGTGGGACTTGCCTAGCTGCGTAGATCTAAATAGCGTAGTGCTATTAATGGGAATACTTGCTGCTGTTTAGGTTAGCAGAGTTTCCCTGGGAGAATAAAAAGCATTTGTTTAGGTTAGACACATTCTTCCTTGATTCTCACAAAAGGCTGACTATTTATACTCAGATCCCTGACCTTATTGAAAACCTTCGGATTCAGCAAGCATCATTGCTCATTGGCCTGTAATAACCATTGACTATGCTTTTATCTATACATCAGCCTATCGGCCTGAGGCAAACAATGCTTAATCTGATCAGATAAGGCGGCATCTGGAATAGTCCACTTCTGAGAGAAGGGAGGACTATAACAATAATGATTTTAGAATACTCCAGCTAATTCATTGATTGTTGCTTTGGCCAGCAGAGATTTCCTTTATTTCATCCACTCATTTTACTGAAAACTTGTTACTATACAGTTTAAAATCCTTAAATTTCATCCTTAATTACTTGTTGTTTTTTTTAAAAAAAAAAAGAATAATAATAACAAGATTTAAAAACTTCAGAAAACTTTTTTTCAACAACACAAAACTCAGTTACTTGGTTTTTCTTTATTTTTTCGATCAGTAATTGATTTCTTTTCTCCAAAAAAAACCTTTTTTGACAAAATATCATTTGCTTGTTGTGTACTTCAAATAATGCATTCTCATGGGTTAATTTTGCCCTCTTCTTTGATTCTGAATATTTAATGACTTGCTTTGAGTTTAACTATTTTTTAAAAACAAGTATTATCTTTTTAAAATATTTATTAGTAATAAAAAAAACAATACTTTTTAGTAACTGAATAAAATACAATTTAAATCATTTTCATTCTATTTTGTTTATACAGATTAAGTTCGAAATTAATCCTATGAAGTTTTAATCTGAAAATTGGAAAATGAAAGTTAAACATTTTTTTGAGAAATTAACCTAAGATTTTACCACAAACAATGATTGGTAAATAATCCCAAATGTGCACTGACATAATTATTCATCTATATAAAGCATATTTCCCTTTATCCAATTGGGCTTGAATTCCCTTATCATTTTCTTTATTATGAAATATTAATTTATAATTTTTTTATTTTATCATATAGATACATTTAAAATAAATATCTTAACAAAATTTGTTTTATACTAGTGTAACTTAATTAAGTTCAAGTTCAAATCCTAGGGAATTAAAATACTCTTATATTTACAATTTAATGAGTGAATCTTATTATTATTTTTTTTAATTTTGGTTTTATAAAATGTAAAATTATATATAATACAGTTTGTTCCCAATTTTATTTTTAGGCTGGGGTGTACCAATAAAAAGGGCACAACTTTCCCTCCTTTCATTTAATTTTAAATTTTATTTTGCTTATCCTAAAAAAAATTTTTTATATTCATCTCTACTGTCTTACCATCTAACAACAACCAACTAAACCGAAATACTTTTTACTCTTAAAATCAATTATTATGCTTATTACTCTACCTGTAGAAAATTCATAAACCTTAAAGTATGCCAATATTTAAAACAATTCTTTCTGCAATATAATTTAAAACTTATGTTTTATATTCTCACAGAATATGAAATAAGGTTTTGTGCATTATATGTTCCCCTAATACCTTCTGGAGTTGAAAGCATAAAAAGCATTCTCTCCAACTTGTTTTACAATTTTATAAGGAACACATAACCAAAGACCTCTCTAACTTTACATTAATATATTTATAACTTGGTTTCTATTCTTTTCAAAATAGTAGTAACTCCAGTTATGGTTAGCTGACTATCTTGAATTAGAGGTTTACTTAATTACAAGGCAATTCTCTCTTCTACACAAAATATTGTTCTTTTCCAATAACTTTATGAAGTATCTTAACTTCACCTTCCCTGTCGTTAATATGGTAATTCATTTTATCTCGAACATCTTTAGCTATCTTATCAGCATTAATTCCACTAACATGTAATATTTCTAACATTTTGATAATCTCTTTACTATTGTATTTAGCAACTAGACTTAGGGTGGTAGATTTTGTTTAATCACTCTTACCATTTGAATTTCCAATAAGAAAAAAGTAAAGGTTTTCACTCTGACATCTTTTATAAATATTATATTTTTATGACATCACCTGATAACAGAGATAATCTCATGGGTCAGACCCCCAAAAACAACTAATACTATGTATTTGAAATCTCTATATGTATCAGGTTTTTTAACTAGTGATCACCACCAATCTTTTGCCTCAACATATAATAAATTATTAGAAAGGCTCAATTTTTTTCTTTTTGAACATAGGGCACAAAGAAAATAACTTCTCTAAATTATTTAGAGATTCTAAATGATTTTCTGTATCATCTCCTTTCACTGGTTTTATTTTCATGAACCTTATGTTCATGGAATTCTCCTTGTCTAACCTTTCTTCAACTGACTGACAACCTTTAACATGCTTCCTGACACATACTTAACTTTCCACTATGGTGATTTATAACATCCTTCCTACATTCTATTCTATACCAGTTTTCATTACCAAATCTATCTTGTAATATTTGATTATACCATTCCCTTCTTAAATCTTTTAAATTTTTCAATCTATCATGATTACTCACTTGAATCATTTAATTTTAGAATGTCTGGTATTAAATCATCCAAATGGTATTAAATCATCCAAATGGTATTAAATCATCCAAATTTATTTTATTAAAAAAACTACTTATATAATTCTTTTGCTTACTTCTCAATTTACCATACCATTCCCTTCCTAAATCTTTCAATCTGTCATGATTGCGTACTTGAATTTTTTTAATTTTAAAATTGCTATCATGTATTTGATTATCCACCTTTGTTTTACCAAATAAACTATTTAATTCTTTTGCTCCTCTCTTAATTGATTAATGTTTATATTACTCATCTCTTTCTGATTATTGTTCTCTTCAATTATCTCTTTATTTTTCTCTATTCAATCTATTAATTCTTTCTCTAATTTCTTAAACTTTTCTCCAACTTTAGATTGATACCTTTGATCTTCATATTTTACTAGATCTTATAACCTGTAAATTTTTCTCTATTCCTATTCCCAATTCTTTTTTAAATTCTAGGGTGCTTTTATCAATTTCTTCTTTTACTTCTGTTCTTATAAATTCAAATTTACTTTCCATTAATTCCATTTGATTCTTAATACCCTTAACATCACTAACTAAATCTTCATCCAACTGCTCTATCGTCTCGTTGATTTGATCTTTATTAACTATACATTTTTTGATGACTTCTTCCACTTGCGCTTTGAAATCTTGAAGACTTTTGTGAATATATCCTTCTACCGTTTCCTCTATTTTCTCTTTTATTACATCCATAACTTTCTCTTTCACCGTGAACTTTTCATTTAACTCTTCAAATCTTTTCTCTAAATCTCCCTTGATAAACTTAATGGTTTGTTAATTTTCTACCACACCTTTATTCATAAATTCTAACTTCTCACTTAGCAATTCATTATTTTCTTTTAGTTTTTCCATTTAAAGATTTATTACTTTTTTCCATTTTTTCATTCAAAGATTTATTATCTTCTCTTAAAGAATGACTAATTTGTTCTAATTTTTCATTCAAAGACTCTCTCAAAGATTTATTATCTTCTCTTAAAGATTGATTATCTTCTCTCAAAGATTTACTAGTTTCTTTTAACTTTTTCATCATCAATGCAAATAAATCCTCTAATCTTTTCTTGTCTTCCACCTCAACAACTTTTTCTTCTTTTATCACTTTACACGGAAGACCTTTTCTTACTTACCTATCTTCCATATAAGTCAATTTTTATTCTTCCATTCTTATTTCCATCTCCAACATCTCCTTAAGATCTTCTTTTTGAACAGAACAAATCTTTTCTCATTTTTCTTGATTTTCAATTCTACTCATTTTATTTTTTTTCTTCTTCACACTAATGCGCTATATTAACTTTTGAAATATGAATTAATTCAACTTCATAAAAAAAAAATCTCCACTAGCCATTTTCAACTCTCAATAACTTCCCAAAATACCCCATTAAATCAAATACATTCGACTTTTCTCAGATTTATTATTAACTTCTATAAAAATGTTTGCTATCATTTATTTTCAATAGTGTTAAAATTTATATAACCATGTTGCATCTTTTCTTTTTCCATCATCATCATCACAACCATCACATGAGTTGTCAATGTATAAACTACATCTATTTCTTTAAGATTTACTCCATGATCACATATTCATCTTACATTGTACTTTAATTAATATGCTATCAAAAGATCAAATTTTCATTTCAACCAATTATGCTTAATAATTTAGGTAACACATTGGGCATTTTCTTATTGAAATAAATCATGATAATCAATGATTAATTTACTAATCCAGACATAATGACCTCTAGAAGATATGCCATGTCCCTACATTATAACATCACATGATCACTATCTCATACTAGCACAATAATTGTTATTAAACAATTCAAAACAAAACAACACTCTCCATATAGTAGTGCCATCTTGTGCTAACAAGAGCAATCAATGGATGCCAGAAGGCTTGTGCATAAAATCCCTATCTAATGCCTACTCATCCAATATCCCCAGACTAGTTTCTGGCTTGTGGCCTTCATCAGTGAGGAGCCTTGGATCTGAGAGCACTGGACCTAGATCTTAGGATCTAATGCAACCCTCCAGCACCCACCTTTTAACTCTATTTAACTACAAAACTATGAGAATGAAATTGAAAACACTATTAATATTTTCAATCCAAGCTCAATAGCTTATATAGTCATATGGGTCTGAACTCAATTCAGCACCCATACATTTTGGTGTCTTTGGCTCTTTAACAACCATAGCCACCATTATCCTATTAGGCAGGATTGGTGTTAAACCACTAAACATCACATGATCACTATCTCATACTAGCACAATAATTGTTATTAAACAATTCAAAACAAAACAACACTCTCCATATAGTAGTGCTATCTTGTGCTAACAAGAGCAATCAATGGATGCCAGAAGGCTTGTGCATAAAATCCCTATCTAATGCCTACTCATCCAATATCCCCAGACTAGTTTCTGGCTTGTGGCCTTCATCAGTGAGGAGCCTTGGATCTGAGAGCACTGCACCTAGATCTTAGTTTTGTAGTTAAATAGAGTTAAAAGGTGGGTGCTGGAGGGTTGCATTAGATCCTAAGATCTAGGTGCAGTGCTCTCAGATCCAAGGCTCCTCACTGATGAAGGCCACAAGCCAGAAACTAGTCTGGGGATATTGGATGAGTAGGCATTAGATAGGGATTTTATGCACAAGCCTTCTGGCATCCATTGATTGCTCTTGTTAGCACAAGATGGCACTACTATATGGAGAGTGTTGTTTTGTTTTGAATTGTTTAATAACAATTATTGTGCTAGTATGAGATAGTGATCATGTGATGTTTAGTGGTTTAACACCAATCCTGCCTAATAGGATAATGGTGGCTATGGTTGTTAAAGAGCCAAAGACACCAAAATGTATGGGTGCTGAATTGAGTTCAGACCCATATGACTATATAAGCTATTGAGCTTGGATTGAAAATATTAATAGTGTTTTCAATTTCATTCTCATAGTTTTGTAGTTAAATAGAGTTAAAAGGTGGGTGCTGGAGGGTTGCATTAGATCCTAAGATCTAGGTGCAGTGCTCTCAGATCCTAGGCTCCTCACTGATGAAGGCCACAAGCCAGAAACTAGTCTGGGGATATTGGATGAGTAGGCATTAGATAGGGATTTTATGCACAAGCCTTCTGGCATCCATTGATTGCTCTTGTTAGCACAAGATGGCACTACTATATGGAGAGTGTTGTTTTGTTTTGAATTGTTTAATCCCTACATTATGCTATACTAAGATTTTATCTAGGTATCATTTAATAGTCTTACTATTTATTCAACTATACTTAATTAATTGTAACAATTATGAGACTCACCTATCCTATTAACAAGATTACATACCCTTTAACATTAAATAAATACTAAAGTATTTATCCAATGACATAAGAATACTTAGACACTCCTCCTTATTCAGTATCTAAATACTCTCATGACCAATAATAATGCTTGAATAGATAGAATAAAACATCTATGCTGGTGATATTTAAATTAATCCACTCACTAAGTTATATTGCTATTTTCATTGTATGGTAATCTTTTATTATTTTACTTTTATAACAATATCATTAAAAATAACCATAATGACAATATTATTCTAAGGAGATCTCAGGATTATCATTGATCATAATTGACTATTTATACCATCTATAAAATATCAAGAGGGATTTTACTGAACTCTATAGGTAGTATGTCATTTGAGAGATAATTCATAACATTTATTTATAATTAAAACCATATCACTATTTTATTTCAATTGTAATCATCATGTCAAACTTTAAATAAAATCACTTCCTAAGATGATTTCTTAACAATAATTATATTTTATTAGATTTGCAATGCGATGACTAATGTGATCAAAGCAGTTTACAATAATTTAATATTCAATTTAATAAAGATTTACCAAGATAATTTTGATACAACATCTTATGTGGGAGCAATTTTTCTTCTGATCTTCAAATCATATTTTTAGTCAATATGCATATGATAATTAGTACTCTCTGGTGATGGTGTAGTAATGATGATCTTCCAACAAAAGAAATGTGACTTTAGACACTAAGAGAACTTTTAAAACATTAAATTTAATATCATTTTATGTACAAAGTTTAATAATGTAATAAAATTGGTAGATAAATTAACATAAAACAACAAAAATTTATATAACAATGTAGTATAACAATATACTTAAAAATTTACACATTTATATTTACCTTACTTGCAATGAGCTATTCCCCTTAAAATTTATCAATATAATCAAATATTATACGATATTGAATTTTATTACTTGTATTATCAAATTATGTATATCTTAAACAATCAATCCCTTTTTTTTAACGATCCCCTTTTTTATTAATTATATTTCATAGATTGCTATGAAAACTAGAAAATAAAAAAGTATGGATTGATATTTTATTCTCAAGTAAAATAATTTTATTAAAATATTATGACCGATTATGTTTTATCAGTGTTTGTTTTGTGATATTAGCTATTTGATCCCTCCTTTTACCTTATTCTTAATTTTATTATAGGTTTATCACTTAACAATCTCATAAAACTACAATATTTTTTTTTCCTTCCTCATATCCAATCTAGATATTTATCTCTTCTTGCACTAATCTTTAATCACCATTCGAATATTTGCTGAATGTATATAAGCCACTCTCTAGTGCTAACTGTATCAAATAAAATATTTATCTTAATCTTCTCAAATACTTTAAGTCTTACAACCCCACTTCAAATTTCTATTTGTCTTATACCTGTATTATAAACAATGCTCATGAAAACTTAAATTAAAATTCTCTAATTATATTCTAATGCTATTACCGTATTAATAATTCAATATCAGATCAAATTTTAAATCTCATTATTTGTTATTTAATATTATACTGGAACACAAATACACCCCCCCCCTTCTTCTAATATCTTCCTTACTAATTTTTAGGTGTGATTTACTAGCTCATAACATATAGTTATTTTAATAACTTAGGGATATTCAATCAAATAAAACTTTACACAATGGATAGCATAAATAAACAAATTATGTTAATTATTGATTTCCCCATCTCTTGATTTATTTCCCCCCTATATTTATAATTATTATTTTAAAATGTAAACTTAACTAGATATATAAACATTACATTACCCGTTTTTGTCTTCTTTTGAACATACAAGTTTAAAAAAAAAATATAAATTTTATTAATAATATTTCAATTGTTCTTCTCCATTTTTATGTTTTTGACTTTACACATACCAATCTTTTATCACATTCATCCTTTGATATCTATTGGAGCACTAGTAAAACTATGAAATTTTCATACTCCCATTTAATCGCCCAGGTATACTTTTTTTTTTTTACCAAGATGCCGATTGCTTTTCACCTATGTGATATCTTTTATTTAGCTCCATTTCAACCTGGATAATCCGGATCTTCATATCATTCTTAATATTCACATGTAATTGATCCCATATTGCACCTTCTTCCTAAATATTAATGAAAATGAATTTATTTTCAACCTAGTTTAGATTTTTCTGGAAGCTAATGTCACTGATCATGATCTTCCTTTATATATATCCCCTCCCTCCAGTGACAGGTACTACTAATTAAATATTTCAATCTCCCAGTAGACTGCTATAATTTTTTTTCTTTTTTTTTTGGTTAGAATTTTCCTTTTCCATTGAATCCTATCGATAGTTTATTATAAAAGTTTTCACTATTCTTAAAAGTTAGGTTCATTGATGAGATTATGTTTAAATCTTTTCTACACGAAAAATTTTTGTCAGAGAAACATTCATAACCTGCATTTGAATATTAACTACATTTTTTAACACTGTATATAAATATTTCCATTCGGGTTTATTTTTAACTTAATTTCAATTATCTTGATAATCTTATCTTTAGCTTGGTCACAACTGATTTTTCTATTATTTATATATTTATTCCCTTTTAGTCTTTCACAAATGCATTGACATTTAACCAGTCTATGCATTTGATCTTGCCTAATCCTACAGTTATATATTACTTACAGTTTGTTCCTTCTGTTTTGATATTTCTTGGTAAAATATCTATATACAGTACATATAATTTTTTTCTTTCCATTGGTTTATTATTTTCTTAATATAATGATTTTAGAATACTCCAGCAAATTCATTGATTGTCGCTTTGGCCAGCAGAGATTTCCTTTATTTCATCCACTCATTTTACTGAAAACTTGTTACTATACAATTTAAAATTCTTAAATGTCATCCTTAATTACTTTTTTTAAAAAAATTATAATAATACAGTTTAAAAAAACTTCAACAAACTTTTTTCAACAACACAAAACTCAGTTATTTGGTTTTTCTTTATTTTTTCGATCACTAACTGATTTCTCCCTCGAAAAAAAAAAACTTTTTTTTTTTTTTTTTCAAAATATTTATTAAACAAGTACAATGTTTACAGTGATAATTATGTATACATGGTAAATTAAAAGGAAAGCTAGAATTACAAACATAAATAAGAATTACATGATTATAAATAAATATAAGATAGTATTATTCTGGGCAAAAGGTAAACCCGAATACCTGGTCTACTGTTAACACCAAGTAGGCCAATTAAGCTCACCAAACTCACCTAGACAAATTGCCTCACACTACAAAGAGTCACTTAGTCAATCTAGAGTTTGTTCAGATCACCATTGGCAAAATCACTACAACTATGAAGGCCTAGGTATTTATACTAAATCTGATGTGTTCAGTTGAATATTATCCATTTTGAAAACATTAAGGATCTGAACTTCTGATTATTAACAAAACCACTTTCAGCAATAACTTAGACAGAAGAAACAACGCGTTTTACCAGCAATCATTCTTATAATGCAATCAGAGTCCATGTTTCCTCGAATAACACTTTTGGAGATAGGAGCATGTCACGGTTTTTAAATTTTATAAGTTTATTCAGAAAGAATTTTCCCTCATGAATTGCACCAGGATTGAAAACCATTTTACAACGAGTAGACCAGAATGCATAGTTGATAAATAATGACAACCTAATAGTAGGGATGGATCTTGTCCTAATACTGTCCTTAAGAGAGGTAACAAGGTAAAAATTCACTTTAAGGTTATCAGAAATAATCCTTCTAGACCTTTTTCAACAAAATATCATCTGTTTGTTCATGTACTTCAAATTATGCATTCTCATTGGTTAATTTTTTCCTTCTTCTTTGATTCTGAATATTTAATGACTTGCTTTGAGCTTAACTATTTTTTAAAACAAATATTATCGTTTTAAAATATTTATTAGTAATAAAAAAACAACAATACTTTTTAGTAACTGAATAAAATACAATTTAAATCATTTTCATTCTATTTTGTTTGTACAGATTAAGTTCGTAAATAATCCTATGAACTTTTAATCGGAAAATGAAAGTTAAACATTTATTTTAGAAACTAACCTAAGATTTTACCGGAAACAATGATTGGTAAATAATCCCAAATGCGCACAGACATAATTATTCATCTATATAACGCATATTTCCCTTTATCCCATTGGGCTTGAATACCCTGATCAATTTAATTACTATCAAATGATTCTTTAATATGAAATATTATTAACTTATAATTTTTATTATTTTATCATATAGATACCTTTAAAATAAATATCTTAGCAAAATTTAACCTTTATACTAGTGCAGGGTCCCCAACCCTATGCCCGCGGGCACCATGGCGCCCGCGGACCGTTTTACGTGTGCCCGCCGCTATCTGAACACGATAAAACATTATTTATCTGATACAAATAAATTTAATTTTTAAAATTTTTTATAAATTATTGTATTATATTGTAATCAAATTGTAGGGCATACTATACTTTTACAGCATAAAAATATAAACGTTAATTATATATTAAAATTGTATTTTTGAAATAAATATTTTTTTGTACATTATGTGTATTATTAACAATATCCAACTATAAATTTACATTGAAAAAATAAATGATGCTCGCCACCTAGTTGAAAAAATAAGTGGTGCCCGCCACCTCGCCGGTATTATAGAATGTGCTCTTTAGTGCAAAAAGGTTGGGGACCCCTGTACTAGTGTAACTTAATTAAGTCCAAGTTCCAAATCCTAGGGTAATTAAAATACTGTTATATTCACAATTTAATGAGTGAATTTTATTATTTATTTATTTTTAAATTTTGGTTGTATAAAATTTAAAATTATATATAATACAGTTTATTCCCAATTTTATTTTTAGGCTAGGGTGTACTAATAAAAAGGGTACAATATATATTTTCTTACAAATTTAGTTATATATGTTTTTTTCATCAGTGATATTCTTTTTTGCACTATTTTACAGAAATCCAGATTCTTATTCTCTTAAATGAATCATTTTCAAAATATTTTCATATTGCTGATGTCTCAGTTAAAAATTTATTAAAGATTTGTGTTTTTTGTAATGCATATCTATATAGCAATTTTTAGCATAGTATCAATTATCTTATTATTGATTTAATTCAAGTCTCAACTGTCACAAAAGCTTATTATAGTTTTAAAACAATTTTCTTTATATTCATTGAATTATTTTTATAGGAAAGAAATATCAATTGCTATTAGATTGGGGTTTTTAATTTATAAGTATATCTCACTAATTGATGATTATTTTTTGTAATGAATTTATTTATTTATAATTTTTTAAATGTCGGTTTTGAAATACACATTTTCTATTACACAAAATGTAATCAAACTTTACTAATCTTTTATTTGGGGACTATTGTATCTATTTCTACTCTCCTCTTTATGTATATAAAAACCATACAGACTTTCTTTTTTAAAACATTCCACAAGTCTATTTTCTCTCAGTCATATCTTTTTCCATCTCCAAATTTACTTACAGCTCTTTTATCTTTTCAGATGTAGTATAAAAATGCCCATGACAATTTTTAAATGTTATTTTATCTGATGGAAAATCTGAATTTTCTGTATTTAGTTTTGCTACTTTAGCCATATATCACAGTATTATCAATTTTTTCATTTTTTATTTAAAATAAATTCAATTCTCTTTGCTATATCTTGTATGACCTATTGACAGAGCAGGATTTTGTGGTCTATAGTCTAAATAAATCTATGCTAAGCTGACTTAATTAAAATAATGGCCTAAACAACTTGAATACTAATTTATATCTCTTTACATACACAATTTTACAACAGAAAAAGATTGATTATAAGAATATATAAGCTACTGGGATATAATATCAACTCTAAGGCTTACATAGAATAATCAAGTAAATAATTAAATGCTTTTACTGTTAAAATGTTCATAAAAAATTTGAGCACTGAAAGTACCAATCTAAATGTGATCTGCAGATTTTAAATTCCAGAAGTTGGCACTCTATCACTATACCAAACACTGCAGAGGACATAAATAATAATAATAATAATAAAATAAAAAAAATGGAACAACCCGATTAACGTTGTTACCTAAAAGTTTTGGAAGACAAAAGGAATTCAACTAAATCTTTAAAGTAAAAAATTTCCTCAATCTAGATAACAATCGTAAATGTTTTTGAAGTGCTTTTAAAATAAAAAAGGTAAGAAATTCATCGTTTTTTTTTAAATTATATTTAATCAACATCAAAAGATAAACATGGCGTCAAGATTTAAAATTGACGCGTCAAATAGCTCAAAAACGTTCAACCCAATGGAAAATATAATATTGAATCAAAAAACCTACGCAAATGCTACAAAATCTAATATACAACACCAAGATAATAAACAAAATACCAATTTAAGTCAATCTAGATTTAGAAAAGTAAATCAAACCGACATAAACGATATATATATCGGTGATGAATTTGAGCTAGAACCATCAATGATCAACTGGACGAATGAAGAAATAAAAGATATCAATTCTAGATTTAATAATACCATACCCCCAAAATTATTTAATAGTTTTAAAAAAAAATTTTCTGACAAGTCGTTAATACTAGCAGTTACAGACAAAAATTTATCCCTCTATAAATTTCCAAGAGAACTCCTATTTAAGGAATTAACAACACAAGTATTATGGGATAGCATCATGACTATTGGAGAACATCCCAACTCCAGATATTTAGCTATAGAATTTTACAACAAAAATCAATGTGAAGCATTTCAAATAAAAGTCCAGAAATTAGAAAGTTATGCTTTAGTGGTGGTTGACAAAAATATACAAAACTACTACACAGGCATTTTGAAAAATACATATTTTGGATATAGCATACAAGATTTTACCAAACTAATTCACCCTTATGGTC
Organism: Epiperipatus broadwayi; assembly: GCA_028023455.1. NCBI lineage: Eukaryota > Metazoa > Onychophora > Udeonychophora > Euonychophora > Peripatidae > Epiperipatus > Epiperipatus broadwayi. Next base: position 5,114,590 of record JAQFVV010012398.1, read on the forward strand.
AGGCAATCTATATCAAGCCTATCTACTGTAACGATACTCCAATCCCTATACATACCAACAGCTTCTATTTCAAAATCAAACTAAAAGAAAACATCAATCCTGAAGAAATCCCCAACCAGATTATTGATCAAGAAGCAGTCCTCACACTTCAAATAAAAGGACTCAGGCCAAAGTGCTATGCATGTGGAGAAAGAGGCCATCTGGCAGGAGACTGCCACACAAGGAAAGACCACAGGAGTGACCAGCAAACAAAGGAAATCCCAGAACAAAACCAAGCAACTCAAAACCAAATATTAAATAATGCAGAAAGCAGCAAGATACATACAAGTCTTCAACAACAAGAAAATCAGGAAAAACAAAGTATCTTAACAATACAAGATAAGAACGAACCATTAAACTTGACAATGGAAAAGATTAATAAAAATGAAGAGTGGAAAAACAGCACAACAAAACTCATCAATAGCAATCAATCACAAGAAAAAATTGAAAATCAAAATATAATCACAAGAGAAAATATAAAACTGAAAAGCACCCAAAGTAAAATAAAAGATCAAACAAATAAGGATCTGCAAATAAACAGTGAAGAACAAATAAAGGAATATGAAAATATCACAGATGTAGAATCTCAGATGGAAGAAGATGATTCTACACACAAAAATGAAAACATCAACAATTATTCCAACTTACCACTAAAACCAACAATTAGAAATAATACAGCCACAGAAATCTTAGAAAAAATAACACTAGATATACCACAAAACATAGTAATAGAAAAAGAGCAAAAAAGAAAGCCAGGCCGGCCACCAAAAAAAAAATATAAAAAAATTAAAGTAAGATCAGAAGAAGATGTAATCACCAACTCTGAGCTTACATATCAGACTACTGAAACCTCTGATGAAGATACTAATCAAGACTATGAAGATGAATCAGAAGTACAACCCAATACAAAAACTAGTAAAAAAATACTAACTGATCAAAGCCACATTACCACTAAAAATAACATAATTGAATTAGACACTCAACAAAATTCAAAATAATAAAAAGCCCACTTACTGATCAAAGGAAAATTACCAAAGAAAATATATATATATATATAATCAGAATGAAAATAAAAATTGCTGCAATCAATATCAGGGGTTTAAATTCAACCCAAAAAATATACAAAGTAAAACACTGGATACAACAAATCAAACCACACATTACAGGTCTACTAGAAACCAAAATCTATGCAGGGTCACAAGTAGACCCATCCAAATACTTTGGTACTGAAGGATTCTATGCAGGTTCCAGAGATGCAACATCACCATCAGAAGGATCTGCCCTAATAATTGCAAATCATTGTCCATTCCAAACTTTCAAAATCACTTACATTGATTCAAATCTCCTAATCACTACATTCAGTCATAAAATAATGACAATCAATGTAATTTTTGTATATATGCCAATAAATAAACAAAGAATTGAAACAATAATCATGTCAATAAATTCAAGATTAGCCACCACAGCAGATCCCACCATCTTGGTTGGTGACTTCAACACATTGTATCTGGAATTTACTAAAAAATGGCTCCACAAAATACAAGTTCCACTAATGAGTGGACAAGGTTTTCTTCCTCAGGATGCTGTCTCATTCCATAATGGTCAGTTTAAATCACTGATAGACTTATGCTTTTATTCACCGACTCTATATCACTTAATAAAAATAAACCTCATACCATCGGGCTTCTCCGATCACTCTGCACAAATAATAACTATTAACCTAAACCAAATGCAAACTAACATTTTACCACTAACAAAAACAATCAGAATCCTTCTTCCCAAGTCAACCCCAGAATTTATCTTTTCTGAAACCTATATAATGCTAGAAAAACTAAGACAAATAAAACTAGACCCTATACAACAATACCAAGCTTTTATCAATATTTTGTCATTTAATATAAACCACATAGTAATGAATAGACCATCACCATCCAAGCTACTAGAATATGCTGATAAAATACATGAAAAACTTACAGCAATCACGCCTACTCATCACACCCAAAATTATATAAGAAACTTAACACAAGAATATAATAAGGCTTGTCAGTCCCTAAAAGAGTATCTAAAAATTAAAAAAACCAAATTATGCATCACCCACCAACACACATGGTTACGTAAATACATAAAATGGGCCCTAGGAAGTGCACCTGAAATTAAAGTACCAATGGCCATACAAACCCAAAGAGGAATATTTGCTGTCCAAAATATAATAATGCCAATGTTTGAACATTTTAGAGACAAACTGCGATCAGCACCACCAATACAGTGGACAGCACACATATTTGGACCACCAAAAAATGAAAATTTATTCACGGCAGATGATTTCATTAAAAAAATGAATGAAATGAACAATAACTGTCACCCTGGAAGCCCAGGAATACCACTTTTTGTCTTAAAACACCTTAGCCAATTCACTTCAAAATATCTTTATAATCTGGCAAACCATCTAGCTCAAGAAATTAGGAGTGTACAGGGAGTGTACCCCATAGCAATAGTACCTTACAATAAAAAGAATAAAAAAATTCCTGCACTTGAAGACATAAGACCTATATCCATGGGACCGCTTCCAATGAAGATACTGGAAAATGTAATAAAAGAAAAAATAGAGCCATTTTTGATGCCTTTCATCTCTGATACTCAGTTTGCTAAGAAAAAATCTTCAACTACACAAGCAGCTCTACTTTTCAAAACCATAATGGTAACTGTAAGAAATAAAAAAAAATATAGCCCTCTGGTCATACAACTGGATATAGCATCAGCCTTTGACACTGTCAACATATCTATATTGCTAGAGATGCTCGAAACCACGGACATCCCCAGATCCATGCTATATATAATAGCAAACCTATTAATAAACCGTGAGCTACACATAACACTTAATGGTAGAAATTCTCCCTCTTTCTACCCCACCCAGTCACTATCACAGGGTTCACCTTTAACTGCCCTACTCTTTATTTTTTATATTAACCCTTAATTAAAAAAATAAATCAATCCTTTGAAGGCATACAGATACCAGAATCAACACAAAAAATAGCATGTTTGGCATATATGGATGATGTCACGGTGTTTCTAACTTCTAAAAAGCAGATACCGCAGTTGAACAAGATAGTGGAAGAATATTCAGCCAATTATGGACTGAAGATAAATCCAGAAAAATCTGCATCTTGGCATATATTCTCAGGCAAACCATGTGAGTCCGTATTTCAGGGAAAACCAAATCCCTTTCTGGGTTTTCCATTTCATATGGGCACCACAAGAATGCGCTGTCACATACAAAACAAACTCAAAGAAGATGTTGAAAAAATAGCAAATTCATTGTCTAAAGCATATCTATCAATATATGCAAAGACACAACTAATCAACAGGCTAATGATGACTAGAATAACATACTACATGCCAGTAATTGTTTTTTCTAAAGGTTTCATCCGGAAAATTAACTCCATATGCTGTAAACTTATGTGGGCCAGGAAAACAGTGGCCATATCAATTAAAAATCTTAGCCGACCATTAATAAAAAATGGCCTTGGCCTACACAGCCTCAACATTTTCCACATGCAAAAACAAAAAAATACAACAATTGCCTTAATTAATCAATTTACAAAATTAAAACATCTAATTAAAATAACACCTACTGATCGACCACCCCCAAAAGACTCACTCATTCAATCAGCAATATACCACTGCAATGCAATAGGAAAAATCCCCAACCAATGGACAGAAAAATATAAATACTGGGAAATCTATGAACTAATGCAGAACCATACCACCAACAATCAAATATTACCACTTAAAAATAAACAATAAAGTATTAATTAAAAAATACAAGAAATGGGAGTTAGAACCAAAATTTTTCAATTTTATTCTTAAAATAAACTTAGATGCCCTCCCAACCACATACTTTCTGGTACATAGAAGACTACATAGAGACATGGATGCTTTATGCGGCTTATGCCATCAGAATGAAGAAACTGTCCAGCACTTACTGTATCACTGCAAAGGTCTGGAACAAGTAAGAATTATACTTTGCAACACGTATAGGAAAAATAAAACCACAATGGAACAAGTAATGATGGTTTTCCAAAGTAAAACAATACCACTGATTAGGGCAGCAACTTTTGTTCTATGTTCACTATGGTGCACAAGATGTAAGTTCCTAATGGGAAATAACACAAGGCGACATCCATCTACTTTTGAACACAAGTTACGGCAAATACAAATCCGGGACAAATTGATAACAAGTCCAGACATCTATGCAGCTACCTGGTCTCTGCTTAAACACAGAGCAAGGTTGTAACATAATCAAGGAAATAATGACTAAGTAATATGGAGTACCAACAAGGGAAAAACAAAAATAAATAAATAATAAAACAGGAAATAAAGCAAAAGAACAGAGCCCATCCCTATCCAGTAATAGCTTCAGTAACATCTGTGCACCTAATAACTATTGAAATGCAACTGTCTATAATATTCTGAACACTTTATTTTATAATGAACAAATCTGTAACATTCAATTAAGACAACATATTATAAAGACGTTATCTTGATTATTGTAATAACAATTGTAACCTGGTTGTAACTGGAAAACTTGTAGCACATAATCTATGTAACTATTACTGTATTCTTTTGAGACAATAAAGGCCTTTTGAAACATAATAATAATAATAATAATAATAATAATAATAATAATAATAATAATAATAATAATAATAATAATAATAATAATAATAATAATAATAATAATAATAATAATAATAATAATAATAATAATAATAATAATAATAATAATAATAATAATAATAATAATAATAATAATAATAATAATAATAATAATAATAATAATAATAATAATAATAATAATAATAATAATAATAATAATAATAATAATAATAATAATAATAATAATAATAATAATAATAATAATAATAATAATAATAATAATAATAATAATAATAATAAGTTGTTCATTTTCTTATAGGTCTGAAAAATATCTAATACAATTGAAAAGGCCTTTATGTAGTATTATAAGAAGTATGGAGAGTTTTGCCTGTTTAATTATAAGAAGTAGTTGGATACTTCATCTCTCATTAATATTTAGTGAAATTCCAATTTTAAATCTAATTTGACAAAATATTGACAAAAATATTTATTCAGAAAAAAATAATTGATTTTATGATGGAAATATTAAAGATGGCTACTTAAAAAATTATAAAATTTCTGTAAAAAGCAGAAGATAAATTAATAATATTCAATATTATTATTATATAAATAAATATAATGCATAATTATGTGGTAAGAGCACATCTTCAGTAAAAATCTATTGAAACAACCCATCATATCTGCCTATTTTATTGACTGAATTGCTCCTTAAATATTAATTAGATTAGTTATTTGATTGATTTTTTAGATTTTTTTCCATTTATAGTTTTCCTCAATTTTTTGTAGTCTTCATCTGATAGTGAAGTAATCTTTGAAATATTTGAATGAGCTAATGAGTGTTCTAGTATGTAGTGCTCTAATAAGGTTGTCACTGATAATTATGATAATATTTGTTTTTCTATTTTTGAATTCAGTTTCTGCTAGGTACTTGTGGATCCAAATCAATTTCTCTCCTGATTTTTTTGGAAGTGATTAATTTTTTTGTTAATCTCTTTTGAATTGTTTTTTTTTCAAGTATTGATGAACTTCAGAACTGGAGTTTATCTGTAGTTGATGTTTGTAAAAGTGATGAATATTTTCATTACATGTTTTTATAATAAAGTTGATACTCTCATATACTTACAGTTCTCTCAAGAACTCATTTAATATTTCATTGTACATATAGCATAGATCTTTGGTGCCTATATAAAATATATCTGAGTTTTTCATCAATTTTCCTTCATGTTCTGGTTTGAAAGTAAACAAGTTTATTACTTAATGTGTGGTTTATGAGCAATTCAGTTGGGGTTTTTATTTATAACTAAAATTGGATTAGTATATTAAGCTGCAGCAATTTAGCTAGATGAGTATTCTAGATGGTCATAGTGCTTTTTAGGAGAACTCTTTTAGAATATTGCACTTTTTTTTAACAAGTTGATTATTCTCAAATAAAATGATGAGTATAAATTTGGTCAATGATAAGAATTTTTAAAATAATTTTGCAATGAGTGACAATTTTTTTAGGCTTCTGTTATAGGTAAGACTCAGAATTATCTTCAGCTATTTTCAAAGTACATCAAAAAATCTATTACTTTTAAGAATTGCTTACATCTCTTAAGACTAGCTTGGTTTAATGTGTAGTTTTGTTCAGAGATCATAGGGTTTAAGCCAACTTTTCTTTAGTCATCAAAAGTGAATCTTGAACTCAATATACTTAATACTATGTTAATATTTTAATCCTGACCATCCTTGGATAGTTATCATACTGCAGGTTAAATCCTACAATGTGGTCTTAAGATAGAATGACAAATATTTTTTGGTATAGTATATTAATTTATCTTCACTTATGTACAATATACTTCATATACTTCAAAGTATATAATCTAGTGAATAATAATTTTTTTAGATATAGATATATAATTATAAATTTTATTAAACGCACATTATTATATTAAGTAATATTTACTAAGGCTGCAACCTTTAGGAATAAGCGTCTGAAAAATATATAATAAAAGAAGTAAAATAAACTATTATTTACCTAAAGAACAAATATATACCTGACAAATATAGGTATTCAAACCATATTGGGAATATATATACAATCATGCTGTAATTTTTTTTTTTCCATTAATAAATATGTTGTGAATTTATTCAGCTCATCTATTCTCAAATTATTCCTGTGCGCCCATGGGTGACAAAATATTTCCTTTATGATTAATTATTTAAAAATAGTTTAGTGTTTGCAAACATCATTTTCTAAGTCTATGCTTAATGTTAGAAATAATCTGAAAGTAATAACTAGAAAAAACTAATAACAAGCCATTAAATATAAAATAATATCCTTAATTTTTTTAAGTTGTTTCACAGTAAACATTATTGCCTGCATTAAGAACAAATACAAACCTATCTTTAAATAAGCAAATATTTTATCTAGCGCCGTGCTTGCAATTATATTTCATTCCAATATCAGCCTTTCAAGCTAATTGAGCACGTGCCTTTTGAGTGTTAAATAAATGAATACTCTCTTCTTCAATCCAAGATATAGTATTTATGCAGGAATAAAAAGAATCCCAAAGTATATCTTGGATTGAAGAAGAGAGTATTCATTTATTTAACACTCAAAAGGCGCGTGCTCAATTAGCTTGAAAGGCTGATATTGGAATGAAACCTATCTTTAGTAAATTGTATCTTTAGAAAACAAAATAAAAGGTGATGATGCATCTGGAAACATAATCAGCACTTAGAAAAAACATTATTATGCCATAATTCTTAGCATTACAAAGTTCTTGTTTTGATTAGTTTTGAAAGTTTGAAAAGTGTTGGATGTTATCTTTTACTATGATCAGATGGATTAAACCAATGCAAGCATCATTATTTCTTATAGAGCAGTACTATTTACACATGTATTTCCAATGTGTAGATATCCTGGACATGCATTTGTTTATTTTTGCCTTTATACTTTACCAATCTTATTCCTATTCTTCCAAGGTACCTAAAGAAGTTTTTTCTTTCTTTGTTTTGTATAAGAATTAAATTTATTACTGAATATTTTATGTTAGAGGAGAGGATAGTTATATAAATTTTATAAGTAATGATAAATGCTTAGAATTATGCTATACCAGATAGTAAACTCAGACTATTGATGATTTCAATAATATATAGATAAAAAAAGCAAAACACAGTAGCACTGCTAAGTACAAGCCAGAGTAATCTATGGCTGCAAATAAGTTTGTGCATAAAATCCCAATCTAATGCCTACTCATCCAATATCCCTAAAATAGTTTCTAGCTTGTGGCTTTCATCAGTGAGAATCCTTGGATCTGAGAGCACTGCACATAGATTTTAGAATCTAATGCAACCCTCCAGCAGTCACCTTTTATCTTTTTAGTTATCTATAAAGCTTTGAGTCCAAAATGAAAAAAAAATAATGTTTTCAATTCAAACTCATTTACTTGTATAGTCATATAGATCTAAATTCAGTTCAGCATCTATACAAACACAGTCATCATATTCCTTTTGGCTAAGATTGATGTTAAATCACTAAATATCATATGTTTTCCATTTTTTATGCTTACACAAACTGTTAACCAAGAGACAAAATTTTCTGTACAATAGTGCCAATCAGTGCAAGTCAGGGTAATTAATAGATGCAAGAATGCATATGCATAAAATCCCCATCTAGTGCCTACTCATCCAATATCCCCACCATAGTTTCTAGCTTGCATCTTTCAACAGTGAGTAGCCTTGAATCTGATGGTACTGGACTTAGGATTCCAGCAGTCACCTTTTACTTTTTCAGGTAACTTGTAAAGCTTCAAGTCCATCGGGAAACACAATTTTTCAATTCAAGCTCATTTGCTCATATAATCATATAGATTTTATACAAAAACCTTCTTGCATCCATTGATTAATTTGGCTTGCACTGTGTGACACTACTGTGTAGAGAGTTTTATCTCTATGGTAACAGCTTGTGTAAGTATAATGAATGGTGATCATGTGATGTTGTTATTAAAGAACCAAAGACTCCAAAATGTGTAGATGCTGAACTGAGTTCAGATCTATATGACTATACAAGCAAATGAGCTTGAATTGAAAACTTTATTGTGTTTTCATGGACATGAATCTTTATAGTTAACCAAAAAAGTAAAAGGTGCTGTTGGAGGGTTGCATTAGATCCTAAATTTTAGGTGCAGTGCTTTTAGATCCAATTCTCTTGACTGTTGAAAGCCATAAGCTATAAACCAGTCTGGACATATTGGATAGTGGGCACTAGATGGGGATTTTATGCACAAACTTTCTTGTATCCATTACTCTGAACATATATTGAGTGGTGGTACTGTGTGGAGAGTTTTTCCTCTGTGTTAACAGATTGTGTAAGCATAAAGAATGGTGATCATTTGATGTTTAATGGTTTAATATGTGGATAGTGAAATAAAAATGTAAATATGATAGCAAACTATTTATGAGATATAATGTTGGCTCATTAAAAGTTGTATACCATTTCTGATAAAATGTTTTTGTTTTTCATTTTTTAATTTGCCTTCAGTTAATTAAATTGGTATAGAGTTCATAATATATTCTATATTTGATCATCTGTCTGCAATAACATTTTCATTCATTAATTGCAAATGTAAATATTCCTTTTTAAAAATGTTTTTGCTTATATGAATATACATAAAGTGTACACTGTAAAATGTACACTGAGAAACCAGAAACAGGTTCATTAGGTTAGAAATTTTTGATTCCAGTCTTGTATAGGGTTTTTACCCAGCAACTGAGTATATGCTTGACAATCACATTTTAGAAACTTTTATAAAACATATAAATTTGGAAAAACTTAAAGAAGATGCTCTAAAAATTGTCTATCAAGCAAACATCTGGCTAGATTACATTTCCCGATAAAGTTCTCAGATTAAGAAATAACTAGAATAATATTTTTTTTATGTTTAATTAACATGAATCCATCATCATCTGGTAATGTTTATTTTTTTTTTTTTTTTTTACAAAGAGTGCTTATTGTTTGACTATTCCAGATATTGTTGATATTTCTTTGTTCCATCATTTTGATTGCAAATGATCTTAGTAAAGAGTGCTGATGATTATTGCTTAGGTTCTGCAGTTTATAATTCCAATAGTTGCTAGTAGTTGTTTGAATTCAGGCTTTTTTAATTTGGTAACTGGAATTTTTCTTTTTTCAATGGATGTTAAAGACATCCAGAAGTAAAATGGTGTTAAGACTTTCAGAGAGAAAGTGCTATTTGCTCTCACAACATTCTTTCATAACAATTGATTTGATAACCATTAATTTTCATTCTTCGGTGCTGTCCCATAGATAAGTTGTGTCACATTTAAAAAAAGATCATGTGCAATTAATAAGAGTTATCTTTAAATTGACCTCATCTGATCCAAATATATCTGTTGCTATTATCTATAGCTAGAGATTATCTGACATAGTCTTGGCAATCATCTTTAATATTGACATTGGTTACATCTCTAGATCTTATTTTTTAGATCTTTGTTTATTCTAAAATAATAGCAAGACAATGCCTTTTCCACATAAATTTTTGTAGCACTTAATACATTTATTTTATTCTCCTTTTACAATGCAGTAAATTTTGTTTATTCTTTGATAATATTTTCTCACAATTTAGAACTACAACTTTCAAACATATATGATCACATAATTACTACATTTTAATATAATTAAATATATAACACATTAATATAATACTTTATAAATCTATATAATAGATTATATATAATAAAATTATATTTTAATATATCCAATAAATATTCCTATGTACAATTTTTTAAACATTTTTATAAATATTAATTTCATTATTATTTTTTTTTTATCTGATCACTACTGAAAATACTAAGCAATGTACAAAATAATTACAAATAAAGTTGCAGATGAAATATTAAAATTCTATGAGGATTAAGGAATAGCATTTTATTTTTCTGATATATCACTGCTTTCAGGTCGAGGTAGATTTTGTTAGTTTGTTGAAATGGACTTTTGTTAGAGCCATTGATCATTAAAATTATCTGAAGTTTTTTGATTATTAACTTTCAGATTTGGTAAAAAACATAAATTTCTTTACTTGTAAAAAGTATGGTTGTTCCACAGTCTTAAAAAGCTGTATTTACATTATCATAAGTGTTTTTTTTTTATAATGTAGAATTTCTCATAATACTTTTATTAGTTTTTGTACTTGAAAAATATGAAGTTGTCAGTTTCTTTTGAACAGTCAGCTTAGATTTAAGGAATTTTGCTATTATTTTCCACAGAAGAAAATACTTTCTGGGCATTTACTTCTTTCTGATCTCATTTCCTACAAAGGCTTTGATATAAATGAGATATTATTTTTTTGCTTGTTTATAAAATATTTTTAATTATTTTTTCACACTAATTGTTGATTATTATTTAATACAAAAAGGAATAAACAATTTGTAAAGGTAGTTTACAATCTAACCTCTGCCACTCTCACCACCAAATCCAAATCATTTTTAATATAATAGTTAATAAGCAATGAAACATGTTTTCACTTATAAAGTAACTAACCCCCCCCCCACATAAATATATACAGAGGCAACAAATGTGTATTTTTAACTATATTGAGGAAGTATTATGATAAATCAATTTTACTTATCTATTAGAAAGATGAAAACCCCAATTTAAAAAAAGGCTTACTAATAAATACGTATGTAAACAATGATTTTAATATCAGTGTATTGTATGTCATTTTAAAAGACTTGGACTTAATAAGCATGGTAATGACTTAATATCAAACCAGTCACTAGGTAATCAAATATGGAAGATGTGAGCATAATTCTACTACATAATTTTATTTTGCTTATATTTAATGTAATACAGGCAACAGTAGGGTTCACAAAGCAATAGAAAGGGAAAGAAGATGGTAGTATACTGGACAATGGAAGCCAAGGGCAGTATAAAAACAAACTTAATTCATTTCCATCATTTTTTACTACTGTAAAATAAGGCAAACGCTGTATAAAAACAACATCGGAAAATCAAATGTTTGAATCTTGAAAAAAATGGATGGCTTATTCGAAAACTTCAAATTATTTGTTGGACTGTTGTATAACAAATTGCAAGAAACTATGACCGATATTTAAACAAAAACAATTTTAATAAATTCAAGCATTTGGAAGAAGTAAGTGAGCTGATTTAAATAGACATTTAAAACAAAAAGGACCATGATATTCTTCAAATGCAAATAAAAGAATGAATTAGAACTTCATCAGAGTAATTATATATAAATGATGGAATAATTCTGTTATTATAAAATCATTTAACAGAAAACACTAACTTAAGAAGTTTTAATTGTTTATGTGCTGCAAAATGATGTTTTCCAGCTAATTCAATAGTGTTGTAGGACTAACTCTTATCAGCCCAGACCATAGGAAATGTAGTAGCTTAGTACTCAAGGGTGTAAAGCCTATCAAAACATCAAATACCTCATCTAAAACAGATGGATGGCTACAGAAAGTAGAACGATAATAGATGGAAATAATATGATTCCGAATATGTTGCCAAGAAGTTTCCATGAGAAATGCATGATTTTCTGTAGCAGCTTGACTCGAACAATGATGGACTGTATCTATCAGAGACATTAGTAATTTAATTCACAAACCTTATGCCAGTTATGTTGAAAAAAGTATTGATTTGTTGTGTGATATTTTTTTTAAATTATGTATACATTTGTAGAATTTTGTATATATATATTTATTTTTTTTACTTCTGTATTTGGGAACCAAAACTTCTGTCACTCAGAAGAGTCCATTGTAGCTAAAGTTAGGAAAATGCAGGGGAAAAGGTTGTTAAGCTAGAGTTTTTATTTTTATTAAATAAAGTTTAGGTAATCCTCCCTCCATAGTGATGTGACATTAGGGGTAATTAACCAACAGAATACTTATTATAATATGGAATGAAGGTAAGACTTCATTTATTACTGTTCCATATTAAAAAATATATACTTGCTACAGGACAGAGTTTATGTTGTTTATTTTTTTTGTTGACTAATCATTGTTCATATTTGTTTATTCAGTATGAATGACTAACATTCTTGCATGGATGGTCTTTTCTATTAAACTTGTACATAATTAAGGAGGGGGTCTTCCAAGGAAAGAAAATTGCTATAGTTGGAATTAAACCAAGAAGCTACTGAATACAATTGCACATATTTTTGTTAAGTAGCTAGCTTCATAATCAGTAATACATTAAAGATCAGCCTTTCAAGCTATTGTGCATGCACTTTTTATGAGTGTTAATAATAAATGAATACTTTCACTCCCAACACAAGATATAGTATTTATGAAAGAATAAAATGAATCCACTTATTTTTTCAAATCCAAATGTATGGGCTGATCTTTAATGTATTACAATTTATAAACATTGCTTTATATAAAAATAAATGCTTATCTTCATAATCAGTATAATATTGAATTGATGATTTTTTTTCCTTTACCTACTTTGTATGTAATAAGTGTCTATTCATCTATGCCTATCATGGGAAGGGTTGGTATAATGAATATATTTAATTGTTAATATGATAGGGATATATAATTGACACACATACATGTATATAATTATTTTTTTGTTAAGAGTTTTTCAATTTTTATTTTGTTTGTAAATAAATATTGTCAATTTGATCCTCATTAAATGGGCTCTAATTTATCAAGGTTATTTTTTCTACCCGCTCATCAATTCACCACTATATGCATACATACAGACATCTTTTTATACACTATAGTACAGTTATATGATTAAATGAATCTTCTACTAGAATGGAACTCATATAAATATACTGTAATTTCTAACTAAGATAAATTCATAACTGAAGAGAGCTGAGTGCAATATTCTCCCGGGTTTGAATTCTGAGGCATGTATAAAATCCAAAAGAGAGGTGGGGTATGGATGAACTAGCTAAATTGTATCTGGATTTAATGTGTAAACCTAGAGCTAGCTGATTGGAAATAGACCTGTTCATTGGTCAGTTACTTCATCATGTCATTCTTGGCATCCCACCTAAAGACCCTAGGACTAATCATAGTTAGATGCCTTCTGATGGAAAACATGGACCACCACATATTTTGGCATAGCCAACTGTGGGGCAACCAACCATAGATTCCATCATAATGTAAACTTTCAATTTATCTATGTATTTTTTTATCTTAAAAGAAAAAATTAATAAACCTGATCATAATATCATGAAAGAAAACAACTGTATCTACTACATCATTATCTGTCAGAATCAACACAATGTTAAAAATTTTAAAAATATTGCAATTATTATAAAGAAAACATAAGATTTTAAAACAGAATTTGACACATCTATCACAAATCTACCTTGATTCATTCATATTTAAAAATATATGTAATATAGGGAGCATACCAATAGCTCAAACAAGCTCTTATTGATAAGTGCAGTAAGAGAAAGATATTTAAATTCTCGATCTAGAATATTCCTATCCTCAGACCAATTGGTTCCAAGCTTTTAGATCACCTCATTGAGGAGCTAGAACATTCAGACACTAGATTCAAAATACCAACTCAACACCTAGCACTTATTTAATATGTAACATTTAAGTAGAACATCTGAAAATTTTGGACGTGAAAAGGTCTTTAATTCCAGCTATCTAGGAATATTCTAGATAGAGATTTTAAATATCTTTCTCTTACAGCACTTATCAATAAGAACTTGTTTGAGCTGTTGATATGCTCCCTATATTACATATTTGTAAATGCAAGCTTATAAAAGCAATGTCATGCAATATATGACTTATTTTATTGATTATTATAATTTTGCCTTTAAGGCTTTGACAATGCTAAAGCTATTAATATATGGTAGATCTAAATTTGGTTCCGTCAAATATAGCTATTTAAATTAGATAGCTAAAATTAATGACATTTTTATGTCTGAAAATTTCAGATTTTCTACTTAAATGTTACATATTAAATATTAAATAAGTGCTGGATTTTGAGTTAATATTTTGGATCTAGTGGCTGAATGTTTTAGGTGAACCAAAAGCTCGAAACCAATTGATCTGGGGATAGAAATATTCTAGATAGAGGTTTTAAATTTTTTTATCTTACCATAAATAAGAGTTTGTGTGAGCTATTGATATGCTCCCTATATTACATATTTGTAAATACAAGCTTATAAAAACAATGTCATGCAATATATGACTTGCTTTATTGATTATTAAATATATATATAATATTTTTTTTCATTTTCTGAAAAAGTGTTTACACTTAGTTGATAATCTATGTGGTGCATTGTTGTGATTTACAAATCAGTTTTCAAATATTTAAAAAGGTCAAATGTGATTATTTAGAATATTATTCATTTATAAAATTAAATTAAAAGAAATCAGATCCAATTTATTGAGTTTTAGTATAAAATAAAGATTTTATATAATAATGAAGGTTAACATTTTCAAAAACTCTCATCAGGTGGAACAAAAAATTATCATATTGTTAAAGGGTTAAAATTACCTGCGATATTATTTTGTAAAAAAACACACACATAAAGCAAGTATTTTAACTTTTTTTTGTAAAATAATTACAATTAACTCCATTATCTATTTTTCTTTAGATTCCTTTATAGACAAGATAAAAACCATTTCTTACTATACAACTTCTCCATAAGAGTATAACATTGTGCTCTCATAACATAATCTAGCCAGATGACATATAAAACATTATATAATCATATTATTGTATAATTTATTCATTTATTTATCCTTTATTAGTATGTAATCACTATTTATTGTTAATAAAATTTTTATTGAAATGAACTTCTCCAATATAGTATTGTCAATGAAACACAAACAGAAAATTATTATTTTCACTTTATTTTAATCAAGAAAGAATTTGATTGGTTCCTTCAGTTTTATTTTTAGCTCAAACTAACAAAAAAACTCTATGTATCAATTTTTGATAATCACCTGTATAAGTGTGCAAAAATCCTGAGGATGTTTGTTCTAAATGATTATGCCATAGAATATCAACATTCCACTGTAACCTTTTATTTTTTAAAAATAATACTTTGCACAACTAAATTCATATTTTTTTTTCATTTTGTTTATTTGTATTTTTGGTGTTATTCTTATTTATTTATTTAATTTCATTTCTAAATTTTTTGACCCTCTATCAATTGTGATATTGTATGAAAAAAAAGTACACATTTAATT
The DNA here is from genome assembly GCA_028023455.1 of Epiperipatus broadwayi. Lineage (NCBI taxonomy): Eukaryota > Metazoa > Onychophora > Udeonychophora > Euonychophora > Peripatidae > Epiperipatus > Epiperipatus broadwayi. The sequence continues at coordinate 5,130,484 of JAQFVV010012398.1, forward strand.
TTGTTTACATAACACATTACTTTTCTTTATTTTCATTATGAAAAAAAAACATACTTCAACTCCTTGTACCATGTATCACTTGATATATGATGTGATATGATGTACCGTGACTTCTCCTTAAACAGAGTCAGGAATCTCTCAACAACCCACCCTAAACTTTCCCATAATCTGCTCCATCCCATTTCCACAACATAATCTTTGTCAACTCTATGACATTTATATCTAAATCCCCCTTATCTTTTCCCAAACTCAGCATAAAAACCAATAACCCACTTTCTGTATAATCACTTTGTTCATATTTATTCTCCCATAACTTCTTTATTTGTACCCTTGCTGCTTTCAAGCATTTACATTCAATTAACAGATGCCTAATATTTTCTATATCTTCCTTACACAATTTGCAAACTAAATCATCCATATTTTTCCATTTACATGTACATTATCTTGTTGTTAAAGATCCCATTCAAGCCTTAAACAATAAGCTACTTTCCTTATTATTATCATAAATTAACTCGCACCCAATGTTCCATTTACTTCTATATATATTTAAACTCTTTTTACTCTCAACTCCCTATTCTTCATTAATGCACTATTCTTTTATCCCATTCCTTACCACTATAACACTCAACAATCCTCCTAACACAATTATTCCATCTTTTATACAAGTATACTGATATAAATTATTTATCCAAATCCTTTGCATACTGCATTACTTTTCTCACCCATCTTGTCGGCTGACCTTTACTCATAACCCAATTAAATACTATTTTGGCTATTCTTTTATCATCCATAAACTGCAACCTACCAAACATTTTCATTTTACTTTTTGCATCTCTCATATAAAAACTTGACCAGCCCATTTCTCATTGAATTGCCTCCTTTGCTGTCCATACTTCTGTATCTAATGCATATTTCCCTACTTCACTTTGTACTTTCTCTAAATAATTTAATATCCTTTTACTAACACATAACGCATCATTATCATATGTTAACCCTGCTACTACAACTCCCTTCCATACAATTCTAGCAACATCATATTTATTATATGAAAACACTGTTAATTTCTTTACTAGTCCCTTTTTTTTTGCTTCATTTACCAATTTTTTCTCCCATTCAACCTCTTCCTGATTACTTTAGATGATTCCCAAATAACTATATCTATCCACCACACTTAACTTTTCAGTAGTGATATAACAGCTCCCCCAAGGGTCAACAACTATCCTTAAGCACCTGTTAAATGATTACTGAATACTTTATAAACTTTATATTTTATATTTATATAACTTTTAAAGCATTTTATTATCAATTTAATTTATTTTTATTCTTTTAATTATTCTATTAAAATTTTATTGATGCTTTACTTAATTATAATACAATTTCATTTATAATTTTTTAAATAATTTTACTTTTAACCTTACCTTCACCTAACATTTAAATTTTGTAGCTGACAATTTTTTAATTTTTTTTTTAAGTTTGTATATTTACTTCTTTTCTACAATTATTATTTATTCTACTTCTTTAATTTATATATATATTTATTTAACTTTCATGAAATTAAATTTTATAAAAGTAATGTCTTCAAGTTTAAATAAAGATTTCAGTTTGAAGACATTAGTTTTATAAAATTTAATTTCATAAAACTTAAATAATTAAATATATAAACTTAAGAAATTGAATAAGTAATAGCTACAGATGATACTCCCAGATGAAGTTAATATACAAAGTAAAAGTTAAAAAATTAAAAAAACTATCAAGTACAAAATTTGAAAGTTAAGAGAAGGTAGGGTTAAAAATAAAATTATATAAAGTATACAATTATAAATGAAATTATATTATAATTTAAAAATGCATGTATAAAAGTATAATAGAATAATTAAAATGATAAAAATAAATTAATAATAAAGAGTTTACAAGTTATATGAATTTAAAGTAAAAATTATATAAAGTATTCTATATAAAGATTTAGATAAAAAAATAAATAAATTAATATTTATTAGATATTCAAAAATTTATATAGATATATTTATTGGGTAAAATATAATTGTATTTTGTATAATCTATTATAGATGTATAGAGTGTTTTATATATAGTGTATTATATTTGTAGTTATATATTAAAAAATATAATTATGTAATCATATATGTTTGAATACTGACACTCTGATGAAGACTGCTGATCATTTGAAACTGTAAAGAAATATTACCAAGGAATAAATAAAGGTTATTACATTGTAAAAAGTGAATAAAGAGAAGTATATTAAATGCCATTACAGTCAATACATAAAGGTTGAAGAAGTGAAGAAAATTATAAATCCTAACCAGTCATTGCAGATTAGATTCAGAATATCAGTTTGGTTTTTAGTAAAGGTTGACTGCCTAGAATATATATTTTCTGGTTATAGATAACCATATACATTCCATAATGTCTTTGAAAAGTGACTGAGATAACATATAGTAAGATCTTGTCAATTTATTTTTAAAATAGCTTGGATCCTATTTAGTTCATTAGGCAACAATGTTACTATTCATTACTAATAATTGTAGTGGTGTTTATTAAATCTGATATCTTTGATAAAGTATTAGCATATGTTACCCTTTTCATCTCTAAGTGATATGGTTTTTAATGTTAATGATACTATATTTGGCCTAGTGCAATTATATTAATTTAACCATAATTTTTTGATTAAACTCAAAAAATGTCACATGTTCAACCCAATCTTGATTAAGAGATGGATTACTTTTGATTGTAAGTTGTAAAACACCAAATCTTTTATTTAATTCCAATGATATTTTCATAATGTTATAGAATGTAATGTTTTCTTAACATCTGGCTATCATTAGGATCATTTTCATTTTTCTGATGAAAAACATCTATATTTTGTTGTTAAATCACTGTTTGCATTTATCATGATCCACTACAAAATACAAAAAGATCAACTCTCTTGAACCATCACTGTCCCCATGATACACATTGATTTTTGTTCTTTTTCTTTAGATAGACTAACTTCTAGAAAAAAATTAAGATTTTTCTTATTACATGCATAACAGATTTATAACTTTAACATTTGAAGATTGTATAAGTTTTTTGGTTACCTGTCTTATGTTGTGATTGGCTGCAATAATAAAAAATATATTGGAGATAGCTTTTCTAACTTAATTACTACAAGAGCACTTCCCTTTGGAGAGACTTTTTCAATAAAGAAATCTTATTGATGATGGTGATGGATTTGGATTTCTCATACCCTCATATATAATTCTAGAACTGATTTATAAGCTAAATATTTTCTCACATCCTTGAAAGTAAGAACAAGTTTAAAGAATAGTTGTTAATGATTCTGAGCATACAATATGCCCCTTAGAAATTGTTTTAATGATATATTTGAGGAAATAACCAAAAATATGGTTTGGCTAAATTATAAAATTATTTATTTCTTGAATAGACTCTGTTATAAAACAATTACTGAATCAGGACTTTTGGAAGGTGGATTTTAAGTAGTTACTATTTTTATTACTATTGCTATTCTAATTAAAGAAGTTCTGCCACTCTATTCACCATTTCATTTGCTAAAAACTCCATTTCATTTCTTATGAAATGGTAATTAAATCAAAAATTAACTTACACAAACAATGTTATCATTTAATAATATCAGCAAAAAATGTTAAAATATAGTTTTAGTGCAATTATTGTTAATTACTGGCTTCAAATAAAATTTGTTTTTAATAAATTGTACTGAAATTGTATAAAAATAATTTAATTTCTAATCAAACTTTTTTGTCAATATGCCAAAAAATTGACTTTTTTAAAAATACAATTGTAGTAGGGGTTTGATTTCTTGCAATATAAAATCATATTGATATCAACATAATCTTGACAAAGATGAATACTATTTCATCGAAACATTAGAAACTAATATAAAATAATACAGATAAACACATATACATGTAGGATACGTTAGCTTCTGAAAGTGCTAATGAAACTAATTATATTATGTTAGTCATATGTCTAACGTAAGAACAATTCCTTAATTATAAAAAGAACTAATAAAGTTGATAAATACTTTGCTTATTAATGTGGAAATCATTAATTAAATTATAATCAGTGATTTCAGAAAATAATAGCAAGATTCAAAATAAAAAAAAAACGGGAAACTATTAAGAGGTCTTCTTGGAATCATTGTTTGTATATATAATAGTCAATCATTAAAGTAGGAGGATAGAAAATTGAAGAGCCAAAACAGAAGGTGACTGAAGACCTTCAGTGGAATGGATAGTTCCTAGTGCAGTTCATTCTGTAAGCATCAAAGTGAGTCTAGGATTAATCCAACTATATTATTTTTTGATAAGCCAAAGTGCTAAGCTATTCTATGATTAATTCAGATTGTGATTGAATTATCATGTTTTAGATAGCTAACATTAAGATTACGTTTGTATTGCATGTATATTACAGATTATTTGAATGTACAACTCACTCAGATCATAAATAAATTATCACTAATTACTAATTTTCAGCAGAAGATCTCATTTATTAATTTATTTGTGTCTAATGGTAAATAAAACTTGGGCCATGCATTACTGCAGAGACATACATAACTATTGAAACATGATAAACAAATATTGGATACTGGAAATTATATATATAAAACTAAGAATCTGAAGTCAGATAACTGACCACAAGTTTAATGTGCCAGAATGGATAAATGGACAACAGAGAATTGATTGAATGTAATTGTTGTGAAAAATCAGAACATGCAGTTAAAATTTGCAAATTAAAAAAATAAAATTGTAGATAATTACAAAAAAAAAAAGTGATCTGATGAGAGTTTATAAAAATAACCAAGTTGAAAGAAAAAATTGTCAACATCTAATATTAGTTAAGAAAAATAACTCACACGTAAAATAAAGAATGCAAATGTTAGTGACTAAATAATGCTTTCAATTAAAATATATCCATGGAAATTGACAGTGGCTCAGGAATATATTTGATTGCATGTAAAACTCATAATAAAGCAATTGAAATAGAAAAATCAAAACTAATAGAAAAAGATGTAAATAAAAAGAAAATTTAATATTAATGGAAAAGTTTTTGTACTAGTGCAGATAAATTAAAAAATTTAACACTTGCCATTTATATATTGTTAATGGCAAAATCAATTGTATTATTGGAAGATATTGGTTTTTGTCAATGGACATCAAAATAATTATTATAAAGAAATACATATGTTTCCATTAGTAATCTAAGGGAAATCAAATCAAACCAGTTGAATTACAACTGAAAGAAAATACAAAGTCCAAGTTGTGCACATGAAGGAAAGTGCTACACATTTAGCAAGCAAAACAGCTCAGAGCATTAAAAGATTTAACTAATAAGGGAATATTAACACCCATATCGTAAATAGGAATCTCAGCAATAGAAAAAAATATTAGATAAAAACCAAGAACCAGTTTGTCAATGTTATGCAAAAATTTCATAATGGGACAAGCCATTTGGTCAGAGAATTTTTAAAGAAAAAATTGTGTACCAGGCAAAATAGTTCAATTATTATTAAATAAAATTGTACCTATTTGATTGGAAGCAGAAACAGACTTACATTGTCACATCAACCACGTAATTTAGGATCAATTCAGGGATAAATGGAAGAGTAGCAAACAAGTAATTATAGCAAGAGAAATACATGTAAATTCAGAATTCAAAGTTAATGAGAATGAAGGGAAGCTACTGCTCATGAGGGAAATAACCCAGAAGCAAAATTATGTAAATCTCAAACATTAAGAGAGCAGCAAAAATATTTAAAAGAGTACATTATGTGACCAAAAGGCTAAGTTCTTTGAAATAAGAGGATAAATGTTATAATATAAAAGCTACTTTGTCTTTTTAAGATTTTTAAAAAATCAGATTAATCATAATTCCTTAGTAGAGGAATTAACTATGTCTGAGGTAACTGGGGAAGTTCACAAATATCACACTTATTAATATGGAATCATTAATTAAATTGCAATTAGTGATTTCAGAGAGTGATAACAAGATTCAAAATAAAAACCAAAAAGCAGACTGCTAAGAAACCTGATTGGAATTGTCATTTATGTGTATAATAACTTGCTGAAGTGGAAGGATTTCGCAGAGTTAAGATGATGTAACTAAAGACCTTCAGCAGAAGTCACTAGTTCCAGTATTGTTCACCATTGTAGGTGCCAAAGTGAATCTAGAATTGTAGAGGTGGATTCAATCTTATTATTTTATAAGTGTAAGGGCCAATCTATTCTGAATATTTTATATAGCTAATATTAAAATTGCTTATCATATAATTTGAAGCTCCAAGACACTTAGATTAGAACTAAATAATCACTAATTACTAATTTCCAATGGTACGTCTCATTTATTAATTTTAGGTCACAGAGCCTTATGTTATTATAAAGACATACATAGCAATTTACAAATAGATATGAGTAACACATTATTAGTTTTCACATTTATTTAATTCTAATCTGTATTGATTTGCTCATTGTTAGCACTATTATATACACAATTCAATACAACATATATGGAAAGAATTGTATGATTAACATAAATATAAAATGCTAGGGGAAAGAGATGAGAGTGTACTGTATATAACTGAAGATGGGTTCTTGATTATATATATTGTCTAGTTTTTCAACCGGACTTAGAGTTCTCACTTAAACTGATTAAGGTTAGTAATTAACTATTTTAACATTACATGACCATCATTTCTTTTCCTTAGACAAGCTACTAATACAGTAGAAGACTCTCTCCATATAATAATTCCATCTAGTTCAAGCAATAATAATCATTATATGACAGAAAGTTTGTCATTAAAATCCCTATCTAGTGCCTACTCATGTAATATCTTCATATTAGTTTTTAGTTTATGACTATCATCAGTGAGAAGTGGTGGATTTGAAAGCAATGCATTTAGATTTTTAAATATAATACTAATACATCCCTCCAGTAATTATATTTTACACAGAGGCAAAACTCTTCATACAGTAGCACCAATCAGTGCAAACTAGAGTAATCAATGGATGCAAGAAGGTTTGTGCATAAAATTCCTATGTTGTGCCTACAAATTCAATATCCCCTGACTAGTTTCTAACTTGTGGCTTTCATCAATGAGGAGCCTTGGATATAGTCACATAGGTCTGAACTCTGTTCAGCAACCATATATTTTGGTGTCTGTTTCCTTAATAACCACAGTCAACATAATTATATTGTGCAGGATCAGGAATATTGGATGATAAAGCACTAGATAAGGATTTTATGCACAAACTTTTCTGCATCCATTGATTACTCTGGTATGAACTGAGTGATGCTACAATTTACCTCTGTGTAAACATCTTGTGTAAGTATAAAAAATGGTGATCATGTGATGTTTATTGGTTTACAACTATATTTTACCTATTTAATCAACTATAAAGCAATGAGCCCAAACTGAAATCACAATAATGTTTTGTTTTTGCTCTAAGATAATTTTCCTCTACTAACACACACAGATCTGAATCCAGTAAACTATCTCTATATGTTGGTATCTTTGGCTTTTTTATAACCATAGTCACCAATATCCTTTGACTGGATTGATATTAAGCCATTAAAACATTACATGACAGCCATTTCTTTTCCATATACAAGCTATTAAAATAGAAGCATCTCTCTCCATATTCTAGTGTATAATCTAGTGGATGCTACAGTAGAATCTAGTGGAGGATACAGTAATAATCAATTAATATTAGAAGGGTTTATGCATTTAAATCTCTATCTAGTATCTAATTATCTAAGATTCCCAGATTAGGTGTAAGACTTTTCATGGATGACAGCCATAAACTAGAAACAAATCTGATATTGGATAAGTAGGTACTAGACAGAGATTTTAATCATAAACTTCTGGCACCTATTGATTACTATAGCTTGCACTAGATGGCACTATCATATGGAAAGAGTGGCTACTATTTTAATAGCTTGTACAATGAAAAGAAATGGCTATCATGTGATATTTTAATCCAGCCAAAGGATGTTGATGGTTATGGCTATAAAAAAGCTAAAGGACACCATCTATGGAGATATTTTACTGGGTTCAAATCTGTATGATTATAATAACAAATTAGCTTGAAAACACTTGAAAACATTATTGTTTTCAGTTTGTATTCATTACTTTATAATTGATTAAATAAATGTAGGGCATTTGAACTCGGACTTTCAAGCAACCTTCAACTATCTCATACTACTAATGCACATGACCAGAGAAAAGATAAATAATGACCAATATACATATTCCATGCTGAACCAGCACTCATCAGTTGGTCCAGATTATCATCTCTCACACACATATATAATCAGTGCTCAATTTATATTAAGATAGAAAATCTTTATACTTTAATGTACAGGCTTCAATCTACTCCAAACTCCAACTCTTCAGCCATCCACACCATTGAAAATCTGATGATACAATGCCCAAATCCCATGCTGAAGCCAATATTGTTGTTATTCCCATGTTGACCTCAAGTCACTCTGACTCCTCATGTATAGAACAGTATCCATTTAAATATATAGAAGAGGGATGGGCAGAATTCAGGCTTAATGTGTAAGATTTGAAATATATGCATTTTTATACCTGAAACTTAATTGTAAATATAGGAGATTTGAACTCAGACTTTCAAGCAACCTTCAACTATCCACACTATCTCATACTACTGATACACATGACCACACACATGTAGAAAAGATAAATAATCATCAATATACATATTTCATGCTGAACCAGCACTCATCTATTGGTCCAGATTATCATCTCTCATACACATATAAAATCAGTGCTCAGTTTATATTAAGATAGCACTGATTATATATATGTGTGGGAGTTAATCTGGACCAACTGATGAGTGCTGGTTCAGCATGAAAGACATATATTGGTGATTATTTATCTTTTCTACATGTGTGTGGTCATGTATATCAGTAGTATGAGATAGTGTGGATAGTTGAAGATTGCTTGAAAGTCTGAGTTCAAATCTCCTATATTTATAATTAAGTTTCAGGTATGAAAAAGCTTGTATTTCAAATCTTACACATTAAGCCTGCATTCTGCCATTCTTCTTCTATATATTTAAATGGATACTGTCCTATACATAAGGGGTCATAATGACTTGAGGTCAACATGGGCATAACAACAATATTGGCATCAGCATGGGATTTGGGCATTCTATCATCAGATTTTCAATAGTTTGGATGGCTGAAGAGTTGGAGAAGATCGAAGCCTTTCCATGATAGCATAAAGATTTACTATCTTAATATAAACTGATTACTGAATGTATATATGTGTAGGAGATGATAATCTGGACCAACTGATGAGTGCTGGTTCAACATGAATTATGTATATTGGTGATTATTTATCTTTTCTACATGTGTGTGGACATGTGTATCAGTAGTATGAGATATTGCGGATAGTTGAAGGTTGCTTGAAAGTCTGAGTCCAAATCCCCTATATTTATAATTAAGTTCCAGATATAAGAATGCCTGTATTTTAAATTGATTAAATAAGTAAAAAGTAATTACTGGAGGATGCATTAGATCTAAAGGTCCATTTGCCTTGTTCTCAGATCCAAGACTCCACACTGATGACAGTCATAAGCTAGAAATTAGGCTGTGGATGAGCATGCACTAGATAAGGATTTAAATGTGCAAACCTTCTGCCATTTATTGATTACTATAGCTTGCACTAGATGACACCATCGCATGTAGATCACATCACATCTAATATGATTAATCATTTTGTAAGCTTTATCCTGTTAAAACTTTTTAATAACGATTTATAGTTTAGTCAGAAAAGTTAGTTTGAGCTTCGTTATTTTATTCTTAACAATAAATTCATTAACTTTTTTTATTTGGAAATACAAATTGTTAAATGAAAGTAAAAACTATATATACAATTGGGGAATTGGACGAAATTAGCTAAATACTAAAAATAATACTTCGTATTTTTTTTACTGTTTGTTATCGAAAATATATGTCTTTATTGAAGTGTTATTTTTTGTACCTTAACTTTTTATTACAATTGTGTTTATTCTTTTTATCTGTTGGAAACCGAATGGATTATAAAATATTACTCGTTTAATCCAGATTGTCGTAGAAGTCACGAATTTTGCGAGACTTCCGCTTTTCCAATCGTGGCGCCTTCTCTCACAGAAATGGCGTAATGCTTTATCTAAATCGGATCCGACAATTTTTTAATTCAATAAATTCTGGTAATATTTTCTATATGTGACATTGTAATTATAAATGGCATCATTTTAATCAATTATGTAATTTAGACCAGGTGCTATCTAGTGGATGTAGATCATTATGAATGTGCAAAGTAATTTTTTATGAATAAATATTTTATCTTTTTGTTAGTTATTTCATTGTTTTAATTACTAGTCGTGGGTTTTTCTTCAGATAATAGTCAAAATAAAACAGTTTAATGATTTGTGGTCCAGAGAAACTTTACACCTGATACAATAAAGAATTTACGATCAATGATATTGTTCAGCACTAGCAAAAAGAATAAACTTTATTTTATCTTGCTTCATCATTGGTAATTTTCACATCAATTTTGTGATTGTAAAACTTTTTTTTTTTACAATGAACTGGTAAATAGAAATTAATCTCAACTAGTTTGAGTTTCCCCTTGTCAAGTTTGATTGATCAAAATGAAAGAAAAAATTCTAGTTTTACTCTTTGCCTGTTATTTTGGTATCTAAACATCATTTAACTTCGTAACCATTTGTTAGGATTACTGACATGGTAAAGGAAATTGCTTTTAGAAGCTGCCATGATCGAGTGATGCTTGCCATGTAGAATGCTTTAGATAAGTCAAATTTTATTCATAAGATTCTATGCCTGAAAATGCTAGCTTGTTGCTTAGTTACACTATACAGCACACAAAAGTCTCGTATATATTTTGTATGTAAAATATTTACTAATTAAAAAATAAATTATATACAAAATATGAAGAAAATATGGTGTAAGGCTTTTAAAATTCTTTTTACTTCCTTCACTTTTTTAGGTAAAATTTTTTTATGATTTTATATTTCATCTAAGCAAACATTTTAAGTGTAATTCAGATTACAATTGCAATGCTAATGCATATTCTCAAAATGTTATTACATGCACAAAACTATAATCTGTTAATAGTGCCCCTTTAAGAAAGATGAATCTTGGATATTGTGCTTATCATATATAATAACACAGCAAAGGTACATCCACTTTTTCTTTTAAAATATATATGTTCTACAATAATATCAACAAATAAAAAATCCTCCTCCTTTTTCTTTTCAAAAACTTTATTTTTTTATCTCAATACTGACCAAATTCATTAACTATAATGACAGCTATACAATAGGAAGAAGATGATATTTATTTAAAAACTTTGTATTCAAAAGTTTAAATTGTGGTAATTGAATTTCGTTGAACAGGAACTGATTAATGCTATTTTTATTTTTAAGAACTTAAGCAGATATTGAATCACTACTTCTCTTGATTTAGAGAACTTTTACTAATTAATGCTTGTAGTGTAGATATTGTACTGAAGTAAATACACAGGCATTTGTTTATTGTGCTATTGATTACATTTGTAGCAAGTAAGCAAGAAATTGAGCCAAGTTGTGAATAAAATGTAAGTGCATACAATATATTTATAAAATGATTAATGAATGCAAATGTGTAGATTGAAACTTTAATTAATAATTCTGTATGATGGTTTTGAGAGTTTTACTAAAATAAATATTTAATCATCACAATTTTATAATCCTAAGTATTACTTTTCTCATTGTATCGTACGTGATCTAAATATTTAGCTAATTTAAAATTTATACATTCTAAGTTACATTATGCTACAATTTTCTACTCTTATTTAATTGGTAATAGTTTAAAGTTATAATTAAATGAAAAGTTGCTATACATAATAATCCAACCTTTTCTGTAAAGTTCATGTAATATAGCTATTGCATTCATATGACTTGAATCAAAAATATTTTTTATGCCATCTTTAGCTTATTTTGGGAATTAGTGTAAAAAATCGAATTGGTTTTTGATTGCTTGCTTAAGGAGCATAACCATACTAAGAATCTAAGACCATCTCAGCTGTGCTCAGTACTTATATAGAAACAAGCTTGCAGAATTAATTCATTTGCATCATTTTATTTACAAACACAAGAATGAATGTAAAAGAAAGCAAATTTATGTATTTATAAATTGGGTAATATATTGGAAACTAGAGGAAGAGGCTACAAGAAGTTCATAATATCAGAAATAGAAGAGAATAGGTCCTTTTGTATTTGCAATCATCAAGAATTGGGATACAATTGTTGTAACATAAGTGATAAAATTATATTAATTAGATTGGAACTAACCTCATCCATTTCTTATTGAGATAATGGGAAACAATATTTTTAGTAATAATATTTTATTTCCAATTTTTCTTTTTTTTTATGCATTTTTTTTCTTTTCTAGTTTTTTTTAATAATAAATCTAATATATCTAAATTATGAAATTTTATAAACTGCCTAGTTGTGTATTTCTCTATCCATTCTCTTAGCAACTAATTCTTTATTTAGCTTTTAGAATAACGTTTTTTTTTTTTTTTTTGCATTAAGAATATATTTTCAAATTTACATTCTGCTATAATAGTTTTTGTTATATTAATGAAATAGGGAATGATTATTTTATTCAATTGTTTAGAGCTATGTTTACTGACTACATTTGTCCAATCGCACACTATAAAAACTTTTACAAATCCTTTTATATATTATGTTCAAAACTATTTTTTTTAAAGATAAATTAGCATCAGTTTTAGATTATACTAAATATTAGTATTTAAGGCACATATGTAGTATGCTGTTTCAACAAAAAAAAAACCCACTTGTATGAGTTATCAATGATGAGAGCTTGTAATTCTATTAATTCAGTTTATTATTTATCATATTTTTTTATTGTTTTTTTTAATAATTTTTTCATTATATAATAATATTTATGAAACAAAAATTAATTAAAATATTTTTAAATTTTTAATTGCTCAAATGATTTTAAAGCAGGCATCAAAATGTATGGGTTTTAGGATTTTTTTTTTTTATATTCAATCTATTGCTAAATTGCTTAAAACTGATCTTATGATATACTAGAGTTATAATTCTTTTGAAAACATGATGTAAAAGAGCATATAAATTATTATCTCAAAGTTGAAAGTATTAATAGATTGTTGAAAGCAATTGGAAATATGTTTATATAATTATTCTGTTATTATGTTCAGTTGTGCATATCTGAATTCTAAGATAGCCAAATAACAATTTCCAATAAATGTCACATTTTAAATTTGAAGAAATTTTGTGGATATATATTTTGGCATTCCTAACAATATAATTTTCTATATTTATCAAATGATGAACTTAAAATTATTTAATTACATTTTTTAAAATACATGCCTATCATGTATTCTTAAATATCTGATTCTTAAATATAATTTACAATTCAGAAGTTAGCTGTTATATTTAATGGGTCTAATATTTTATTTCATTGAGAGTCCAAAAGAGGCATTATTTCTCATGGGCTTTTTATTTTTTTAGACTAGTTTTTGTATATCTTTATTTCAATACCATCTATGCTGAGAAGAGTAAGAAAATAAAAAAAATTTTCATCCATGCATATAAATTTCTTTAATTTTTTAAATCATTTGTTTAACACACTTGATTACCATATTTACTTACGGATTCTTAAACACTGGTCATGGAATTTGCTTCTGATCATATATATCTGTATATGTGGGTTAGACATTGAGCGTATGCAGGCCACATATATATCTAATAGGTGAGCCTTGAAAGTTAACAAAGTATATATATAATCATGTATAATCAATTATCTTATATATCTTTAGTTTTCAATTAAAATATGGTTTCGTAATTGCATTGAAAAGTACTCAGTAGTTAGAGTGTGATTAATGATTATCACAATGGACTTGGGCTCTCTAGTGATTAACATCCTAATATGTTGATCTACTATTAGACCAATAATTTTATTTTAGTGAAGTCATTTATAAGCCATTTTTGGTATTTTTTATTTAAAAAATATAGCGTTTCATGCCTCATTTACCTGCATTAAACATTGACAAACTCTCTATTATTCACCATCTTAGAAACAAATACGCATTGTCATCCGGATTTGTTGATGTTCTTAATGCATATATATTTGATTTTAGAGCAAATATCAAGGTCAGCACTGTTTAATTTAATTATCTGAAGGATCACCTAATTCTTTGATTTAGTATATTAAATAAGTCCTTGCTTGGAGCATTTAGCACAGGGATAGAATGGTGGACTTATGAACTAAATATTTCTGAATTGATTCTTTGTCAGATAAAGTAAATAGGAAATTTCAGCTTGATCAATTGAATGGACCTATTGTGTTAAACCTGGCATTTGACATCAAGCATCATATGATCTTAACAATTAATTATACAATGTTTAATGATTTGGTTCTTTTATAAAACAACCAAAACTTTTTTTATAAATATTTGTGAGCAATTGTTTATATCTTATTTTGGTATTCTTCATTTCTGATAAAACAATGATATAGAACTGATTAATAAAGTACTTTTATCCATATTTCAATTTATTGACTCTTTTTTACATTTTTTTTTGTCCTCATGTGTCATAGCATCAGCCGGGAAGCGAACCCGCTAACCTGGGACAACTGCTTGTAAAGCAGCTGTTGCTGACCTCTCGACCACCAATACTTGACTCTTTTTTACATTTAAAATGTAAATTGGTGTAATCTAGGAGTGTACTTCTCTTTTTTAGAAAATTTTACCTTTGTGAAGATAAAAATTACAGTGGTAATTTTTTAGCAAAAAGTTTTTGTTTTATTCTGAGATGAATATATTGTTTGTATTGTGTCTTTATGATTTTTAATTTGTGATTATTTATTTTAGGAATTAGTCTCATTTTTTCTACCAAATGATAGTTTGACACATTAATTCTATTTTTTTTTTTCTCAGTTGGTAATTTTAAGAATCTCTATTTCCTGAATTTGCTATTCTTATCACTGTGCAGATATTATTTAATTAATATTGTATTTTATAAATAATTTTTAATATTATTTTCAGTAAAAGTGAATTGTATTTTTTAGCTTGTAGACATTCTACGCTAAATGAAGTCAATCATTTGCTTTTAAATGCAAAGAACTCTCAGATAAAATTAAGTAAGTTCTAAATTATTTTAATTTATTACACAAAAAAAAATATGTTAATTTTTTGCACAAGAAGCCGTTGTAATTAGGAAATATAATTTTAAATTTTACAATGACTTTGTTTTTAGAAGGTAATGAAAATTATTTTTGCAATATTATAATTTGCAACTAATTCTAGATTTTTATAGTAATGATAAATTAGATATGAGAAAGGATATTAATTTTCATTAATTTGACATTTCATATCCAATTACTAATATTTTATTTACTGCCTGTATCATAACAATTATTTGAATCTAAAACAAAACATTGTTGACCCAATAGTACAGATTGATACTGATCTTAATAAAATGATTGAGATAATTGAAAGATTGATGAACAGTTTTGAAATCAGTACTTCAAGGAAATAATATTACTTGATTACCACTACTTATAATTTTCCATTCCTTGCAACTCTTTAAACACAGATTATTTTACTATTATTATGTGTCATTTTGGGTTCATTAAAATAATAATAATAGCTCCAAAATTGTGATGCTAAAACAACTTTTAGTAAGAAGTTATAAGCAATGCAATCAAGAGTTGTCACTGGGCATAATATTCTATTGTCTCATTAATTAACATTCCTTTAGGCAGGGATCTTACATACAGGTCAGTAAAAACTCCTGATATTTATATATGGCAGTTTTCCAGAATGATTTATATTTTCTTCATTACCAATACATTGCTATGATGTACCAAGCCCATTCATCTCGTCAATGAACATTCATCTTTAATTATTAACTTTTCAGAACATGAAATGTTTTATCAATAAATCAGATTACCATTTTTTTAAAATGATTAAAATCCAGTCATAATTTAAAGTTTAGATTTAGTTTCATTAAATATCCACTCTGGAAATATTATATTTTGAAATAATTCTGGTATGTTTATAAATATATATTTTTACATTTAAAGAAAATATATCTCTATATAAAGACATTTGCTAGGATTTTTTTTATTGCTAATGTTTGAAACATCACTTGGTTGCTGAATTTTAATGAGTGATCTAAGAAGGCAAAAGATTGTCGCTACTTTACATAATTAATTTTAAAATTAGCTATTGTCTTTGTTAGCACAATCGTCAGTTTTGTTATGGGTATTGTAACTGATCTTCACCTGTTTTGATATATCATCAGTCATTTTAATTTTCCCTCATACACATTTAGTGTATAATTTAATTAAATAAGATGATAATATTCAGTTTTTTTTGACACTTATAACAATTTTATTTTTTCATTTGTTTTCTCATTCAAATTTTTTTTACCTATTACCATCTTATTTTCTATATAAGAATTTTTAAAGTCTTTCTAATCATATTTATTCTTATTATATTATATGTGTAAATACTAAATACATTTCATATATAATTGTTTCATTATTATAGCTATAAGTGGGGGGAGGGGTCGGAATGGCAGGGATAATTTATTTAAAAAATAATGGTTCATAATTTTGACTTTTGTATTTGTCACTGAATATCATTGTCTAAAATTATTATGCCTTCAATAGTTTAATATAATGCAATAAAGATAAATATTGGTGGAACATTAGATCTGACTTTTAGTAGATAAGTAACTAATAAGGAATGAGGTAGACAAAAATGATAGGAAATAAACATTTCTATAACTCGAACTGTAACAACATCCATTAAAAAAAACTTGTTGCAAAAGTGCAATATAAAACTTCAGGAATCAGAACCTCGGCTATAAAAATGTAAACTTGAATCAGCTGTATTAATCCTAACTTAGTTAAAACATTTTGTCATTAATTAAAAAAGGATTAGGTTTCATTGCTAGCTTGTTTGAAAGCTTTTCCGTTAGATACTATGTGCATGAATGTTTATGTGATGGCAAGAGTAAAAGAGAGAATATTTTTCTGTGAAGAAATATTTAAAATATTTTATTAAAAACAAATGTAAATTCTGTAATTTAAGAACTTTTCTTGGTAAGGCTTTATTCTTTCATAAATACTATATCTTGTGTTGGGAGTGAAAGTATTCATTTATTATTAACACTCGTAAAAAGCCCATGCACAATAGCTTGGAAAGGCTGATCTTTAATGTATTACAATTATATTTATAGTAAAATTAAACAAATTGCAAGGTGATGATAATTCTGTGAAATGAGGTTTTGTCTGTCTGATGTGTTTCATTTTTAAGTATTCACTTTTATTAAGAGCATCATTAATGATTGCAATTTTTATGACTATTTTAATTAATTGAGTTAAATTAATTAGTATTGTATTTTAAACTTTACTAGTAATATTTTCACTCAGATATCTGATATTATGTAAATTTGTCTTTAAATACATCAAAATAAGTTCAAATAGTTTTTATTGATGCTAAAAAATTTTTTAGTTAATTTTTCTTATACATTTTTCTGTATATATATATCATCTTTTTTTAAATGTTTTAGTCACTTGATTCTAATTATCTTTTTTTTTTTTTAACATATATATATTTTTGACTAGAATACAATTTTTTTATTTCACAGTAATGTGTATTTTACCATGGTAAATTATTTTCTTCATCTCACAGGCCAAGAAAATATTTTTGTTAATCGATTAACAATCACATACACATACATGTTGATAGCCTTTTTTATGTATAATCTTAGCTAATCTTAACCCAATATGTATTGTCAGTTAATTCATATTTCAGAAATATTTGTTTATGACATTTAAATAAAATGTAATGATTTTTCCATGATTTATTTATCTATTAAAAATGTGTGTGGTTTTTTTTCTGTTCCTTGTCTTCTACAATGCTTAAGTTCACTTGTGATTTCATTAATAGCTTAATCCATTATTTGAATGAATAAAGCATATGATTATGTATTAACTATTTTTAGATATGTACAGGCTAACATAATTTTTGAGAGTCTCTGTAACAAAAAAAATAATATTAAAAATTATATTTGTTGTGAATCTCTTATAGATGGTCAAAACCATGGGCATAGTTTTACAATATATGAGTAAAAAATATTATTTTAATTTAACTTCTTATCACTTTACAGTGCTATTTTAAATATTTAACATTAAAATTATATTTTTATTCATACAACTAACAATTATATATTGTACTAAAATGCAAATTAAATAATATATATTTTAAAATTTAATTTACAGAGAAATTGTGAATTTGGCACCTTAGGAATATGACATCTCTCTCATCAGTGATAAATATATTTTTATTGTGAGGTCAAACCTTTCACACATTTTACTAATCCAGATTAATCTGGGACCTTTGTCTTCATCTGTGAATAGTTTTCTTAACTAAATATTGGATAACTCATTGAATTGGTTATGGGTTAATTCCTTGAAAAGAAAATTCAAGACTTTCTTAGAAACTCTCTGCTACTTAAAAAAAAAAAATTCAAGTTACAATGGGACTTGAACTTTAACTTGCAGAAGTAGCAGACAAATGCATTCTAACCATTAATGTTATATGTCCCCTTCAATGTTAACATGCATTAATATTTGCAGGAAGTGAAAGCAGACTTGAAATAAAAAACAATGATTAATGGAATGATTTTTTACAAAGCTCTTTTCAAGGAAAATGATATGAAAATACATTGCTCTAATACAGTATTTTTATTTTTCTGATATAAGAAAAAAAATTACGAGTTCTAAAAGTTTCATGAACTTTAGACACGGTATAGCAATTAATTTGGCTCTGCCTTATAGATACAAAGTTCACCCATACTATTGCATTTTACAAATTTTTATTTGTATTCATTTTACAAATTTACTGTGCAGTAAAAAAAAAAAAAATTTTCTGTGTATATTTTTTAAACTTTGATATAATTTTGAATTTCATTAATGTATAAATTTCAACTTTGATTGTGGAAATATAATATATAGTCATAATAATCAAAAATGATTGCTTATATATTCAGTTTTCTGTTGAATAGTCATGATTACACTAATTCCTTTTATAAATGGTTTATTAATAACTTTCATTATTGTATTTTTATTAAAAGATTTTGAGCTGAACTCACTTTTACTACCAAAAACCCAGCAATTCTTAAATTGGTTTGTAGATCTCTTTGGATCAGTGATGTCCTTACCAAGGGATCTGCAGAAGCTTGAAGAAATATTTTGGGCTTTTACAATTAAAATAGAGTTAATGGGCACTTGTTTGTTTCTATAACTTATTGATTCCATTAAAATCAAACAAAAATAAAAATGGTTTTTAAAAAGGTTAGCCAAAAAATGTACTCAGACTTTAGAGTTTTAAATCTTGAATTAAGTCTTGATGTTCCTTTCATGTAGGTAACTCTAAGCTATAGTTCTGATAGCCTGTAAATTTAAGATGATCCTCAGGATAGAAAGGAGGATTACATCAGGAAAGAGGTTGAAAAGTATTAGTTTATAAAACAATGATAATTATGGTATTTGTGGTTTTTTTTTTACAAATTTTGTGTTCTTACCTATCAACTTATACAACATATATCACACGGAGTTCCCATATAAATAGAGGAATTATTATCACTCTATCTTTATTCGGCATGTTTTCACTTGATCATGATTGGGTTAATGGATGTAATAAAATCTTTCTGCTTCGTGAAAAGGAAGCTTCATGGACAAGAAGTTTATAAAATACCATTTCACATTACTTAAATTTAAAAAAAGTCTGCATGTTCATACAAAAATATACAAAAATAATTTTAAAACCTTCTGCATACAGGAAGCCACCATTATAATTTATAATAAAAAATAGTTTGTAATCATTTGAAATCAGAATGCTACATTTTAAAATATAAACCACGCTACAATAAAAATTTAATGAAAATGCAAATTTAAAAAAAAATATTTCATTTGTCAAAGGAATTTAAGAATGATTTTCAATTTGAAGGTAAATTGCTTTTTTTTAATTTTTTTATTCTATCTTTTTTAAAAAAAGTAATGTATAATTTTTTTTCTCTTTAATTAAGATTAATAGCTGAAAACAAAATTTAAACATTCACTCTTAATAAACTTCTCCTTTTAAAACTTTAAAAAGTAAAACTGATCAATTTAACATCCATACAATTATTTTATTAATCAATTTATAAACATGAAAGTCTTGAAAAAAATCTAACTTTACAACTTCAGTTATAAACTATCCAAAGAAAAATGTAAACAAAAAACTATTAAAGTTTGAAAATTTATTTGACAATTATTTGTCTTTCTCTGAGTGCTGTAAGTAGGCTGTCCCTATTTCCACAGTGTCTAACCGGGACACACGACCAAGACAAAAAAACTTCATTGGAGATTACGTATATTTCAGTATGAAATAAAAAAATCACAAAACATATAATCACATTTACATTACTAATAACATAACAAAAGCATAAGATAATTGTTTATATACATATAATATCTATCAAAAGAAAATCATAAATTGAAATCCCTTATTATTAATGTACGAAATTAATGGGAAGGAACTTCCATTTTGGGAAAATTACTAATGAACTAATCAAAAAATTAGTTACAAAATATTAAACAAATAAATATTAATTTAAAATAAATATAAAAATTAGCTATAAAGTTAAAATTAAAAAATAAAAATAAAAATGGGTTGTTAAGAAAATCGGGACAATTAACTGTCCTGAAAGAATATGTTGGGACACTGGGAGAATAGATAAAACGGACAAATTCTGGGAAAACTGGGATGTATTGATAAAATTTCTTTAATTTATGTTGAAAGCATATAAATTTGGTTTATTATTATTTTTTTCTGAATTTGATGTGCTGTACTTTGCATAATAAAATATTTTGAGTGTAATGCTAAAAGTTTAAAATTTTTTTTTAGAATATATTAAAAGTTGAAATTGATTAAAAAACATCAAAATAATTAGAGATCCCAATTTCTTGATAACAAAATCACTATTGTTTCTATGAGGAAAATTATTGGAAAAAAAGTTTATTGCCTAGAGTATATTTAACAGTGAGGAAAGTCCGATATTTATTTATTTATTTTAAAAATAAAATTGTTAGTTTTTTTTCTTATTTTGATTGCTTTAATGAATGCATAAGTGAATACACACTCACTAAATATATGTAAATGTATTTCTCAATTTATTATTAATAACTTATTATTTTTAAACCTATATTATAATCTTGATTTAGATACATATAAAAAATGTACATGTTTTATATATGTCTATATTGAAAAGTGCTATACACTTGCAGTTCAATAAAGTGTTTATCACCAAATCATGAACAATTATACACTATGTACTTTGAATGAGAGGGGGCGTAGAACAAAGTATAGCATAGTTGGCAGCTCCTTATAACTGAGGAAAAACAAAATCCCAGTGACAGTTAATTTTTTTATTCTATTCAAAAAATGGTTAATTTACTTTTTTTTTTTCAAATTGGGATGAAAGAAAATGTTATCTCTGGATTTATTAGTTCATAATTTCCTTTTTTTACCTTTTTTTTTTTTTTCCACAGAAAACTTGAATTTTTGTGTTTATTTCTTTCTTTTTATGTTTTAAAATTTATCTTTGTATAGTGTAATCCAATATTAGCATTCGTGCATTGATGAAGTGTATTTTATGATAATATATAAAAGGAAATGCGGTAGAGCTGTGAATTATGGTTGTTGTTGGATTAGAAAGTATATGTGAATTTAATTGAATACTTTATATTAAGAGATGATTATTCCAGCTTAGTATTAAGAACTACTTATTTTTGATGTATCAGAATTCCAAAATGAATTATTAAAAAAAAAATTTACAGGGAGTTTGAACTTTATATAGCAAAAAAGTACATTTGAAGAGAAAGGAAATCTCACACAGATTATAGATTTTTACAATTTTAATTGAATGAACTGATTATTCCTCTGATTGTGAAAAAGGAAACTACTGAAATTATTCAACACTCATTATTCGATAAATATTTATTATTAAATATATAATCCAGTCATTTTAATATTTATATTAAAATAAAAAATCCTTCCCCCCAATTCACTTAGTGCTCCAAAAAATAATTTTTATGAAGACTGATTTTTATGTTGTTTTGAATTTTTTAGTTTATTATTATTCAAGAGTGCATAAGTACAATCAACCATCAGTAAAAGGATTTAATTCTCAAGAGAAAATAGGTAAGTCCTTTTTATCACAAGTAAACTTTTTAAAAAAAAAATGTTTAGATTTTTTTTTTATCTTTTGAAATGAGAGAATGCATTTAAAGTAATCTATCTTAGATTATCTTAATATGTTTATTGTTTACTTTGTTATAAAGATTGGATTTATTTAACTTTTTAGATATGGAGAATATTCAAATAATTTTTTTTTTTTTTTTTTGGATTTTTATTATTATTACTTTTATCTAATTTATATAATATGAGACTATGAATGTCAGTCTATTGTGTAAATCACTTGATTTGGGTAGTTTTATATTAGTGTGTTGAAAATGTTTGATCGAAATCATGCTTGCACCTCCTCTTGCCAATTTTTTCAAGACGAAACCTTGACTAGGGAAGCATGAGAACATGCTCATAATTGTTAGTAGAGCTTCATCAACAGGAGATAGTGGGAAAGAAGGTCGTAATGAATTTTAATATAGTTTTGACGGAATTCCAGTCACCCTCACAGAATACTGTAGTGAAAATTGAAATCTGATCGCATGTCCAAATTGCATAACACAAATCTGAGCATAAGCTGAGACTATGGCTTATGCGGCAGATTAAACATCATGTTTCTGTGCATTAGCATAGAAATAGACACAGCCACCACGTACAACAGTCTATTTCTAGGCTTATGCATTGAAATAGAATGTTGTGCGATAGCATAGAAATAATGCCCCCAGGCGGTTTCAACATGCTAATATAAAACTACCGCAGTACCTAATTATCAAATCTCAGTTCATTATATTACATATAATCCAATGATCATTATGTTGAAAATGTCATTATTTACAGTAAATCATCTTTATGAGAATGGTTTCTAAAAAAATTTACATCTCTTATATATAGATTACATAGCTCATCTTATTGCCTGTTACTTTGTTCTACTCTTATAGAGTAGAAATGAAGATATATCTATGTTATTGTAATATGTAAGCTACTACAGTTTGGATAATCTCCAATTGGATGCCACTATAGAGAAAAAAATAATGAAAAACTATTACATAAGAAATAAAACATATATATTTACTATTGAATGTATAAAGCTACCTTTTTAGCAAGCAAAACAATACAAAATAATTTTACAAGAAATTAACTGATAGCAAAAAGTGTGTTAAATAAAAGCAGTAAAGAAAATACCTGTAAAAACAAATATACACAGTGTATTTCAGTGAAAAGGTGATTGGTCCAAGCTGCCTGCAGTATTATCTGAATCAACACATGTTACTTAATGATATAGTTTTACTATTCACCACAAAAATTTTCAAGTACTAGCATGTGTGGATTTTAAGTAAATGTGGCAGTGTGTTACATTAAATTTTGTTTTAAAGTAGGAAAAATTATACTAAAACATTTGAATGTTTGGTAGTGGAGCCGTGGATCACAAGAATATTTTCAAAGGGTTTGTTAAGATTTTGTGACAGCAGGGAAAACATTGAAGATGATTCTTGGGGTTTCTACAAAAGTATGAAACACTGAAACTCATGATCCAGTCATGTTAGTGCCTTAAAATTTTTGTGGAGAATTGCTAAATCCTGTTCCTATAAAAACAGAGGTAGTTTGTAGAGAGAACCAATCATTTTTTTATTAGTATACATTATTGTACTTATTTAGTATTAAATGTAGGTCTCTGCGTGAAAATAATTAACAGCAGAAAGAGTATTAAATAAAAGTGTTTTAACAAGAGAATAATATAAAAATATTTTTTAAGAAAGTAATTAATGGCAATAATAATGTTAAATTAAAGCAATCCTTAAGTAATTTAATATACTTATATATCTGTCTCAAAAGAAAAGCAATCAAGGTAATAGAAAATTATAATAAATTCATGTTTGGGAAGAATTTCTAATATCAGTCAAGAAATTGATGAATAATTGATTCTTTTTTTTCATGAAATTTTTTAACATAAAGTGATTCATCTAGGATTGGAAAAGTTAAAACAGTAGAAATTTTTTCATACAATAATGCCACCTAAGAATTATGATGCACAACCTTTTAGCACCTATTGATTACTAGAATTTATATTAAGTAATAGATGCTAGAAGGTTATGCATCATAATTCTTATCCAGTGCATACTTATAAGTTTTTAGTTTATGGCTTTTATCAATGAGGAATCTTGGATCAGGGAGCAGTGCACCTGGATCATTAGATCTAATGCAACCTTCTAGAGTCCATCTTTTACTTTTTTGATTTAACTATAAAGCTAGTTTTACATCTCATTTTCTTAAAAATTTTATGTTAGACTTCTGTTCAAGAAGTTTGATGTATGGGTTTTGACTTCCATTATTGAAATTGTTTTGATACAAAAATACTAATGATCTCTATTGCATATCATTTACAGTAAAAATCGTTTGTCAACATTTTAATATAATTATGACAAATGATAACTAATTAATGAAAAAATAATTAAGTAATATCATGACTTCTAATATTATGTCTTCACCTTATAATATAGTATGAAAATTTTATTAAATCATGCAGTGAGATGCATACATTTTAAGAAATGAACATTTTCCTTTAATAATTTAGCAAATTTTTTAGATTTTTTAAGTAAAATTTAATGATAAAAAGATCTTGATGCTTTAATGTCATTTCAGAATAGAGATGTTTCCAAGCTCTTATCCCAGTGTTAAACAGAAAAATTCATCACATAAAAATATTTAAAAAGTGATTTCTTCATTTTGAAATTAGTAATAAGAAAACATTTAATATATTTTATTGTCAAAACAGAGGCAGAATTCTTGATACAGTAGTACCACCCAGTGCAAGCCAGAGTAATCAATACATGCAAAAAGGTTTGTGCATAAAATTTCTATTTAATGCCTACTCATATAACATCCATGGACTAGTCTTTAGCTTGTGGCTTTTATCAATGAGGAACCTTGGATTTGAGAGCATTGCATCTAAATCTGTATGGAGAGTTTTGCCTGTGTTTTAACTAGTGTAAGCATAGGAAATAGTGATCATATGATGTTCAGTGGTTTAAAACCAGTCCTGCCCAATAGAATGATGGAGACTATGGTTATTAAAGAATTAAAGACAACAAAATGTATAGATACCGAATCTACATGACTGTACATGCTAATAGGTTTGGATGAAAACATTATTGTGTTTTCATTTTGGACTCGTAGCTTTATATAACTAAAAAAGTAAAAGGTGGCTGCTGGAGGGTTGCATTAGATCCTAAGATCTAGGTGCAATGCTTTCAAATCCAAGGCTCCTCACTGGATGAAAGCCGTAAGCTAAAAAACCAGTCTGGGGATGTTGCATGAGTAGACATTAGATAGAGATTTATGCACAAATCTTCTTGCATCCATTGATTACTCTTCACCTGTGTTAACAGCTTGTGTAAGTATAGGAAGTGGTGATCATGTGATGTTTGGTAATTTTATTGTTACAGCATAATAAATTATATTTGCCAAATTTATCAATATCATTCAAATTTGATGAATTTTCTTTATGTTACTTTTTTTTGTTGTTGTTACATAAATAAATACATACATTTTATTACTTATGAATTATTTATTTTCATAGATTTCTTTTTTATAGTGACATTCAGCAGGCAAGTTGAATTAAATCATATAATAATACCAATTTTTTCATTTGCCTTCAAGATTTTTCATCTTTTTAAATTTTTATTTTTATCTTTCATGGCTTTTTCTGTTAATTATATGCATGACAAATATTTTTATCAAGTCTTATCTAATCCTTTGATTAGTAGTAACATATTTCTGTCATTTATTAAAGTCCTATGAAGACAGTTTCTTGTCTTATTCTAACTTTATTCATTTGTTTCAAAATCCAATACATTTTATAGCAATGTTTCTCAAAATTTTAGTTTTTAGAATCAGTTTATTTTGCTTCATATATATTATTTTCATTTTGCTTGAATAGAGGACTTTTTTGAGTTTTGAATATCGATTTACAAAGTTAATATGTAAATTTTTAATATAACAGAATTTTATTTTAATCGTTCCAATTTGATAGAAGTGATACATCGTGCAAATATAAAAATTTAATGCAGATCATGAAATGCATTTATATATGATCCCATTATCATTCAATATCTTAATTAAATTGACTATTAATTAGAACTAACTTCAGTCAAAATATGTCTATTAGGTCTACTCATAGGTCATATTTTAGACATTCGTAAATCACCAGTACTTTGAAAACAAATGATGTAATATTTTACATAATATAAATTATAAGAAAATTTCAGAAAATATTCACTGGTGCCAATAAAATAACCAATTCTTTTGCAGCATCCCAAGCTGCTGGTCTTAGAATTAAGAAAATATCAAATAATGTATATTACTACTCACAGACTCATGGCACAGTAACTGTATCTGATATCACCTGGAATAATTACTGAATCTACTTACTATGCTATCTACTGAAAATATTTGAAAATATTAATTAAATCCTTCATATTATTGTTTAAAAAACTTCTTCCAGATACAAGTTTAATTATTATATTCAATATCATAATAATCATTATCTACTATACTATCTCTTGAATTCATTTGAAAATAAAGTTAAATCTAACATCATCCAGAATAACTATTTCATCCATATTTATAGAATGCATTTGAAAATATTAATCAAATAATTTAAATCATCATGCAAGAATCCTCATAATCACGTGAATATCCAATACTATTTGGAATAATCATTACATTTATTAAGCTGTCTGCTGAACACATTAAAAATCATAAATACATAAACATTTTTAGCTTAAATAATATAATATATACAAACAGTTAATTTTGTTTTTTCTAATATATTTATTTTTGCTAATAATTTTTTGTGAAAAACAGTGACTATTGTGAATTTCTTAATAAATATCTTCCAATCATGGATCTTCATATTTTTCTTATGAATAGATATAATATTAATTACCCAATGAAAAATAGATATTATCATTGCTATTTTTGTGAGTTATGTGATAAAATGTTGATATTTTTAGCAGTTATTCATTCTATATTAGAAATTATGTTTTCAGAATATTTTTTATAAACTCAGCATTATTTATTTAGTTTTTTTAAAAAGCCCATAAAAATTCTTTTGTAATCAAAGATTTCTACTTGCTTTGGGGAAAGTTCACCTACGATTTTGAATTACTTAGATCTATTTACTCAGTAGACAATGTATATAGAAATTATTCATTGAAGATGGAAACTATCTATCTGGAAATTCTTCATTATAAATTTGTTGAAACTCTCATCTGTGTATGTGGGATGGAGTTGACTGGTTGAAAAAACTGCACCTTGACTAAAACGTGTTTTTTTTTATGCCTGCATAGGAGAAAGTCAATACTAGATATAGCTAAAAACTCTTTAGTACATCATCTGCCTATCATTTTCATGTTCTTGCTGATGTGTTTGTTATTATATGTATAAATATAGTTAAAATTTATTCACATTCCTTATCTATAACTTCAAGGTCATGAATAAATATTCATTTATTTGTGTATACATACATTAATCATTTTTTTTATTATTCTTAAAGGTTTATATGCATATGATTCTCATTGTGCAATTAATTTATTTCAAGTATATATTTTGTTTTAACTTTTGTATTGGATAATTGCATTCTATTTAGTTATTACTCTCTATTAATGAGTTCTTTGTAATTTGGTTATGACCAGACTATGATTCAATTATCTTTTTAGTGAAAATATACTGTTGCTTCTACATTCTCAAAATTGTCTTTTTTTTCATTTATTAGTTTGTGTAAAGGTAAAGCTATATTTATAATCCTATGTAGAAAAAAATGTTTTTGCACAGTACTTTTGTTGTTATTGATTGCTTTTAATTTTTTAAAAATATTTTTATATTTTTATTATATGCTTTACTTTTTTTTTTTTTGTATGTTTTTTACAAATAATTCATCAATGTCTTTATTTTAAAAAAGTTTATTTAATAATACGGGATAGATAATCTCAAATCAAATATTGAAGTATTGTTTAGTTACATTGAGCTGGAATATGAAAGAAATGTTGAAATAAAACAGGATAAACTCTCTATACATATTGCCACTCAGTGCAAGCCAGAGTAATCAATGGATGCCAGAAGGCTTATGCATAAAATCCCCATCTAGTGCATACTCATCCAATATCCCCAGACTAGTTTCTGGCTTGTGGCCTTCGTCAGTGAGGAGCCTTGGATCTGAGAGCACTGCACCTAGACCTTAGGATCTAATGCAACCCCCCAGCAACCACCTTTTATCTCCACTTAACTACAAAACTATGAGACTTAAATTGAAAACACTTTAATATTTTCAATCCAAGCTCATCAGCTTGTATAGTCATATAGGTCTGAACTCAGTTCAGTACCTATACATTTTGGTCTCTTTGATTCTTTAATAACCATAGCCACCACTATCCTATTAGGCAGGATTGGTTTTAAGCCAATAAACATCACATGATCACCATTTCTTATGCTTGCTCTTAACTGTTATTAAAACAGGCAAAACTCTATACTTATTGCCACTCAGTGCAAGCCAGAGTAATCGATGGATACCAGAAGGCTTGTGCATAAAATCCCCATCTAGTGCCTACTCATCCAATATCTCCAGACTAGTTTCTGGTTTGTGGCCTTCGTCAGTAAGGAGCCTTGAATCTGAGAGCACTGCACTTAGATCTTAGGATCTAATGCAACCCTTCAGCAACCACCTTTTATCTCCACTTAGCTACAAAACTATGAGACTTAAATTGAAAACACTTTAATATTTTCAATCCAAGCACTAGATGGGGATTTTATGCACAAGCTTTCTGGCATCCATTGATTACTCTGGCTTGCACTGAGTGGCAATACGTATAGAGAGTTTTGCCAGTTTTAATAACAGTTAAGAACAAGCATAAGAAATGGTGATGAAGTGATGTTTATTGGCTTAACAAAATGATGAAATAAATGGCTTTTTAAATATATGATATTTGTGATTCTATTTTACACTCAATTACATTTGGAGGAATATAAATAACATAATTATATTTATTCATATAAGAAGACATTATACACACTGCAGTTATCCAATTTTTCTTCTAAAATTTATAGTATACTCTTTTTGTTTCTTAGATATATATATATTTTAATTATCATACAAGCAGTTCATTTTTTTTCTGTACATTTTCACATTAAAATTATATCTTCACTGAAAGGATTCCATCACATGATACATAGATCTATGTGTTGTTGTTGTTGTTTTTTTTTAAAGATAATTCTCATTAATTTTATGTAATAAATGATTTTTTTTTCTTTCTCTATTCTAAGCAACAGTATTTATTTGATGGTAGTGGACTGGTTATATGCATCTATGTATTTGGCAGCTTTTTGAAGTCCTCTTTTATTTTCTAGCTTGAATGCACAAAATCTTAAGATTTTGAATCCAACAATCTTTTTGTATAATTAATAATACAGAGTTATTGAATTATAAGCTACAAGCTTGGTTATTAAAAAGAAATATTGGTGGCTGCCTGATGCCTAACTACAGTTGGTCCCAGTTTTAAATCTTACATTCTCACTGATGAAAGCAAAATTCAGAAAACAAACTGAGAACGTGGAATAAATTGCATTACATTCTGATGATCACAGATAACTCAAACTTGCAGCAAGAGAAATGCCCTATTTGGGAATCAAGTAGTGATGTTTTGTTTCAAGCAACTGATATTTGATTTTGTGATAAGGACTATTTATTGTAAAGCAATCATGTTTCTTGAATGTGTTTATGTGCTATTTTGAATAGTGATGACATTTATGTTACTGCATTTTTAATAAACTAGTTTTAACTACACAATAAATTTTTTCTTTATATGTTATAGAAATGATTTATTATAGTAATATGTATTAATTTTCAATGCTATTTCATTTGTTCATCTTCTAGTTTAATTTACACTGGTACTTTGTGAAATATTTCTATACTATAACAATCATTTTACAATTGCTTTTAAAATCTGTACAGATCAGTAATTCATCATCATCATCAACCATTATCAATCCACTGCAGGATGAAGGTCTCTCCAAGTTTAATCCATCTTCTCCTATCTTTAGCTTCTCTTCTCCACAACACCCCTGCACATTTTCTTATTTCATCCATCCATCTCACATGTGGTCTCTTTCTGGGTCTTTTACAATCTCTTGGAATCCAGTTTAAAATTTCAATTGTCCATCTATTATCATCTCTTCTAGCAATATGTCCAGCCCAACTCCATTTCAATCTTTTAATTTTTTCAATAAGGTCAGTAACACCTGTTTGTTGTCTTACCCATACATTGCGTTTTTGATCTCTTCTTGTTATTCCCAACATACACCTCTCCATACTTCTTTGAGTGGTCTGAAGTCTGTATTGCTCTTCTATTAAGTGTCCAGGTCTCAGATCCATAAGTAAGAACTGGTAAAACACATTTGTTAAAAACCATTCTTTTCAAACACATAGGCATATTTCCTTTTAGTATCAAGTTATTTCTACCAAAAGCACTCCAACCAAGTTTAATTCTATGATTAATTTCCTCCATTATGTTTCCATCTGTATTAATAATCTGACCAAGGTATTTGTAACTGTTAACTTCTTCTAATTCTTCATAATCAATCTTTATTTTCATATTTTGAGCAAATCGATTAAACATTACTTTAGTCTTTTTAACATTTATCTTTAGTCCTACTTTTCTACTTCCATCTGTTAACTCCTGCAGCTCTGAAGCATTATTTGCAAAAACAACTACATCATCTGCGAAATCTAAATGACTTAAATACTCTCCATTTACTTTCACTCCTTTAGTTTCCCATTTTAATCCACAAAATACTTCTTGCAGAACTGCTGTAAAGAGTTTTGGAGATATGGATTCACCTTGTCTTACACCTTTCTCAATGTTGATTTTTCCAGTATCATTATGTAATCTAATTGTTGCTGTTGCATTTTTATAAATATTCTTTAAAATATGACAATATCCTGGATCTATACCTTGATGATCCAATGCTTTAATCACTGAAGAAATGTGTATAGAATCAAATGCCTTTTCATAATCTATAAATCCAAAACATAAAGACAACTCATATGCGTTTGTCCTTTGTATGACTTCTCTCAATACCTGGATATGATCTATTGTACTAAAACCACTTTTAAATCCAGCTTGTTCTCTTGGTTGGTGGAAATCCAAAGTTCTCTGTAGACGAGTTGTAATTATCTTGGTAAAAATTTTTATATAAAACTGATAAATAAAGTAGAAAATTATTTAACATTAAAATAGTAAAAAAAAAAAAAAAATTGTTTACTAAAATTCTCTCACTACCATGATTTCATCTATTAACAAATAGATCTTTTCAAGTGAAATTCAACTAGATACAAACGACATATATACAAAACACAATAGTCTTCCTATAATTCACTTCAAAAACCAACCATCTTTAATATCAAAGGATGTCTTCATGAGATTGATGGCCCTCAGATTCAATAAAATTTATCTCAGATCACCAATCTCATAAAGGTATCCTTTGATATTAAAATGGTTGCTTTTTGAATTTAATTATGGGAAGTCTATTTTGTTTTGTAAATATATATTGTTTATATCTAATTGAATTTTTCTTGATAAAGTCTGTTAGTTAATAGATGAAGCCATGGTTATGAGAGAATTTTAGTAAAATATTATTTTTTGGCTGATATTTTTCTATTATATGTTTATAAACCACTAGATTGTAATATTTTTGCCCTCAAAAAAAGTACAAAGATTCTAAAGTAGTTGATATCAGTTTCTTGTCATATTTGTGTTTTGATTATGATTTTGTTTTTGCTAACATGCTTAATTTTTCAAAAAATAATCAAAAATCATTTTACATGATTAAAATATCTATTTTTTAAGTCATTAGCAGTTTTACTCTAACTCAGAAAACTTTCTTAGGCAGATTACTATCATTAGGAGAAATTATTCCCTGTATTTAGTATTTTACTCTGGTGGCCTCTATTATAAGGTTAAATCATTAATAAATATTAATTCCCAAACTAATTTATAGCTCTTTATGTTGCAGTTGAGTGATGGATTTGAGAGTAAAAGTTTTCTGAATCATAACAGTCATTTCTGAAACTTGAATGTTATACGATTTCCCAAGAGATAAACCATTCAAGTATTATTAGTATTTTTTCTATTTCTGTTTGTTGACCAATATTAATGAAGTATATTGAATGTGCACCACACATTTATAACAACTTATAACTAACTTTTATAATATCCAAGTTAATATTTGTGATTTCAAATATCCTTGGTTTTAAACTTATGCTAGCTCATTTATATAATTATATAGATCAAATATTAACAGTAAGCAGAGCAGATCATGTGATGCTTTGTTGGGAAGATTAAGATTACACTCTGTTATTACATTAACTTTAGTAAGTGTTCTTGTTTAGCAGTTTTCTTGTTCATATAATTTGGTTTTAATATTTTGTCTTAATCAGTGGCAGAAGTCAGTAAATAATTAGTGATTTTATCATTATATTGTAACTTTTATTATTGAAACAATTATTTATTTATATGACATGCCACTTGAAAAAAATTAGGTCTACTCTGAAAATATGTCTCCAGAACTTCGTTTTCTAGATATAGTTTGCATTTACATTATATTTTTTGAAAATATAATTCCATGATTAAACAGTAGTATTAATCATTGCTGAGAATATGCACATATGCAAGTTATATAGTTTACAAAGTTACTTGGTTAGAGCAACTTCCATATGATGTTTACCTTTTTGAGGTGAGAGTAATTGAAACTATATAAAGCTGCTTTCAATAACTATTTTCTTTATCAGTCTTAATATAATATTGGTTTCTCAGTTTAATATAACTTTATTTTTACTTTTTCAATTATTCCTTTCAACTCTTTATTTTATTTCTGTTTTAGTATTTTTTTTTTTTACCATCAGGAGGATTTCCAGAGTATGAATTTTTTGCCATTTCTTTTAATTTTTATGTATTCTTTCTACATCTATTTAGCAATCAGTTGGGACATTCACTGTTTTAATTTGTTATACATTTATTCCATCATTTAATGAAATATTGGAATTATAATCTCATTTGTATAAACTTTCTACTTTAATTTTGATCTGATTAACATGTCTCATTTGTATATTTTGCTTTAGTATATCTAATTTTTAAAGCTGATTAAAGTGAAATTATATCTAATGGTGAAAATTTTTACTGTATAAAACAATGAACATTTATAATTGTTTGTTTTTAATAAATGAATAATATTTTGTAACGTGAGAATTTTATTTAATTTTTTTTTTTTTTTTTTAAAGAAAAGTTAAATTTGCCATTTCAGTATGAAATTTTTTCACCATGGAATAAAGATTACCAATATATTCTTTTGGCATATATCGATGCATGCATCCATATCAATGAGGTAAGTTGGATTTATCTTTTCTTTTTTATTTAAAGAATAAATAATATATTATTTCCATACTGAAATAAATAAATAGAAATGAGTCACTGTTAGAGAATTTGTTGTTGAAAGAAGCCATTGTAATTTTTAGTTTAGAACTCAGCTTTATAGAAATAAAACATAGAAAAATTTCATTTTTATGTGTTTTTCTGAAAACTCATATTTTAATAAATGTGCTTGTCATTGAAATACATGTATTTTAATAAGTTATGAAATTAATTTACAGAAAGGATAAATAAAATAGATAAATAATAAATAGCCAGAATCATATTAATCAAATTTCTGTAATATAAAATATTTAATTAAAATATATTGTGTACAGTAATTATTATACGAAGGAAAAAATAAATAATCAGATAATGGAGGAAATTTACTTAGTATATTAAAATATTAATTAAACTTAATAGAGATAAGATTAAACTGATAATACACCCACCACCTGGATTTTCTCCAATAAGCTTAATTACTCCAGAAAATAAAAGAACTGAAAGTATATGAATTGTGGAAAAAAGCAACATGGACTCTTTTAACTGGGTCACCAGAATGAAGCAATGGAAGAAACCAGTGGGGAAGGTCTTATTTCCAGGATCTCATCTCTTGAAGGTCAATAAGCCGACTTGGGTTATAACAGATCACCCCGATTTTATTATTTTAAATGTCTTAAGGGACCCCAGGCTTAAAGGACAGTGATGATGGTAAAGGTAAATGAAATGCCTTTAGTATTTTAATATTAGTATATAGTCTTAATTAGTGAAAGGATTTATATTCCTAATTAACTGCGATTAGGTTATATAAATTAGAATAGCATTTAATACATGTATCTATATATATTATACTTGTATATATTAATGTGTATATTAATTTGTATAAACTGAATCCTTTGGTGTCCTCAAAAATAATATTTCGTACTAAATTTGTTATTCTTGCTCTGGGGATTAGTGAATTAAATCATAGCAAAATTTAGCACAGTCTTTTAGTTCGAACCTAGCTTAGAGAGATAATTAGTAATTTGAAAGAATAAAATATATCATCATTCAGGCAAATTTGTATTGCCAAATTCGATGTGGATAATGCTGCCGAATGGCCATTGTACTTAACCCAAATCGAAAATTTTTTCACACTAAATGGAACGAGGACAATAAGCAAAAAGTTGCAGCACTTTTATGTTTTTCTGGTAAAAAAGTTATTGAGATAGTTAATAAGTTTTATGACCCTCCAATAACAGATAACGTACTATATAAGGAATTAATAAAAAAATGAAATGAGTATTTTAACCCTTGTCCTTCCCTCCATATAGTTCATTTACATTTAAGAAATAGAAAACAGTTTATGGGTGAAACAATAAAAGAATGAAATTCAGCCCTGAAGGAGCTAGTGAAATATTGCAGGTATGTGGAGTTTGTCGAGGAAATATGTATGGATCAATTACTCTGGAATATGTCTGATGACAGATTCAGACAACAGATGTTAACAGAGATTGATCTGACATATGAAATTGCTATAAAGAATAGAATTGGCTCATGCTTTTAAATCTAAACCTGAAGATAATATTAATACGCAACTGAAGGAACTAGTGAAATATTGCAGATATGTGGAGTTTGTCAAGGAAATACTTATGGATCAATTACTCTGGGATATGTCTGACGACAGATTCAGACAACAGTTGTTAACAGAGATTGATCTGACATATGAAATTGCTATAAAGAATAGAATTGGCTCATGCTTTTAAATCTAAACCTGAAGATAATATTAATACACAACTGAAGGAACTAGTGAAATATTGCAGATATGTGGAGTTTGTCGAGGAAATACTTATGGATCAATTACTCTGGGATATGTCTGACAACAGATTCAGACAACGGTTTTTAACAGAGATTGATCTGACATATGAAATTGCTATAAAGAAAGAAATAGTTTACGAGTTAATTTTAGAGCTGTCTCATGCTTTTAAATCTAAACCTGGAGATAATATTAATACGCAAGTTTTTAAAACAGATAAAAAATATATTAATTTGCGATAACCTGAATACGGAAGTGGAAATAAAGTTACATGCTTCTGCTGTGAAAAAATAGGTTATAGAGCAAAAGATTGTAAGTAGAAGCAGGAAACATGTTTTAAATGTGTAAGTAAGGGGTATTTAGCACGCATGTATAGAAAATTTGGGAATGGGGAAAGCCAAGAGACAAGTGCAGACAAATAAGGAAGGTAAACCCTTTAAAACTCACATTATAATAGAAGTTGAGGGATTGCAGTACTTTATGATGAAATTGCAAATTTGCATAAAAGAAATTACAATGGGGACAGATAATGACTTAAGGGTATTTATAATATTTGAAGTAGATTGGAGCGCACTATTAGCATTAAAATAGAAAAAACATGAGCGGAAACAGGTTGAAATTACTAGGGTGAATAAAAGCACCAATTAGATGACACGAGAAAATAATGAAATTAGTCCTATAATAGGAAGAGGAGAATAGTTCTGCACGATAAGAATCCAAGTTAGTATAGTTAAAAAATTTTTCCTTGAACAAGTACTTCAAAATAAATATTCAGGTTTATTCAGTGAGGAATTGGTATAATGTCAATGAGCTCAGTAGAGATTGAGTTAGTTGAAAACGCATGTCTAATGTGTATAACCCACGAAAATTCCCATTTGCCCAGAAAACAAAAGTCGAGAAAATTTAAGGATTGATCAATTCAGGCAAATTGACGCCAGTAGAAATGTTATATTGGGCCATGCCTAAAATTGTAATGACAAAACCCAATGATCAAATACAAATATATAAGGATTATAGTGAAACAGTAAATAAGTATTTAAATAAGCAAGCATATCCAGTACCTAATGTGAGAGAGGTATTGGATAGTCTGCAAAACTCATCACTTTTTGCAAAACTGGACCTAAGTTCCACTTTTCAGCAAATACCAGTGACAGATGAGTCAGTGAAAATATTTAGCCCTAACAACTGCTGTGGGATTATTTAAATGCTATTGACTACCATTTGGTATTTCAACAGCCCTGAAAATATTTATTTGGAAGCAAAAATTAATGCTTTATTACAGGGATTAGATGACGTAATAGCTTACTTTGATGACATACTAATAACAGCATGCTCAGAAGAGATGCTTCATCAAAGACTGTTTAAGGTATGTGAGAATTTGCAGAGATATGGTCAAATGAAGCATGTGGAATATGAAGGAATTAGTATTCTTAGGGCATATAATCTTGGATGAGGGTAAGCGACCATTGTCCGAGAGAGTAAATGTCGTGGAAAATGTGGCTATATCAAGAAACATTAAAGAATTCCAGGCATTTCTTAGTTTTATAACTTATTTCGTACCTTTTTTACAGAATAAGGCTAAAATAGCAAATCCTCTGTGAATTAAAGAATTCAAAAGTGGCAGTGATTAAAAATACATGATAAAGTTTTTATACAAACTAAAAACTTGCTGTCCTCGAACAAATTACTGGTTCATTTTGATAATAATCTTGAAGTGCACTTAACAACAGATGCTTCAGAACAGGTTGGGGGAGGGGCAGTTTTATATCATCCATGTTATAATGGCAAATGACTTATAGCCTATGCACCAAGAACTCTAAAGCTGAGAGAAACTATAGCCAGATTGACAAGAGGTCTTGGCTATTATGTTCAGATATAGAAATTTCACCAATATATATTTGATAGATCTTTTCACATAGTTACCGATCATAAACTGATATTGGGAATATTAGTGAATGATAAGCTAGCGCTTGACTGTTTGAGTCCATATATGTTATGGTAGAGAAATATATTGGCATCATCCGATTACCAGCTAACATTATGTAAGAAAGGGAAAGAGATTCCATATGCTGATGGTTTGTCTAGAAATCCAGACAAAGATGGGCCACAGAGTAATGAAATAGAAATTAATTATATAGATGTTCTACAGTCCAACATTTTAAACAGCAATACTGTAGCAAAATGGACAAGGGCTGATAAAGGGTAGCAGCTGCTGATAGGCTGGATTAGAAATGGTTGTCAACCTAAGAAACCACAATGCCTTACACCTGCTCTTTGGAGAAATTGTGACAAGTTATCAGTCAGTAAGGGTTGTGTGTTAATGGGTATAGCGTTATAATACTAACAGAGGGTAGAGAAAAAGTTTTAAGACTATTGCACAAAGGCCATTCTGGAGTTGTGCACACAAAAGTTTTAGTACTTAGCTATGTCTGGTAAGACATTGAGAAACACCTTAAGAAATGCATGCTTGTCAGTCCGAAATGAGTATGAAATCTAAGGAGTATACACTATTGCCTAAAGCAACTAAACCATGGCAGAGACTTAATATGGACCATGCAGTTCGATCAATGAGAAAATACTTTTTATACTTGTAGATGCATGCTTTATATGGGTGGAGTATTGCATTGTAAAAAATTCAATTGCTAGTGAAGCTATACAAAGATTAAATGCAGTTTTTTCAAGGCATGGATTACCAGAAATAATTGTTTCTGATAATGGTGTTGGATTCACTGCTCAAGAAATGGAAGATTTTTTCAAAAATAAAGGAATCACACATATCTGTGCACACTGTACCCCCTGAATCGAACGACCTGGCTGAGATAATCATTCATATTAAAAAGGCCCTGAGAAAGACTAATAATATGAACATGCAAGAAGCTTTATATGAAGCTATGCTACTGCAACATTCCACGTCATTGACGGTTATGGGTAAATCTCTGGCTGAGTTGCTGATGGGCAGGAAATTGCATATAAAACTAGCAATAGTTAACAGTGAATGTCAAGAAATTTATTTAGTATTGGGAAGCTTAAGTAATGAACAATAGAATAAGTAATAAGTAATAGGCTCAGACTTTTTTATACAATTTGTTGCTTTTGATTCTAAAAAAAAAAGTAAACCTTTATATATTTGTTATTCAACTTAACTGTTTGCTTTAGTATATTTTTTGTGATTTTTTTTTTTTTTTTATATGTTAAATGAATATTGTGTATTCTCTTGGAAACTAAAAGTCTGAAATTCTGCCATGTTTTTATCACTGATTTAGTGTAACATTTGCTTATTGTTTATTAGATAAAAATAGATTTCTATGATTTATTAATTATATTTCTTCAATCATTAATATAGATTTCTTTTTTAATCCAAAATCAGAATGACATACCAATTTATTTTAAAGGGAAGATTATATGTATCCACTATTTTTATAGATCTGTAATTTAAAAGTAAGGTGGACTGATTGTTAAGTTCTTACAGCTGGAATCATGATATTAGTTACCAATTTTTCTATTGACAGAAGATTGCACGTAAACTTTCACCTGAATATGAATTTCTCTCAATCAAATCTTCTGGAATTTGAACACCTTAAACATAAAATTAAAAGGCAATTATTATTATTATTCTAAATGCAAATGATTTTTTTGACAGATTAACTATTAACAAAATATTGTAAAGCAAACTACAGAACCAGCAGATAGATTCAGCAGCTATTTTATGAAGTCCTTCAATTCTGCCACTGAAATTGTAGATTTGACAGAATGTAGTTCATAGTTTATGTTTGCCCACATTTGTGTTTATATTATACTAATCTATGTAAAAGCAATTAAAGAACATGTTGAGTATATTCAATTAATGATTCATTTTATTCCTGCATAAATACTATATCTTGTATTGGAGAGAAAGTATTCATTTATTATTATTAACACTCGCAAAAGCGTATGCACAATTAGCTTGAAAAGCTGATATTTGAATGTAATACAATTGTAAACATGCGCTATATAAAAATAAATGCTTATTTATATATGATTAAGTTTCAGTTAGAGTGACGTTTAGTAAATTCTAGACAATTTCACCGACGTCATTCATTCAGACATCGTATATAGTAATTTAAAGTGAGTGTTCCATCCTCATGCTTTCCTTGCCAGTACTTCAGATTTGCTCAGACATAAGCATTTGAGTTGCAGGAATAAGTGGATTCATTTTATTCCTGCATAAATACTATATCTTGTATTGGAGAGAAAGTATTCATTTATTATTATTAACACTCGCAAAAGCATATGCACAATTAGCTTGAAAGGCTGATATTTGAATGTAACTATTGTAATTATTATTAGTAATGATAATTTATATAATTAAGATTTTTAAAAATGGCATATGACTTATTTAATTTGTATTGAATCAGCATTAAATCTCAGGATCTTTTGCCAAAAGTATATTCATTAATTCCTTAGTGTCTTACTGTTTTTGATACAAAACACTTGACATTTTGTACCAAACATTTGTTAAATTAGAGTTTGTTTGCATGGAATAAAATGTGCAAGTGTTTATTTAAAAATTTGTAAGTGCAAGAATGAAATTTTATGAATATGGTTCAAGATACAAATTTCATCACTTAGTTTGAATAATGCAAAAATATAATATTGTATGCACTTTGCAGTTTAATACAGTATTTAGGGTAAAGCAGACCTGAGAACTAAACATTCCTGAATCAGCTTAACTTATTATTTCTGATGCTTATATGATTCGCTGAAAAAGTAATCATATGATTATTTTCAAAAGCATTATACATTATTATAAAAATTAGGAATGAAAAGCAAGAAAGAAGAAAAAACATTACTTGTGTTAGTTCGTGATACTAATAATTATTCTGAAAACTAGAACATTCACAAATGGTATTTGAGGAATATTTTTTTTAATAATGAAAATGAAATAAATATTGGATCATCCATTAATCTCAAATCTTTATTAAAAATAATATTGACAAATTATAATTTGAAAAGTTTAAATGTACATTATAAAAATGCTTGTGTATAGCAATTTATATAATGAGCTTACAAATAGCTCTTAACAAGCTTTTCAGAATATCTCTGGTTTCTGCTACGTCTAAGGTTGGGGATATTCTGAAAAGCTTGTTAAGAGCTATTTGCAAGCTCATATAACATTTGTAATACAACCTTGTTAAATTAGGTCATGTGACATATGACTTGATTTCTTTGTAATAGCATAAAGGAAAAAAATAATTTTATGTACTGAAAAATAATTTTGAAATAGGACCTATATAAATTTTCACATTTTATTAAAAGAATTAAAATTATTTCCATATTCCATGACTATCACATAAATTAAAATTTTTTTCAATTTTAATATCGCAACTATTCATTAATATCAAAACGCAGACCATTCTCTCTCACTATGCATGCCTATAAGGTATTAAATATCTGAGTCTTCATATTCATGTTGACAGCTCAATCATGGAGATTCAGATTTTATATTTCTAGCTCAACTGAAGAGCAAAAGCTTTTTGTGTTCAGCACACATAGTAAGAAATAAAAATTCAGAAAAGTAAAAAAAAAAAAAATCACATAATTTCTTTATTATTAAAATTAATAATGGAAGAAAAAAAATCTCTTAAGTATGTAGTTTAGAAAATTAGTAATTAAAAATCCATTTTTGATACTATAAAGACATGTTTAACAGCATTAGAAAGCTAAAAAAATATTGATTAAAATGTCAGACATGTGTAGTAAATATCTTCTTTGTACCGATTTCAACCAAAGATAAAGTAATTTAAAATGTAGTTTGGGCATTGTCAGTCATAATAATAATAAACAAATTATAAGTCACAATTGTACTTGCATATGAATGACAATGCCTATGTTAATGTATCAAGTAAATAAATATGTTTTGAAAAAAAAATGAGACTGGTTATTTACGGAAAAAAAATTAAATTGTAAATCACATTAATTTTAATAATTTTTTACAGAATACTCATTGACATGTCATTGAATATCAGCATTCCATGTAACACAGTTTGAGGACTGCTGATAAGTGTTTGTAAATGAATTATGTGATACTTTGTTAATGATCAGACTTGATTATAACAAAAAATATTTAATTTTTATTCAAATGTAATATAGTTTAGTTATTATTAATAATAAAATTATAGTTTTTACTCAGTTTGTTTCTTTAGTCTTGTTTTAAAATCATTCGTCTTTAGGAAATCTTTATTATTGGATATTTTTTTCCCCTTATAATAAAATAGATTTGTTTGATTCTGTATTGGAAATTATTATGTTGTTTTCAAAGAGATTTTTATCTTTAAAATAATTGAAATTTATATTCCTGTAATCCTTTTTTTTTCATGTTTTTCAGCTGGATTCTGCCCATACAGTTCTGTTGGCTTATTCTCCTGAACAACTTAGTTATATAGAAATCAAGGATTTTCATGTTGATACCAAATTATTCACGCATCTTATGCATGCATGGGCAAAGAAAGTAAGAATATGATTTGTTTATTTATATATTTTCAAGTGTTTCTATAAAAAATTGTATTAATATTGTACTGTTTTCCAGTAGATTAGGCCTTATTTTATGTACTATAAAGTGCTAGTTAATTGAACTATTTAAAAAAAAAAATTCCATTCATGTATGAGCTTGGATACTTCAAGAACATATTTATATTTTCTGATTAACTAATCTAATATTTATTACGATTTGCATTGCCGGTAGAGTTAGTTTTAATTTAAGAGGATGCCAGGGTTTGTAGACCCACTAACTCTCATCACGCAGATTCTTAGGAAATAACTAAAGGTAAAATTGGGATTTTGATTCCTCATCACTAAGCTTTTATATGAATTTTCCCTGGGCTTTACTATTAAACAAGCATATTGGCAGAGGTAATTTATACATTTCTCACACAATTATTTAACAATAATCTAATAAATTAAATTTAAGAACGTACAATGAAAAATTGATATTAAAGGTAAATATTTTATTAAGACAAATTAAAATATTTAAACGAGAATTATTAATAAATTGGAAATAACATACACATGCTCATCCAGATAATAATATTTATCAAATAATGAATTCAAACAGTTCATATTTCAATTTTCCAATCAGCGGTAAATGAAAGTTCCTTGAATAATAAAACGGCGAATGTCTCTATCGGTGTTATAAGCATTGAATCAGACACAAGTTAGGGTATGAATAATAACTTACTGGTAAATTCCGCTGATTTATATAGATTATAGATTATTGTAGCATATATGTATTTCTTGAGATGCAGAGCTCATTAACTTTGATTTCTTCTGTCGACATTTTCACATTCCTGGTTCGCTTTAAGGCTAGACTCGAAAGTTTTTGGAGTGACCTCTTTATGATGAAAGGTGTCCACAAATACTCTGGTTTCCACTCCCACTTGAAGACTTAGTTCAGCCTATGACTACTCCTGGATGGAGAAATTATCCAGGACCTACGGAAACTGCCAACCAAAAGCTTCAAGACAAGACGAGATGCTCTTTGCAGTTGTCTTCTTTTTATACTCTTGGACAGTTTTGAGATTATCTGTGCATATATTTTTATCCTTTGTTTTATTATCAAAATACAAGTTGATAATCTTGTACATTCCTTATTACTTTTTAACTACAAAGTTACATTTTCTATAAATTATTTCAGCCATCTTTAATTAACGTTAGAAGGATATTACTCTGATAGTAATCATATGTGTTTGGAATGTCTTTCTTTTATTTATCTGGATAAACAATCTGTATGCCTTTCTATTCCCCTTAATTTTAACTTTAATTAAATAGATAATATCAAGTATAAATAATCTTCATCGTATGTATTTAAAAAAATGAATTACATTAAAAAAAATTAAATAGTATTTATTGAACTATTTCTATTTTTTTTTAGCTTTTAAATACCATATATATATAAATGGTACAATATATATATATATATATTGTGACAGAATGGGTTCGAACC
Organism: Epiperipatus broadwayi; assembly: GCA_028023455.1. Classification (NCBI taxonomy): domain Eukaryota; kingdom Metazoa; phylum Onychophora; class Udeonychophora; order Euonychophora; family Peripatidae; genus Epiperipatus; species Epiperipatus broadwayi. The sequence goes on from JAQFVV010012398.1 coordinate 5,174,043, forward strand.
CAATCACAAATAATATTAATCGGTATTTAAACATATATGTAGATATATAATATTTAATTTTATTACGTGGTGGTGGTTACAAATACACAAATACGGGGAAGGGACTCTGTCATTTTGAAATGATATATATGTGTATGTGACAAATGTGTGTATGAATGGATTAAGTAGTTGAAAGGAGAGAAACGAGATTTTTTGTTTCACGTTTAAAAAACTAGGGTTTCCCGCAGAAATGAGATTTCACTTTCTTTTATGTACAATAAAAGCTATGATAAAAGTTTTCACGCGTCAACCAGATCTGGTTAGTCAGCATTGAAACAGGAAGTGAAATCAAAAGAAACTTCTAGAACAAATGGAGGGGGCTATAAAAGAGAGTCACCCATAATGCATTTTGTCTTGGCCCTGCAGAATTACAGCCGTGAACAGTAAATCGCAAATCCAGAATATTAAAAGTTTTAATATTTTTTTTATGTAATGGCGGATCCAAAAGAAATGTCGGGGTAAGAACATACCGTGTCAGATTCAAACCCCTAATTCCAACCAACTGTAGCTGCCTCGCCCAATAATATCAAGATGCCTTGGAATAAAATATCATTCCCAATGTGAAACCAAGTAGAACCTTGTCAACCAACGGACATGAAGATCGGGAACCTTCACATTGAATTACCTGTTATTACCTGTGATGAACGGAACTCTTTAAAATAAATAAATCTGCTTCCACTAATTCCCCGGGGAAAATTCAGGTAAAGAACTTTAAGTACTGATTTTTCTTTTCTTTTATGAGAAAGAAATTTTGTTGTTTATAATAAGTGAAGGTGACAATCTAAGTTAATTTAATGAAATTTTCTTAAAGTCTTATTTAATTGCGGACGTAAATAACGTAATTATTGTCGGAGGTCACATGAAATAAACTTTTCTTAGTATCAACCTTCACTACTTGATTTATGTGTGATAAATCTATTGGAAAGAATGGCTATGTGTATGTATCAGAATGACAAGAGTAGTAATTACATTTTTTTTATATAATATTAAATATAGAAAGAAAAGTAGAGTGTTGAATTATTTATTTATTTTTTATCTAAAAGATCAAAGAATAATAGTGATCTTTATAAGTCTTTAATAAAAACTGATTTGATAATGAAACTCAAATCAAATCTTATTGTGATATTTATTTGCAGATCCATTTATTTATTTATTTTTTATGTGTGTTTAAAAAAAAGAACTCTTAACTCCATTCGTAACTACTCCCGGCTGTGACGCCACCCGACCATGAGACTGAGCTAGCCGATGGTCAAAACCCCTCTCACGTTATGTAAGATAGTGTTCTTGTTGGTAATATATTCACTTCGCGTAATTCTTATATTCGTATAAGATTGGCGCTTGGAGTCCTTCGGATGACCATAAATACGCGTTGGGGATATATTACAGTTATGAAAACGAATCCAGAAGTTTTGAATAACAATATTTAAGTCAAAACCATTTTAATTAAATATAACTACGTAGGCACTATGTTTGCTATATCGTAGATATATATTCAGTAGTGTACTCTATCTAGTGAGAGGTATGGGTTTTGTTACAATATATATTTCATTTCGCTTTTTTTTTATTAGTTTATATATTATGAATTATTTCGAATACTTTCATATACCTTTTTCCAATAATATTTTATTATAACATTCTAGCAGTATCTACTGAAGTGCAATTGTCATCAGAGAACTTTTTTTTTTGATAAAATAATATAATAGGAGTCAACTGAAATTGTTAGAATTTGTTACAAAAAAGGTGTGTGCAAATGTTGAAATAATTAGAAAAACTATAGTAAAAAAAGATTTAAATATAATTAGTAAGAAACTACTTTCTTATTTTATTTTTCATTAATAATACTGTATATTTTTATCTATCAGTAGACATATCTAGATACATATTTGTAATATTTATAGTTTTTGAATTTTTCATTTTATTCTATACTTTATTCAAAAGCATGCCTAGAAGAAGAAATGCCTTGATAACAGATTTTGTAGTTTGAGAGACTTCTTTGTTTGTCTGGTTCAACATGATTAATCATGATCAGTTTGAAACTACGTTATTATATTTGATAGATTATTTATGTCCAGAGAAGTTAGATATTTACTTGAAGTCAATATCTTGTGGAAATTCTGCTTAAATAGTTTGAGTTCATCTTATTATTTATCTTGGCAATGGATTTTTGGTAGAATCTATGATCATCTCTAGTTTTGTGGAGTTATCATCACTTATAGTTGAGTTGATTATGGAAACAATCTATTCGGTAGCAATCTATTCGATTATCTACATTCCGTTTTCTCTTTAATTGTTTTTTAAAACATTGCATTGACATCATGAAAGAATACTGGGATGACTAATCAATCAATTGAAGATTCTTTAAATTTGGAAAAGGGATTTATCATAATACTACTATGTAATTTATAAATTCAAGATGGAATCTAAAACTTCATTACTTTTCATTAATAGGTTTTTTTTGTTTTTGTGATCTTTTAGTATTATTAGTCTATTCAATTTTTTTTTGTTTTGAGAATGTGGGATGGGGAGGGGGGAGTGGGAGAGGAGGATCAATTCTAAGTTTTCAGGATGTCTTTGGATTTTTCATCTTCATAGTATCAAAATTAATTGATGTAGAATTTCGAACAACTTCCTTTAGTATTTCTAATTTTCAGATTTGTTTTGGAAATTTTTGACTTTAAAAATTTCTTCTTTCTTATTTGCTTTTTAAAAAGTGCGGAGGGGGTAAGAAGATGATAAATTGTAGAAGTGTTGTTGACTTTGATGAAAATAATAATTATCAGCTACGTTCAATACAAAGTGCAAATCAAACCAACAATCCAAATAAAAATAAACTGGCTGGTTTTGAAACAACCACAACAAATTAACCAAAAAAAAAAAAGCTTAAAAAATTAAATTTCTTTCTTATTGATTTGGATTCCCACCACCCCATTCGATAGTTGTTTATTTTTGACTTGACAAAAATCGAAAAATAAAAGACATCGTTGCTTTCGTTTTGAACCAAATAATTTATTGGCAGCATTCATGGTCACTACAAAATCGCTCTAAACTCCCTCTTACCTTTCTTTTTTCCATCATAGATTATCTGAGATCTCTAAATGAAGAATATAAGGATATTTATTTTTACTTTTTTTTTTTAAATTAAAAACTAAAAATAAAAAAGTGATAAAACAATTTAAATAAGCACCTCCAAATGTAATGTTTCCTGTTGCTTTTCCAATAAAAACATTTTAACAATATGATCAATGAAGAACACAAAGTTTATTTTTAAATAAATTTCAAACAAGTTAAATATTTATTGTTATATATAGCAACAGGAAAATGTTTCCTTTTTATCTGTTATTTTACTGTTATATTTTTTTGAACAATACGAATTCAGATTTTAGGTATTAAATTTATCAATTAATTATCGCAAAATTATTTGGTGTGTAGAAGCAATGTTTTAAAGAAACAATATGGAGAAAATGGAAATTCTGTTAATGAAATGACATTATTAATTGTATATAAGATAGTATATTTAGAATCCTGTTTTTGATTTTGTATCAACTTGCTGAATACTTATAAATTCAGTATGTATATATTAAATAATTAAGAAAAATGGAAAATTTGTTATTCTATAAAAGTGTTTGATTAGTATTTTAGTGGTTATTATAACTCTCAAAGAAACTTAATTATACTTTATAGAAGATTTGAATTCCATGAATTTAGTTTAAAAAACAAACATTAGATTAAGATGGATTTTATTTTATCAAAATCTCTTAATTAATAAAACAAATGTCATATTTTTTATGTATTTTTTTTTAAAGACAATTCTTATTTCACAATAACTTCACTTGCATGATATTAAAGATAAAATATTATATGTTTCATAAAGCTGATATCCCACTAAAAACAAATCAAACTAAGAAAATAAAGAATTTAAATATTTTTTGATGTTGACAATTTTAATACATTGTTGTAAAGCAGATATTTTGTTAATAAATTTATCTTGGCATTGTGTAATTAAAGTGATATATCAAAATTCTTATATTTCATACTACTGTTTTTTTTAAAAATAAAATAATTTTGCCATTTCATTTTTAATTCAGGATTCTTTTATGAAAACATCAATTTTGAGAGCAGAATCATTCTTATCTAGCAAAATAAATATAAGATTAATTTGTTTTCAAATGTTAACAAATTTTCATAAATTAGGATTTGTAAGTGCAAGTATACATTAATAACTGCATTTATATATATATAAATAAATGCTTCCACAACAAACTTTGGATTTGCTTTTTTTTTTTAATACACTAAGTAATTTTTTTTTCTGGAGAATAAATTTAAAATAATAATTTATTGAGAGTATTGGTTAATGTAAATTATTAATAAAAAATATAATTATTTACTGTTTACCTTAAATTACTTACCATTGCCTTCTAAAATGTTCATTAATGAATTCTCTGATTTTTTTAAAAAAGTAATTTTTACAAAAATATTTATAAAAACTATTATGAGATTTATGGACATGCAGAATTCATCATTTTATGAGAGAAGGAATTTTGTATAAAATGAAATAATATACACATATTTAGTACATGCCAATTTCCCACTAAATTAAGGGAAATTAATATTATATTTTGTAGCAATTGTTATAGCGATATCGAAATTACATTGTGAGTATATTTTGTAAAATTATGTATGTGCTTACTTACACATGTACATACATACAAAATGGAAATAAATGAGGAATGAAGTATTCATGCACAGAAAATGATTATGTGAAATAAAGATTTTATTTATTCGTTAAATACAAGCTGATATATTCATTTAACTAATTTTCATAGAGAAGGCAATCCAAGAAATGTATAAATAAAGCAAAACGTTTTCATATGTAAATGAAGTCAATAATATGCAAAGAAGATACATGGCTCTCTCTTTCTCGCTCTTATTTGAAGAAGTAGAAGAGGAAAATAATTAACTATCAAATTAAAAATTATACAGAAGTGCCAACTTTTTTTAAAATTACTTTGATTTATTAAAACTTATGGAAATACTCATTATATTCAGATGTTCTTTGAATATGGAGCAATAGACTGAAGCAAGTAGCACATCAGCTCTTATGCTTAGTACATTCTCCAGTATTTTCCCTGTCAACTACTAGAAGCTGCTAAAGAGGGAACATGTAACTATATTCAGTGTTTATGTGGTAATAATTAAAGGAGGAAAGATTCAAAGGAAGAAGAAAAACTTTCAAGACAAAACAGTAAGATAGTTTAATTAAAAGGGGGACGCTTTAATATTTTATATTGTTTTTTGGATAATCAAGACAAATAAATAAAAAGACATATTGAACTATAAAAATATAGAATGAAAACCGAAATTTGAGATTGTCAAATAAGACATTATATTTTGTTCATTAATGAATGGGAATAATAAAATCTTAAATTTAAATTATTCACTAAGGGAACTATATTATAATTGACCAAGAATAATATGAAAAACTATTTTAATGAAAGTTGCATTGAAATAAATAATAATTTCTTTTTCATATAAATATGTGAGAAGTTATAATGAACAGTTAGAAAGATAAAAGATTTGGACTTTTGTTTTGATATTCAACTTGAGAAGTATTTAAGAGGAAATTTGCAAATAATACTCCATTTATTAATTTTTTTTTATTAATAAATTATTTTATTGTTTATTAATTTGTCTGATTGTTATTTTTATGCATATACTAAAGCAAATATTTGATATAATGCTTTTATATTTTCTAAAAAAAGTATACCAATTAATTATATCTAATTAGCATAGTCATAATATCTTTTGTTTTATATAACACATGTTACTAATTATACAGCAATAGTGCCACACATACGACTCAAAGAAACCTCCCCATAGCTCTGAGAACATGCTCCTGGATATGCAAAGTTTGGAATGCGCAATTGTAGAAGCAAAGAGTTATTAATATCTGTATTGAGGTGATTTTTATAATCCCAAATCTAACTCTTCAATTTTATTGCTATATAATTGTTGATTATTTATTTGACAGATTATTTTAAAACTCATTTGATTTTCATTTTTGATTATCTGCATCACCGGTTGGCTGCTCTGTGCATAGTTACTATTCCAATTTATTTGTTTGTATGTAATGTTCCACAGCAATATGTAAAATAGTTAAATTAAGCTGACAGATATCATCATCAAAGGAAACTCATAGCATCTCTTTTATACATAATATGGTATTTTGACAGCTCACGCTGGGCTAATTTGAATATTGAAAAACGTTTCAAGATTCAAATTCTCATTCATCCATTCTCAGTTGGTATATTGAAGTAAGAGTCTTCAGCAATTCATTTTCCCCATTATACTTATTTTTAATTACCAATAGTTTTTACTTAGAGCAGGTCTGTACTTATATCAACTTTAGAGATATTAAAACTATTGATTGTGTAAGAACTAAATTTCCATAAATAACAGTATGATTTAAAATCAGCTCCTTTCTTAAGAAGTCAACGGATTTTTCTAATTCTAAATCTTAATATATTTTGTATTTTATTTAAAACATATTCATTAAATTTAATATTCCAATTAAGATATGAATAAACCACAATGTTGTATATATAACATTTTCCTACTTCATTAAGAATTGTAATGAGCAATCCAAAAACATTTGAATATCTTCTGATATACAAAATTAAAATTTATGTATGGTGATATTTATATTTTATCTATTGTATTAAATAATAATAACTAATATAAAAAAATAAATTATAGTGTTACTTTATGTAAATTGTAATCTTTAGTTGATGTATGTTGAATTTACATATAATGATGTCTTTGTTTTATCTATTGTATTAAATAATAATTATAGTATTTTCTTAAGCAAATTTTAATCTTTAATTGTTCTGTATTGAATATTCAAAAAATTTTAGGTTATTTATTTTTTATTTTGATAAATCCAATTATGAATTAAATTTTTTATATTGTATTTTAATAAGTATATATATGTTAAGTGCAGATTATGAAGTCACACAATTCATGGAATGCACAACTTTTAGCTCACTCCATAAATTGTATAATGGGCTTATGCAGTTCAAGAATGTATAGAATTTTGCACAATTTATGAAATGATCATTATGTTTTCGTTTTGTTTTATGAATTGGATGCATAGTTACAACATATAAACAGATGCAGAATAATAAATAGTTTTAATTCAAGAACTTTTATTGCATAAAAATAGTTATATACTTTGACAAAACATAAGAAAAATATGATTACCAAACTTTTTATGTTATAACTAATAAATTATTAGCATTCCACAAGGCTTGTTGGGTAACCTGAAGAGTTACAAAGAACTTGGATTTTTGAAACAATTATATTTTTTATTTATACAACATATTTTTCAAAATCTTCCTTTAAATTCTTGTCCATTACCAACAGAAAGTTTGTGATCTGGAGCTCTGATATTGTGATCTATAGTTCGTACTTTATTTATGGATAATTCCGGAAAATCAATTTTTTCAAAACGATTTTTTTTAGTTAGATTTCAATAACTTCACTTTTAATGCCAATTGTGCATTTTCCTTCTTTCCTGTTAATAACTATTCCTATAAAGTTTGCCATATTTCCTTGATTATGATCAACAAATGATATGAACACATTTAAAGAATCTCCAATACTCACTTTTGCTTGTTTGTTTATTCTTTACACCATTTTTATAGCCATATGCTTCATGTTCTGATTTGGAATATTCTGTCATTTACCGTTGGATAGCTGAGTAGTAAAATTCCATACTACCTTTAAAGTCTCTCTCTAGGCAAAATACAGGCTAGTATTATAATTCCATACTTTCTTTAAAGTATTTCTTTAAACTACATATAGGTGAATATATAATACGATGTTATCTTTACATCTTTTCTCTGAACAACATATAAGCTATTATTATAAGTCATTAACAGCATTTTCTAAATCTTCCATTTTGGATGAAGGGATCTAAATTTTATAAATATGGGTATTTCAAACCCAAAATATTATTTTATTAAATTAATAGTGATAAATTATTACGTATTATATAAGCCATGGGTCCTGCAGGTAAGTGTGATTCCTGCAAATGTGACAAAAGGAATTCTAATGTAATTTTATACAAATTTACTGTAACACTTGAGTAATGCTATTACAAAAAACAACAACACTTAAAACTCAGCAACTTGTCACAACAACCAATAAGATGCTTATTTTATGAATTGTGCAAAATTCTATATATTCCACGTACTGTATAAACATGTTATATATTTCATGGAATGAGAAAAAACTTGCACATTACGTGAATTGTGTGATTTCATGATCTGCTTGTTAACATATATATCATTTCAGATAGACAAATTTCAAACTTAAAAATTGTTCATGATGTCTTCATTATAAAATTTTAAATATTAATCAATCTTAATTAAACAAAATTGATAATACACATATTAAAACACTAAAAATAATTTATATATAAATTAACAAATAAATACAAGATTATTATTAGTTAATTTTTCACTGCATAATTCAAATGTACAAAAAAATATTTTAATTACACTTTAAAATTTTTAGTCATCTAATAATGGGTGGAAAATGGTTATTATTAGAAGAATGGCAATTTTAAAAGTGCAATTAAAATAGCATTTTTTGCAGGTTTAATATTGTAACAGTAGCTGAGTTCAAACCCTGTTACAAGCAAATTAAGTAACACGTACCCATTACTTTTGATACATATAATCATTTAAGTTGTCATCAAGAGGTTAAATGTAATGTATGAGAAGTTAGATATATATATACGTAAATCAATATTGAACTTTTTTTTTAAAAAAAGAAAACAAATGGGGAAAGAATCAACTCTGCATAATTATTTATTTTAAAATATTTTTTTTTAAATGTTATTATAAATTTGAAAAAAATACAGTTATACACAAATATTTTTTTTATATATTGTTATCGATTGTTTCAAATATAGATTTTTGTTTCAATCATATCTTAAGTTAATGAGGATAGCGAAAAGAAGTACTGTATATGCCTCTAGGCAATTCTTGGTTATACAACATAATGATTAATTACTTTGAAAAAATTCCGAGAAAGACAATGAAGGTATTGTGAACCTAAAAATAACAAGAATGATGGAACCAAAAGACAAAGGAAATGTTAAAGAAAGAAAATATTTTTTTTTTTTAAAAAAAAAAGGCATTCAAAAGAGAAATTAATCGAAGTGCTGATAAATTCTTTTTTCGGAAAGTGGACAAAGAAGTTAAAATTAGTTAGATTAAAACAGCTGAGCAGGAGAGAACGGTGGACATCTTGTAAATCGTGATTTTTACTTTGATATGTTTAATTTCGGCTTTGATCTTTGAATTGAGATGGTTATGCTGGAGTTGCTGTAAAGGACATTAAAGTTTTTTGATTTAACTGTTTTGCCAAAGAGATGTATCCAAAATCAATTTGTAGAATGCCAACGTTTAAAATGTCGGGGTAATAGTATATATGTGAATAGCGACACCATCCGCCGCCGATACGAAGCTGATTCTACCCACCGCCTGCCAGCAGAAGAACCCAGGAACCTCACCAATAATCTATGCTGCATAATAAAGAACAAAATAGAAGGGATCATAATCTAAAAGTATGAACAAATTCACCTTGGAAGATTACGTTGCTAATAATTAAATCGCATATCATTCATAATGCAAATAAACCTTAATGCCGGACTTCGCCAATAAAAAAAACAAAAAAATATCACGCTTTAATAAAGTAAACCTTGATTACTTCAGGACCATAAAATTGAACTAACTACACTATGTGATTGAATATTGCATTATCCAAACCCCGGGGTCTTTCAGGTAATATGATATTTTTTTATCTTAATATAACCTAGAATTACTTCTCATTGCCCTCTGAATAATTCTACCTGATTAAGCTATTAAATCAAATTATAGCGTATAACTGTATATATATATATATTGAATTAATGTTTATCTCTTATGTATTAAGATTTTTTTGTTGTTGTTTTATTTATGATTATGGCTTTGTTATAATTTAATCTGGGAATGATATACTTTTGATCTTATAAATGATATGTTTAAATATTAATAATAAAAGTCATATATTCACCGTATAATTGAAGTTGCATATTGATTTATCGTCTATATTTGCCTATTACTTTACCTGCCTAGATAAATTGAAAAATTATCTAAATATGTCCGATATGAATAGGCACGTATATATTAAGTGTATTTAAGATTCAAATCTAACATGTAAGAAACAGCTTAAAGTGATTAACTCGGGAAATAAAGATTTAAAGAGAGTGTTTAAATCTACATATTTCTTAACATACCTCCGTTCATCTGATAGATTTTCCTCCCAACCCTGAGAATGAGCTAGCTTGGGCCGGGCACCTCATTAGATAGGAAAAGTAGGGAAAGTATAATTCTCACCGTACTAGTGAGTCTGGGGCTTGAGGTCAGCTTCCACCTGATGCTCATAAATATACTTTTCCCGTATAATTTTTTTTTATAGATCTTACTCAAGGGACAATGGCCACCAGAAAACTTTTAACTTATTTTCGTAAATAAGATATACGCAAGATCTAGAAATTGCGCGTATAAAATAAAAATAATATAATTAATTCATATTCGAATTCCAATTTGGTAGCCAGTGGTTCAATACTGTCTACAGGTGTTATGGCGACTAGACAGCATACCGTGTGGTCCACGTGTCCGTTTTAAAGATTTATTCTATTTTATTTATTTATTTATTTTTTTGCCAAGCATTAGGAATGACTGTTAAAATGGGGTTGTCGGTTAAAATATATACACTGAAAAATTAGCCCTTTGATTCCTCTTAGAGGCCTTACAGGAACCGAGCGGGGCAAATTCCTTATGCTCACTCCATGTGTTCTTTTCGTTGCAGCTGTTATTACTATGTGATTATTCATATAATATAGGAACATGGATGGGCTGCTCACCAACATGCATTAGTCAGCATGATGAGTTTATTGGCTTTTTACCTCTGAGTTTAAGATCAAGAAATACCATGGTCTTTCTTCTCAGCTGCCTGATAAAGGCAGAATGAATGTTTGTGTAAATCATAAATATTTTTCCAATACATATATACAATTATGACAGACAAAAATAAATCATGGCCCTTATTCCCAGGAGGCTTAAAAGTTACCAACCAAGGCAGCGGTTGGTGGCTGAAAGCGGAGGATGCTAAGAATCTCCTGATTGCGGACCAGGCTGCCATTTGATGAAGACTTTTTATTTAAGTACTTACAACTGCAGATCACTTTTAAGTGAAGAAAGATTGCAAGAATTAGAAGAAGAACTGTCTTATATTAAACGGGACATTATTGGACTTTGTGAAGTTAGAAGAAAAGGTGAAGAGACAATTAATTTAAAAATTGGACATGTATTCTATTATAAAGCCACAAATATTTGAAATACAAGTGGAGTAGAATTCATTATAAATAAAAAGTGGAAGAACAGCATTGTGGAGATTGATGGTATGATCGGATCGAGTGGCAAGATTACAACTTAATAGCAGATACCAAATGCAGATAATTCAGGTTTATGGCCCAACAAGTTCTCATAGTGATGAACTAGTAAAAGATTTTTATATGGATGTACAAAAGACTTGATCAGAGTAAAGAACATTTTAAAATTGTTATGGGAGACTTTAATTCTAGAATTGGTAAACAAATGAAAGATGAAAGTGCTGTAGGTAATTTTGGTTATGGTAATAGAAATGAGAGAGGACATAGACTTGTGGAGTTTGCAGAAAAAGAAAAACTTTATATTACAAATTCTTTTTTTGAGAAAAATGATAAACGGAAATGGACATGGAAGCATCCAAATGAAGGTACAGCAGAATTGGATTATATTTTGACTATCAGAAAATACATATTTCAAGATTGTAATGTTCTTAATAAATTTAACACAAGAAGTGATCATCGATTAGTAAGATGTAAGATACGTGTTAATGCAAAACTAGAGAGACAAAAATTATTAAGAAAAACAATGTTTACTGTTGATATTTCTAATCTTCAGAAACATTCTAATGAATATAAATTAGAACTTACAAATCGGTTTCAAGTATTAGTCGATTTTGAACATGATTCAGATTTGAATGGAATTAATATGAAAATAACTGATACACTTTTAAAAACTGCAACAAAGATAGCTGGTGAGAAAAAAGCAGCAATTGACCAATAAAATTTCTACTGAGACTAGAGAATGTATGAAGATATACAAAAATGATGCATTAAAAAGGATTGAATATCTCGAATTTTGTAAAATGGTGTGGAAAAGAGTTGAAAATGATATAAGAAAGTTTAACTGTGAACTAGCAAGGAAAGCTGTAGAAGAAAATAAAAGTCTCAAGAATGTAAAACAACATTTTGGTATTGGTAGGAAATTTATATCTGCAATAAGAAAAAAAGATGGAATTATTACTAATAAGAGAGATGACATCATGAAATGGGTAGAAGACTTTTATCAAGAATTATATAGTAATAAAGAACAAGTACCTCCTATATGTATTACATCTTCCGAATTGCCCAGAATTTTAAATGAAGTGAGACATGCAATTAAATATATGAAGAAAGGAAAGGCGCCAGATAATGATGGAATTACAATTGATATATTAAAAGAAGCAAATGAAGAAATAGAATTTTTTTTAGCAAAGGTATATACCAAATGTCTAAATGATAAAGATGTCCCAGATGATTGGAAGAATTCAGTATTAATATTAATATTTAAGGAAGGTGATAAAGAAGATATTAGGAATTACAGACCTATCAGCCTTTTATCAGTTTTATATAAAATTTTTACCAAGATAACCAAGAGAACAAGCTGTATTTAAAAGTGGTTTTAGTACAGTAGATCATATTCAGGTATTGAGAGAAGTTATAGAAAGGACAAATGAATATGAGTTGCCATTATGTTTTGGATTTGTAGATTATGAAAAGGCATTTGATTCTATAAACATTTCTTCAGTGATTAAAGCATTGGATCATCAAGGTATAGATCCAGGATATTGTTATATTTTAAAGAATATTTATAAAAATGCAACAGCAACAATTAGATTACATAATGATACTGGGAAAGTCAGCATTGAGAAGGGTGTAAGACAGGGTGACTCCATATCTCCAAAACGTTTTACAGCAGCGCTGCAAGAAGTATTTGTGGATTAAACTGGGAAGCTAAAGGAGTGAAAGTAAATGGAGATTATTTAAGTCATTTAGATTTTGTAGATGAAGTTGTTGTTTTTGCAAATAATGCTTTAGAGCTGCAGGAAATGTTGCAGGAGTTATCAGATGAAAGTAGGATTAAAGGTAAATGTTAGAAAGACTAAAGTAATGTTTAATCGATTTTCTCAAAATATGAAAATTTATGATGAGTTAGAAGAAGTTAACAGTTACACATACTTTGGTCAGATTATTAATATAGATGGAAACATAATGGATGAAATTAATCATAGAATTAAACTTGGTTGGAGTGCTTTTGGTAGAAATAACTTGATATTAAAAGGAAATATGCCTATGTGTTTGAAAAGGAAGGTTAAATGTGTTTTACCAGTTCTTACTTATGGATCTGAGACTTGGACACTTAATAGAAGAGCAATACAGAGACTTCAGATCACTCGAAGTATGGAGAGATGCATGTTGGGAGTAACAAGATGAGATCGAAAACGCAATGTGTGGGTAAGAGAACAAACAGATGTTACTGACCTCATTGAAAAAATTGATAGATTGAAGTGGAATTGGACTGGACATATTGCTAAAAGAGATGATACTAGGTGGACACTTTAAATCTTAAACTGGATTCCAAGGGATTGTAAAAGACCCAGAAAGATACCACATGTTAGAAGAATGGATAAGAAAGTGTGCAGGGGTGATGTGGAGAAGAGAAGCTAAAGATCGGAGAAAATGGATTGAACTAGGAGAGATCTTCATCCTGCAGTGGATTGATAATGATTGATGATGATGATGATATTACTTTTAACATTTTTAATGTATTATAATTTGAATGACATCCACTGGATGAAGTTGTTACACAAAAGTTTGTCATGTGATTAAAACATGACATCTTGATGGGATTCCTATAATGAGTGAAAACTAGTTTGATGTTTTAAATAAATTTTATTTATTTTTAAATTGTTTATTATCAATTTTTGTTTAATTAAAGATTGATTAATATTTTATATATATACTGTTATATTTTGTAAAAAATATATATATTATTTTAGTAACTTTATGGATATAAACTACAAAGCTAGTTTGTACTCCAGAGAAAAATAGTCATGGAAATTTAATAATAGATGGAGATAGTAAGTAAAACAATAAAAAAGATTGCTAATAGTTAAAAGGAAACCTAGATGTAAAAAGATATTTAAGTTCTAAAAGCAATAAAAAAAAGATTGATGAAAAATAAAGGAAACTTTATTTTAGATAGATTAATTTAAGTTCAAAATCAACAAAGAAAGATTGCATGTAAATGAAATAAACTTAAAATTAGATAGAGATTGCAGGTTAAAAGAAGTGCACAAAAGATTGCTGAAAGATAAACTTAGTTGCGAATTATAATGCTGGATATGCTTAATTGATTTTTTAAATACAGAAAAACTATTATTGTTTAAATTTAAATATTAAGCTATTTTTAGCGAAGCAAACAAAGGAATAAATATCTAAGGCACTAATTACAAGGGAAAGGAATGTGAACGTGTGCAAATTAAACACCAGATAATAATCTTTATAAAGACACATTAGTCTAATGGATTGCTGCTACCTTATTGAAATAATTAATCTAACGGATTGCTGCTACGCTATTGTTTTCATCTAATGGATTTTGCCATTGCCCTATTCAAATGTTAATAATGATATTAATGAATATGAAGCTGGAGAGAAAAAAAGTATAAATAGTGTGAGCTGAAAACAGCAAATATCTTTGTGTCATCTTTTTTTCACTCGCTATAATGCTGTTGTGATTGCTGTTTCAGGAATTAACTTAGAGAAAAAAGCTGAGGGAAAAGTGTACCAACTTTTCTGCATTGAGGGATGTGTTCCCAGAGTCCGTGCTTCTGTAGGTGAAAGACAGCCGGATAGGAAAACCTAACAGACCGCACCTGTCATATTATTTGCATATGCCTGATAAGGCCCAAATAGGATTGTGCATAAAGGAATTGTGAGTATAAACTTTAATTATTCATTTAGATCCACCACTAGTAGAGTGGAAGTGCAGTTTAATCTGATTATATTAGCATTGAGGGTTTAGAACTTAAAATCAAGGTCTCAACTGTTTATGTTTGTAAATTAAGCAGTGCTGGAACTGGTACTGAGTTAAACTGATTAACTATGTATATATAATAGTGTGTATATTGAAGCAGTAAATCTTAGCTTAAGATTGTGCTTCATGTTTCTACCTACTAACCCGTATTCAAACCCCTATATCCCATCCCGCTCCTTTTTGTTGTATATATATTTCATGTATATATTTGAGATACGCGCCTAAATTATAAAATTTAATGTTTCAATAACATGTTTTAAAATTATTATTAATTCTTTTTATTAATTATTAGTTCTTTTTATTAAAGTATTATAGATGCGGCTCAAATATATACATAGGAGCAAAACTTACTAGCAAAATATTGATGTTTTTAAATATTTATTATATGTCATTTTTAGCTTTTTCTTTTTAAATTGCTTGTTTTTCTATTAAACTATATATTTTTGATAAAATCCAATATGGAAGATGCAAGTGTTGTTAGTTGTCTAAAAATAATTAGGGGTTGGAAGCACTATTGTTTTAATCTGGGGAAGGTATTTTTTTAATTAAAGTTTTACTTAAAATAAATGGGATTAAGTAGATTAAAGATTTACTTGTGTTAAAAACATGTTGTCAAATCTATTTCTAATCTGGAAATAGATTTGAATTTATTTTTGGACGTTATTTTACAACTGCATCTTCAAAAAACAACTGATAAAAGAAAAAGTATAAAATGACTGAATTTTGAGGACAGATTAACTACTATTGAAAGAGATTAGCTACTTTTAGAGAGAGGTATTATAAACATATTTCGTTTTGCTTGAAACTTAAAAATGATGTAGCAGTAAATCCACCACTCTGCTCGACCCTATGGGTCAGGGTCATCATCTGCCGCTATCATAATATCCTGCTGCCATGAAATGAAGAAAAGTCTAAAAAGAACTTTAGAATGCTAATAGAAGTTTCCTGCCACCGAAGTACTTGCATTTCAATCACTGTGCATGTGCCATACTTTAAAATGGACTCTTAAAATTGAAAGGTAAATTTCCAAGCCGTCACCTCAAACTAAATCTAGCCTAATTCATCTATCAAGATTTCCTCTAATATGTGATTTAACTTTGTTTTGTTTTAATATGTAATTTGCTCTTAAGTAAATGATTTCTATATATTTGATTTTCTCTCATATGCTCTAGCTTTCTTTAACCTTGGTGGAGTCATTTATTTATTATTTGATTTTATAATATTAATAATTTTATATATATGCTTTTCTAATTAATATGCCAATCTTAAACAATCTGACGAGTTGAATTTCTAAAATCTTTTTTTTGTCATTTTAAATAAACCTTCATGAAGCAAGTTATTAACGTCACTTTAATATATATATAATGCATTCATTGTAAATTAATACGTTCGCCAGATTGTTTTATGAATCAACATTTTAGGTTCGTTTTTAATATAAAAATTGATTTGTTTAAACTCTGAAAATTCAGAACTCAAGCTAATTAATGCTCTGAAACATTGATTTTATAATTATTTATTAAATTCTAAAAAGGTGACTTAATTGTTTTATATATATATAACTGCTAGTTATTTTTTTTTTTATATACTCTTAAAATATATGCTATATATTCCAGTTATTGTAAAATCCACGAAAGTGGAATTGAATTGTTTTAAATAGTGGGAAAGGGAAGGGGGTGAATCTTAATATCTCTTTTACTTAATCAAATCTTAACATATATTTTATTAATTTGAAATCTAAATCTTAATGTTTCTTTTGCTATATAAAATCTTCAAGTATATTTTAAGTAAATGAAATGTAAATCTCTTTATATATATATTATAATTGCATGGCGTATTATAGTATTCAAACAAGGGTCATTTATTTTAAAGTAGTAAAATTTATTCAATGTTGTTAGAGACATGTATCATTACTGCGTTTGTCATTTAGCCTATCTTTGTATATATATATTACGTGCTTCTAATCTGGGGGTTGCGACAAAGTTCGAACCCATCGATATCTTTTCGTACCTTGTTCCATAGATAGTTGAGCTATCTGGAACCACATTTATTTCATATAAAATGCCTCTGGCAGTGATCCCGTAAGTTTGGCACATGCTATGCATATTCACTTCGTATAGATAAAAGGCCTCTCGCGTCGGTTATACCAGCAAAAGTCTGGGCCACGCCATGCCTATCCACTTTTCTCTAAGCACTACCCAAGAAGGGGGTGTAAGATTTCGTTTTTCATCCAGAAGCACGACCTTTTCCTCTTAGTTATTTTAGGCTATTATGTCAGCACCGCAAACTTCTTTGTATTATTATTTCTTTTGCTTCATGACCCAGTTTTAATGCTCTAATATTAAAATTAAGCTTTGCTTAAAAGATATATATAAATGCCAATTACTTCTATTTTATTAATTAAATTTATTTCAGTCTTATTCAGTCCCACCATCATTATTTTATATATCTATTTAATAATGTAATAACGTGAAAGCTAAACACTTTCAAACAGATACGCTTTAAACATGCTTACATGAAAGCCAATCAGATGGAATAATTCAATCATGTGGGATTCTCAATTCTAAAACACAAGCCAGAACTATTAGAAAAAGATGGGAACCCATCTCAATCTATGCCTCAATTTTATTTAAATAAGCCAGACTCAAGCATTTTGAACTAAGAGTGTGAAGCTAAATACCTTCACATTTAATCCACTAAATATTATATATATAAATTAACAACGCGAAATCGTCTGATTTACAACGAAGCAATATTTTTAAATCTAATGAAATGATATTAATAAATGTAAATAAATCAAATTTTAAGCGCAAACAGATAATATTGTAATAACGTGAAAGCTAAACACTTTCAAACAGATACGCTTTAAACATGCTTACATGAAAGCCAATCAGATGGAATAATTCAATCATGTGGGATTCTCAATTCTAAAACACAAGCCAGAACTATTAGAAAAAGATGGGAACCCATCTCAATCTATGCCTCAATTTTATTTAAATAAGCCAGACTCAAGCATTTTGAACTAAGAGTGTGAAGCTAAATACCTTCACATTTAATCCACTAAATATTATATATATAAATTAACAACGCGAAATCGTCTGATTTACAACGAAGCAATATTTTTAAATCTAATGAAATGATATTAATAAATGTAAATAAATCAAATTTTAAGCGCAAACAGATAATATTGTAATAACGTGAAAGCTAAACACTTTCAAAGAGATACGCTTTAAACATGCTTACATGAAAGCCAATCAGATGGAATAATTCAATCATGTGGGATTCTCAATTCTAAAACACAAGCCAGAACTATTAGAAAAAGATGGGAACCCATCTCAATCTATGCCTCAATTTTATTTAAATAAGCCAGACTCAAGCATTTTGAACTAAGAGTGTGAAGCTAAATACCTTCACATTTAATCCACTAAATATTATATATATAAATTAACAACGCGAAATCGTCTGATTTACAACGAAGATTTAAAAATATTGCTTCGTTGTAAATCAGACGATTTCGCGTTGTTAATTTATATATATAATATTTAGTGGATTAAATGTGAAGGTATTTAGCTTCACACTCTTAGTTCAAAATGCTTGAGTCTGGCTTATTTAAATAAAATTGAGGCATAGATTGAGATGGGTTCCCATCTTTTTCTAATAGTTCTGGCTTGTGTTTTAGAATTGAGAATCCCACATGATTGAATTATTCCATCTGATTGGCTTTCATGTAAGCATGTTTAAAGCGTATCTGTTTGAAAGTGTTTAGCTTTCACGTTATTACAATATTATCTGTTTGCGCTTAAAATTTGATTTATTTACATTTATTAATATCATTTCATTAGATTTAAAAATATTGCTTCATTGTAAATCAGACGATTTCGCGTTGTTAATTTATATATATAATATTTAGTGGATTAAATGTGAAGGTATTTAGCTTCACACTCTTAGTTCAAAATGCTTGAGTCTGGCTTATTTAAATAAAATTGAGGCATAGATTGAGATGGGTTCCCATCTTTTTCTAATAGTTCTGGCTTGTGTTTTAGAATTGAGAATCCCACATGATTGAATTATTCCATCTGATTGGCTTTCATGTAAGCATGTTTAAAGCGTATCTGTTTGAAAGTGTTTAGCTTTCACGTTATTACAATATTATCTGTTTGCGCTTAAAATTTGATTTATTATATCTATTTAAGAGGATCTATGTGCCTTGGAAAAAAATAAAGCGTTTGTCTTACTATTGTTAAAATAATTTTTTCATTAAATATTTTGTCATAGATTCAAATATAATCAAATGTTTTTCAAATGTATTTTGTTTATTTTCACGACCTCAATGATGTGAAAATAGTATAATGAATTTCAGAATGCTCCCCTAAATCATATGTTAGTCACCACGTTTCAGAACCATAACCCAAAGCGTTAATAGCAATTTTTATGTAACTTCTTTCTAATATTCGATTGGCATTTTAATATTGGACCCACCAAAGATGTGTGTTTTATTTGTAATATATTATTTAGCTAATAAAGAGCATATGAGAAATAATAGCGTGAATGACACTATGTAATTATCTACCGCTTGCTCATTCACGCACATACTAATGTACTTAATTTATAAATGTATATAAATAATTTTTCATTATATTAAACTATATTTTATTGTCTAACTTATTTGAGTAGTTCGAATTCCTTCTTTTCCTCCACTTCCAAATGTACAGCCTAGTTGATATATATGCTAGTTTAGTCATAGTTAATAGATGTCTCATTGTCTTCTCCGCTCTCCTAGTCAGCCGGATTTAAAATTAATTCTCATGTGCCATCACTATTATGTTATTCATTAGGTGTTTCATTTGGAGCTTATGGAGTGGGTTCGAATCCAGGTTGGTCCCTGACCTAAATCTTGGGCTGGACTGGATTTGAGGTACATTTTGTGAGTTCCAGCTCATGTTAGATGGATAAACATGTTAGATGGATAAATATTGTGTAATCTTTATTAACACTGTTTTCTTGTAGTTAATAAATTTGTAATAATTGTTGGCATTCACTTTCATAGTTATACGGAGTTCTATAAATCAATATTTTATTTAAAATATTTGTTTATCTAAATCAGCAAATTAAATGCTTTAATAGTTTTAGTTGTGGAAAATTGATTGACTTTTTTTTTTTGTTCTTGTACAGAGAAACTGTTCTCTCATCATTGTTCTTTTTGAAGAAGATTATGATGCGCACCATTGTGAAAAATCATTCTATCTTTTACATTTGATTCCGTTGAAATCAAGAGGAAATCGTTATACTTTGACCTGTATATATATATATTTTCAGTATATTATATATTTTTATTACTTAATAATTGGAAATAGTTAATCAAGCACTGCTTTTATAGAAAGTGATTCTCTCAAATATATTATCTTAAAAAAATAAATAATCCATAAAGATTCCTTTTCATCTACTTAAAATTTCTACTATGGGATAAACCGGGAATAACTGTTTGGTTTTTTTCTAATACCTTTCTTGATGAAATTGGGTAGAAATAGACAATTTGAAATAAATTGAATATTTGATAGCACTGTCACATTTCTATCCTGATGTATATTTTAATTATTTTGTAATTTACACCATGACTTATCAAGTGATCTTTGGAATAAAGACCTGATGGTTTTGTAGTGTTCACATAAATCTTATTTACTAATGTTTTCAGATTTATCTCAAATCTTTTCATTAATGTGATTTCAAATATCATATTTTTTGAGTTGCTAACTTATTAAAAATATAGCATTATTATTGTTGATCATCCAGTTTTTTTTTTTGAAATTTTAATAATCCATTCTGATTTTGAGTGGTAAATTTTGGGTTTTTTTTTTGTATATATCTTGAAGCTGCCATATCATCATCTGTTATTTATATGCTTTCCAAATAATAATAATAATAATAATAATAATAATAATAATAGTAATAGTAATAATAATAATAATAATAGTAATAGTAATAGTAATAATAATAATAATAATAATAATAATAGATCCCGCAGTGGAGATGAGTTTTTTTTTAAACCAGTGCTGGTTTTATTTCGCTTTAAAAGAGG